>JAKZFA010000019.1:52500-336049 GCA_026122715.1 Cladosporium colombiae
TTGGTGTTCACTACGTTGCGAGATACCTCTTTTAGAGAATACTAATAGGCATTCCTTTAACACCTGTATGCATCATAATCCGAAGCTTTGTGTATACAAGTTGTGTCCACAATTTCCATATGCCGTTCAGTGCCTTGCAATATCGGTTTCAGCCCCACACCCTTCGACAAAGTGATCAGGTAGAGCTCTTAACACCGTAGGGCGATCCGTCTACTAGCTTTGCCGCCGCTACCATCTGCGGTGAGAAGACAAGTAGACCCTATACTTAAGCAAATAAACAGCTTACTACTGCATAGCAGATTCTGTCTCGATATCCATCGTTTTGCAGACTAATCAGCTAGCCGTAACTACAATATTTATGTTCCTCTTCGCCAAAACGCTGCTTAGCTTAGACCAAATTTAATTTGATTCAAGCCTAAATGGCTAAGGGCACGGGCGACTAGCTGACATTAGAGGGGCTAGTCTATCTACTCTTCCTCAGCTTCCTCTACCACTTCCTATTTCTACCTGTGAAGGGCGATGTAATAGTCGTCTCGACAAGAGCGTATCTTTCTGTACGAGCTAGGAGGTTAGCTGACTGATAGCTAACCTATCCCGCTCGTACCTTTTCTCATATACGTAGCGTACCCGCTACGTATCGAAAGTGGCAGCTTTCAGTCTTTGTGTCTACTCCTCGCTTAGTAGGAGTACGATATAACATACGCTGCCTACATCCCCTCGATGATAGTACATACTTTTGAACTGTACCTTATCGAATATTACAGGCGAGCCCTTAGGGGGTACAGCGCAGGCGTGGCCTGTACTCCGAATTGGAAGCCGCTGTCCTTTCATCGGCTTCCGCCTTAGAACCCTCTTACTCCTTGTCGAACTTGTTGAATACTACACTGAGCCTCCGCGTATGAGTCGCTCCCCCGTAACACTACCGCTTAGATCTCCCTCATTATTCCTCGATTGAAGTAGTTTGATATCAGAAGACACGTCATTTCGTCGGTACCGAGAAGGTACTGTTTGCATAGGACTAGCTACTAGTCGCACTGTTGCACCGCCCTTGTACGCGCCGGCCAGCGCGTGCTGAGAAGCGAGTCGTGAGGGATGGTCTTCGGCTAGTAAGTGCTCCTCCACGGAAATCACATGCTCTAGTAGCTTGACAGCCTTGCCTATCTGTCCGTCTGACTTGTATGCGCCGGCCAGCGCGTACTGAGAGGCGAGCCGGTCGGGATGGTCTTCGGCTAGCGAGTGCTCCTCTACGGAAACCACGTGCTCTAGTAGCTTGACAGCCTTGCCTATCTGTCCGTCTGCCTCGTATGCGCCAGCCAGCGCGTGCTGAGATGCGAGTCGTGAGGGATGGTCTTCGGCTACCGAGTGCTCCCGAATTGCTACTACGTGCTGTAGTAGCTTGACAACCTTGCCTGTCTGTCCGTCTACCTTGTATACGCCGGCTAGCGCGTGCTGAGAAGCGAGTCGTGAGGGATGGTCTTCGGCTAGCGAGTGCTCCCGAATCGCTACCACGTGCTCTAGCAGCTTGACAGCCTTGCCTATCTGTCCGTCTACCTTGTATACGCCGGCTAGCGCGTGCTGAGAAGCGAGTCGTGAGGGGTGGTCTTCGGCTAGCGAGTGCTCCCGAATCGCTACCACGTGCTCTAGCAGCTTGACAGCCTTGCCTGTCTGTCCGTCTGCCTCGTATGCGCTGGCCAGCGCGTGCTGCGAGGTAAGTAGTAAGGGATCATCTTCGGCCAGATGAAGTCTGTGCCCAAGTGACTGTTCCATCCAGCTTACCGCATCCCTTATCTTTCCATCTACTTCTAGACATTGTCCGACGCTCAAACATAGTTCTCCCTTGACCTCCTCGAACCCTTCGCCCTCAATCTCCTTGACTCGAGCAGCGTGAGGTATGTACTGTCGCCACAACTCCCGGTTGCCAACGTCATTCGATGGGAAGATGTCCGTGAAATACAGGATCGCTTCCCGCTGCACTTCAGTCATCACACCTTTCTCGCGGGCCCATACTCGAGCGGCGACATGCACTAGTCGATGCATGTCGTACTCATCCCCGTCTCTCCGCGGAGCTACGAAAGAGTATGCGCACAAAGTCCCTAGGGCAGTCCTCATCCGAGCAGCAGGCTCTATTGGAGGTAGAATGGATCGGGGTATCGCTTTCCACTGAAAGCAGGACATGTATCGCAAGAGGTAGGCCGCGTCTTGGTCCCGCTGCGCCATTTGGTCGAAAGATACGAGCCATGTCTTGGCCACAGCGCTCGACGCTTGCTTATAGCGCGTATGGTCGCGCATTTCCAGGCTCATCAAGTAGATCAAGTCCTGCTCGGTGCTTCGAATCAGGTCTAGATACTCTTGCAGAGATGTTGTGTTGCAATTCATGTAAGCTGCTGCCTGCGTTATAGCCAAAGGCAAGTAGTCGAGTTCGACAAGCAACAGTGTCGTCCAGTCCTCGTCCCCCAGCATACTTTTGCGCACTAAAGTGTGCTTCAGGACATCCACCGCTTCCTGATGTGGCAATCTCCCAAGCTCGATCACATCATTTCCGGCGATCGAATGTGCCAAGTGCCTGTCACGAGTCGTGAATACCGTCGCCCCTAGGTCGCTGTCAGGTAAGTACTTCGAGATTCCCTCTGCTCTCTGCGTCCCTTCAAGCAGGTCTATGTCGTCAGCATTATCGACTACTATCATCCATCTGCCAGCTTTGTTCGAGTTAAGATAATCTCGGACCAGCACTCTCATATCCTCTTCTCTCCCGAAAGCACCCCTAATGTCAAGTAGCTTAGCGATCTCAGCATACGCTTGCTGGAAGACCTCGGCGCTGAGTGCGGGTACCCAGAACACCGAGAGATCAGCGTGCTTTTCCAGAATGGCGTGTGTGAATTCGAGCACTACTTGCGTCTTACCAATGCCTCCCAATCCGACAACTGCAATCTTCTGGCAGTCTTGGTCGATGAACAGCTTTTGCTCAAGGCTTTCGATTTCTGGTGTTCGTCCAACGAACTTCCGATTTCGAGGGAAAGGTAATAACTTGTGCCGCTTGACTGTATGGTTGGAAGGTTAGTCGGATCTACACAACTCCACATATGCTTCATTCTCGTATTGTGCGAGACTCAATTCCACGTAGATATCGCCTTTCGTGGCAATAGATACTCAGATGTCGGTACTTACCTGATTGGACTTCGTTTCTAGTGTAGCTGTATTGAGCCAGCGGAACTACCGTCTGTTGCGCTTTCGCTGCCATGCTCTTCAGCTTCTCGATCAAGGACACGTATCTTCCGTCCTGAGAATGTTCAAACCTCACCAAACCCCGGTGATCGGCATGGCTTGGCAGGTGTTCAATATCACGAGTGAAACGGCCGATGCGCTCTGCAGACGTTTTGGTCACCATGAACTCTTTAGGGCCGCTGGTCGTGAATCGCCCATCGAGTAAAGCCTGTTGGACGTCAGCCGTGCGTATCGCAACACTCGATGGAGCGGTCAGGTCTACGTACTACTGTCGGGCTGCTCATTGTCTCATAGTACGAAATGATCTCAAATGGGGGCCGTCGTCGTTCGTCGAGGGCTGAGAACTCTCTAGTCAAGGAGCTTAGGAATTGGGAGGCTTCCCCGTCCGGCTGAACTTGCAGGTCTCTTACAAAGCCTTCATTAGGTTGCGCTTTTACGACAACTTGGAGCTGGTTGTGCCTCAGGCCGAGGTTGGGAACGCCCAACAGCACGAGCCCGTGCGTCGCAGCTACAATGTCGTGTAGATCGCTTCGCTCTGGCGCTTCTTGTTTGCTGGACAACACTAAGGCCTCTTTCAAGACGACGCCTCCGAGGCTGTGACAGACGAAAAGCAAGGGACGCTTCTGCGCCCCCGTGCGACGGCGAAATATGGCCAGCCCATCTAGCAGCGTGTGCGCGAGTTCGTGGATCCCTTGATTGCTGTCGCTCGCAACCACTGTTGTATCGTAACCATAAGTGATGAAACGCGCTTGTGGAACGTCGCGCGGCGCGAAGTCTCGCAGCCAGACGGTCGCTCCGCTCGTCGAGCGGAATGACCCTAAGGCGTGTCCGCCCAGCCCCGTAACTGCGACAACGTCCACTCGCGCATCTTCCGGGTCGCACAGAGGTGTGAAGCCGACGAAGTCGTTGTCCACTCGCCAGCTGCGCTCGCGCGGTAAGGGTCGTTGGCGACTAGTGACTGTCGCGCAAAGTGTCCCTTCACCATCCGCCGCCAAGCTGTGACCTGCTCCTTCTGATACGTCCGAATCTCCCACTTGGTCGTGCAGCCATTTTTCGGCGCTTTCTCTCTCATGATTGCCAATGTTGCGAACGCGCCAGAATTGCGGCTTGGTGGGATGCCCTGGCGTTGAGGACGACATGTCAGCGGCTGGTGGGGAGAACGGCCCGCTGGTTTCTCGTGTTCGGAGAGACCTTCGCTATGCAGTACTTGGGCAATGTCGATTCACCTCGCTCCTGCAAAGTATTTGGACTCTTGGGAGTAGAGAGGAACAAGCGCAAGCAAGACCGCTCGGACGGACTTGGGGCGGTTGGCGCTTCGCGTATACAAGCGGCGTGGGAATCGTGCTTACGCAGGCTGCATCGCATTAGAGCCTAGCATGCTCAACACAGCCCTGCGCCTGGATGCACACCGGCTTTGCACCAAAAGCAAGCCAACTTGACAACAGGAAGCCAGATATCGAGATCTGCCAGCTCTTTCGGAGACTCCCTAGATTACACTATGACAATCATGGTGGCAGCAGATGACTTGAAGACCGGCACTCCCTTGCGTTGCATCCTCGAGCAAGGCACAGCTGATGCACCCGTTTGCAACAGACCTCCAGCTCACAGCCGTCGGCACTGTAGGCAGTAGCACGTCTGTGCCTAGCGAGTGGTATGGAAGGCGATCCACGTTAAAGACATTGAAACCAGTCGAAACGCGCCGAGTGATGGGCATTCGAGTTGTACGATGCAGGTTGCGCAAGCATCACCGATGTGCTGCACACAGATTGAGGCCGTTGGCTCTTTATTCGCTTCAGTCTGGACTCCACTTATCTTCTGACAGTAGGAAACTAGAAGGTGACCCCCGGAGAGAAAAGAAGTAGTATGGAGGCCCAACGCTTGCAAGCTGAGCACAGGGATGTCTTGAGCTTTATGCTCGGCGTCCGCTGCCTTTCTTGTGGGCTCCCACGCCAATTACATCCGTGGGCAACTTGACCCTGGTATTTAAATCAATGAATTCCACAGTCAACCTCTGCGTATACGTCGATCGCTAATGGCAGTATGTCAGCCCAGGCTTGGAAGTCGCGGACTTGAACTGTGTTGTTCACTTTTTACCAGGCTGCCTGCAAAACTTTTGGCCTACGACTCTCAACCATTGATAAGCACAGTCGCTATCGACGTCGACAAAACTTCCACAACGCAGGTATCTACAGCTTCGCCTTCGCCGGACCCTCCATCTCAGCCTTCAGTTTATCCTTCAGCACTCGCCTCAAGATTTTCCCGCTCACACTCTTCGGAATCTCCTCGACGAATTTCACACCGCCTCTCAGCTTCTTGTGATTGGCGACCTTCTTGCCCAGCCACTCGACAATCTCCTTCTCCAGCTCTTTCGATCCGGTGCCCTTCTTCGGCACGACGTACGCCAGTGGGACTTCCGAAGCCAGCTCTTCCTTGTACACGCCGATGACGGCCACGTCGGAGATCTGGTCGTGCGACGATAGAATGCCTTCGAGCTCGGCGGGCGGTACCTGGAAGCCCTTGTATTTGATCAACTCCTTGATGCGGTCGGTGATGTAGAAGTTGCCGTTGGCGTCTTGGTAGCCGACGTCGCCGGTCTTGAAGTACCCGTCGGCCGTGAGCGCGTTGCGGGTTCCTTCCGGGTTGTTGTGGTAGCCCTTGAAGACATTGGGGCCCTTGATCCAGAGCTCACCGACTTCGCCTGCGGCGACTTCCTTCTCGTCGGCGCCGATATACTTGGCTGTCATGTTGGGGAGAAGAGTGCCGACGGAGCCGATGGTGTCGTACCACAGCGCCCACGGTTGGGTGTGTGTCGTTGGCGAGGTCTCGCTCAGGCCGTAACCCTGCTTGATCTTGAGGCCCTTGCGTTTCCACACTGCATCCACGAGCTCGCGCGTGAGAGGCGCGGCGCCTGAGTTCATCATGCGGATGGTGCCGAGGTCGTATTTGTCGACGCAAGGGTGTTTGGAGAGCAGGAGGACGACTGGAGGCACGACGTATGCGAATGTGACTTTGTGCTCCTGGACGAACTTGCACCAGGCTTCGATCTCGAATTTGGGCATGACGACGCATTTGTATCCAGAGTAGATGCTCTGATGGAGAAGGCAAGTGAGACCGTAGATGTGGAAGAAAGGCAAGAAGGCAAGGATGCTGTCGCCTTCGGGTGCTTCTGGTCTGGGTTTCCAGCTGAGGTCTGTCGACTCGCCATGCTTGATCTGGAGCACGTTTGACACGATGTTGCGGTGCGAGAGCATGACACCCTTGGGCAAGCCGGTGGTGCCGGAGGAGTAGACCAGGAATGCGAGGTCTTTGTCGGAATCGACCTTGGTCCTGCGGTAGCGAGACGTACCAGCAAGGTTGCGAACGGAGCTGAAGTGCTTGAAGCGCACGTCGGGGTCTTTCTTGTCGCCGATCAGGATGATGCGGTCGACGGGAATGCCGACCTGCTGTGCAGCCTTCTTGGCAGTCTCCAATTGATCCCATTGTGTGACCAGAGCTTTCGCTCCGCTGTCTTTGAGCTGGAAGGCCAGTTCCTCAACGCTGTATCCAGGATTGGCGGGCGAGACCACGCCACCTGCCCAAAGAGCACCCCATGTTACCACGGGCGTGTCGATGCAGTTTGGTGTGTATAGCGCGATGACGTCGCCCTTCTTCCATTCCCAGCTGCCTTTCAAGCCTTTGCCGAAGTCTGCTGCTGTTTGCTTGACTTGGGCGTATGTGTATGAGCGGTTGCTGTATGGATCGAGGTAGATGACTGGGCGGATTCTCGTCAGTGACGTGTACACTCATAGTGAGCTTCTGCACTCAATCCTCACCTTTGTCATCCGGGAACTCGCGGTCTTTGCGCTCGAAGAGAAAGTCCCACAGTCCCTCCTCGGGAACCGTGAAAGCCGGATAGTCTGATTCGGTGGGCATCTCGACGAGTCGTGGAAGTTATGTCGGTAAAGTGTGCAAGCGAGACAGCAAAGAAGAAGCCGGCCCCCGACGGGCCAAACATCTTTTTGACAGGTGCCTTGGATGCATGCACGACCTCGGTCTATGCGAATCGCGGATTGCGAGCGGAATGCTGCAAGCCCTTGGGCGTTCTGCTTGTGCCGAGGCGCCTTTTGGCCATTGAATCCACCCGGCAGAGCGGCACCGTCGGCTTTTCATTTGTCCCACGCGACCTTGACATCATTAGCGCCAACCTTCTCCGTCGGGGGTGTGAAGTTTGCGGGGAGGCGCTGATATGGAGATTGTCTGAGCGCTGAGACATGGAAGTGTTTGCTCGTCGTTGATAAAATGGAAAGGAAGTCTCACACGTATGAGAGATTGAAAGGCTCTGCTTGATCGTCCTGCCTTCTTGTCGCGTCCAAAGTGGCATACGCCGAGCTGTATGCAGGATTGGTGATGATACGATTCGAAACATCCATGGTCGACGAGCAACTTTAACCCTAACCCGGAAAGAGGATGTGTTTCTTTGGCAAGATCCTGATCATGTACGAAAACACCGTACATCCGTATTGCAAATAGATATCTGATGCTAGCAGTAAAAATTCGCGTTGCCCGTGCATCCCGCGATATGTGATGTTTGAGAACCAAGAGGTGACTATCTCGACCGCAGAACTGGAACCATGTGGAACCCATCTTTTGCACCTCGCTCGAGCGGTGTGTATGAGCTACGTGCATCAACATACAACAGGATCCATTCGTTCGTCTACGGCTTGTTTGCACGATGCCAGCACACCCTCCGCCTCGAGGACATTCGATGACTTGTCCGTGGCTGAACCGGAGGCGTGCGAGATCCCCATGCGGACAGCATGCTCGGAGATTGAGCCGCTTGTATCATGGAAGTACGCCTGGAAATCTGCAAATCAAGCAGAGCATTGCTCGCGATAGTCTCGCATTCTTTAAAGACCCAGCAACACAAACCCCAAAGACGCCGCAGCGGGCAGTCCCTGCACGAACACGATCTTCTTGTTGGCAGTCGCGCCGCCATAGAATCCAGCGACGACCACGCAGCCGAGGAAGAATGTCTGGAGTTGCTTTCCCACAAGCGCGTCAGGGTGAACAAGCCCCCAGAGGAGTCCAGCGGCCAGGAAGCCGTTGTACAAGCCTTGGTTGGCGGCCATGGTCTTGGTCTGCGCGGCGAACGCGGGCGTCAGGTTGAATGCCTTTTGTCCGCGGGGAGTGGTCCAGAGGAACATCTCAAGGGTCATGATGTAGACGTGTTCGAGAGCCACCAGGCCGGTACCTGCGAGAGCGAGGAGACCCATTGTGAGCGGATTGCAGGCGGTCGGATGTGGTTGTCCGGAATTGCGTCGGAGTTGTATGCCGCGGGAAGTGAGCGGAGTGGCGTGGTGTTGGAGGCGGTTTTGCCTGCAGATCTATTGTGACGGCAGTGCTCACGGTGAAAAGAGAAAGAGGCCACAGGGGCGGGTGCTTCAGTTGGCAGTGTTCACGCACGCGAATTTGACTTTTGAATCTCTCGGAGCGGCGCCATGGTATATATTAAAGACTCTCACACGTGCACGTGACTGCTGTGAGCTTTCACCATGTCTCACTCGGGACAGAGACGGTTTGAGTGGAGGATGACAAGATGCTGCTTCTTATGATGTGAGTTACGCCCTTGTGCATGCAACCGGGTCGTGACAGACAGATCCCTCGCATGTATATTTATGTATATTTATCATGGCGGAAGAAGAGTCCAAGCCGCATGCGATGGAAGCCAGCACGAGTCAGAAGTCCAGACACAGACAGCAGCGGAACGACTCCCGCACCAGTTTATCGATGCAGCTTGGAGTGGAAGGTGAAAGGCGTCGACGATACCACCAACGCACCCACTCCGTTTCATGCAGCGCTGGACCGACTTCGACATGGTTGCCGTCAACAACACGGCGCCGATCCTGCGCCGCACCGCCTGGTCCATTTCTGCGCCCTTCCGCTGCTACCAGCGCCGCTGGGCCCAGGTCCACGATGTGCGCTTCCTGCAAACCCACCAGTCCGCCGACAAAGTCCTCGACAAGTACAGGGAGAAGCTGGAGCGCAAGGCTAGAGAAGAGGGCAAGGCCAGCGTCGAGGAGCTGAAGGCGTCGTACAAGGAGAAGATCGATGCGCTCAAGGAGAAGGCCCAGGTCCCTGGAGCCAATGCGCCTCTCGATGCGCAACCCGCGCCTGTACCGCACGACATCGCTTCCACCGTGCCATTCCAGGCCCCACCGCCTCCTCAGCCTCAGTCTGAAGCGACTTCTGCTCCTCCTCCTCCTACTCCCGCCGCCGCCGCCGCAGCCTCCATCACCAAGAGCAGCCAAAGCGACAAGGTCAAGTCGCTCAGCAACTTCATCGACGTTGAGAAAGCCGCCGCCCTGCCCGACAAAGAGCTCGAAGCCATCTGGCGCCTGCGCCATGTCCGCGACCCGCAGTCCCTCTGCGCGACCATGCACGCCGAGACTTTCCGCCGCATCGTCGCGACCGCGCGCAAGCACCCGCAGTTCATCGTGCCCCTCGCGAAGAAGGACCAGGGCGCCGAGATCCACTTCCTGCAGTGGACCTTCCCCTCCGAGACCACCGCGACAGTCCTCTTCACACACCTTGCCGAGTTCAAGCTGCGAGGCGAGTTTGCGCAGCCGCATACCACAGTCACTCACCACACCGATCTCATGAACAGCAATGAGCTCGTGCTGATGGAGGGCCGTGTGTCGGAAGACCGCGGCGTGAGCGTCGATGAGGGCAAGTGGCTCTTGATGTGTCTGCAGAAGTTCTACGGATTTGAGGCACAGAGCGATGCGGCCAAGGAGAGCAGGGAGAAGAGGAGGAAGCTTATGGAACAATTCAGTGGAGGTGACGAGGCGTTCAAGATCGAGGAGCTGCTGGAGGAGGCGGAGAAGCTGCCTTAGATGGTCTGAGATATCTTGCCGCCTTGTGACGATATAAATAGATGGATTGTATGATACGCCCTGTACATTATGGAAGCGAAGCTGGATATGATGCAATTTCTTCCGAGTGTTAGATACCCCGTTTGTGCTGGCAGAATGAATCGGGACGAAGAATCGCCACATACATATTGACTCGTGGTAGCAGTTAGTCTGTCCAGGCAGCGTTCTGCCGAATGCCAACAGACAATGTTTCATAGACTCATCTGATGCTGACAACTCTATAGACTTCCCGGATTCATCATACAATCTGTCAGCGTAACCGTCTAAAAACCACACGCACAAACCAGCATCCCCTCACCCATCAACAGCCTGACTCAACGCATTGACTCGATAACTCTCACTCCTCTGCACAAGCTGCGCATGCGTCCCCTGATCCACACACCTCCCATTCTCAATCAAGAAAATAACATCAGCTTTGCGAATCGTGTACAGCCGATGTGCGATTGCCACCACCGTCATCTGCCTCGTCGCCTTCTCCAGTCCATCCTGCAACAGTCGCTCCGACTCCGCGTCCAGCGCACTCGTCGACTCGTCCAGCAGCAAGATCTGCGGTTTGCGAACCAATGCCCGCGCGATCGCCAGCCGCTGCTTCTGCCCGCCTGACAGACGGTCGCCGTTCGGCCCGCAGTCGGAGTCGTAGCCGTCCGGCATCGCGACGATGGTGTCGTGGATGTTGGCCAGCTTGCACGCTTCTTCGAGATCCGCTTGCGAGGGCTGCTGGCCTGGCCGCGCGCCTAGCGTCAGGTTGAAGCGCACGGTACCGTTGAACATGACGCTCTGCTGCGGGACGTAAGCGATGTTGTGCCGGAAGGAGATGTCGCTGTGGGCGATGTCGCGGTTGTTGATTTCGACGGAGCCCGCGCTGGGGCCGTAGAGGCGCTCGACGAGGGAGATGATGGTCGATTTGCCAGCGCCGCTGGGGCCTACGAGAGCGGCGAATTGGCCCGGGCGGATGTGCATATCGAGGCCGTGGAGGACGCGGGTGTCCGGACGGGCTGGATAGGAGAATTGGACTTGTTTGAAGGTGATGCTTGCGCCGCCTGCGGTTGCTTTCTCGCTCAGGGAGGGAGGAGCCTCGACATCCCAAACTGGTGTGAGGCTTGCGGAAAGCTTTTTCGTCGAGCCGAGTTCGAGGACGTTGAGGAGACGACGGGTGGCTGACAGTGCTCGAGAAACATCTGGAGCGAGTGCGAAGGCTTGGCCCCAGAGCTGTGAACTGACCAGGAGGGCGAGCTGGACGATGAAGAATTGAGTCTGCGTGTATTCGCCTGCTATGATCCTCGTTGATCCCCACCAGTAGGCCAGAGCGTAGAGGAAGTTGCTCAGACCGTAACCGGCGGCGAGCCATAGATTGGCCCACGCGCTCTGCTTAGTGATCTGGCGCATAGGTTCCTGGAGCGAGCGACGATACGTTCCCAGGACTTCGTGCTCGAGCGAGTAGCATTGCAGCGTCTTGATGGAGTTCACGGCTTCGATCGTGATGGCATTGCTGTCCGCAAAGGCTTCGAGGTGCTTTTCATCAAAGGCGGCGACGGTCGTCACACGCATGTAGCCCGCTCCTAATAGGAGAGGTACGACTGCGAGACATACGACTGCGATCTTCCATGCGATAATATGCGTCATGGTAATCGTCGCGATCAGCGAAACGAAGATCGACAAAATCGTACAAATCACCGATCCCGCCAGCCCATTCAACGCATTACTGTCCTGCGAAATCAGTCCCAGCAGAAGCGACGGGTTCCGATCCTTGGCCTCATGCCACGCGAGGTCTTGCTCGAGAATCGAGCGCAGCGATAGCACGCGCACTTTATAGATGACCTGCTCTGCCACCCACCCGAACAGAGACCAGCTGATGAAGTTGGCGAGGAACTCGACGATCGCGAGTACGAAGAAGAGCAGGCCAAAGAGCTCGCCTGCGTGGCGGATTGCTTCGGGGGTCTCGCAGTAGCTGAGCTTGCCTACGACGTTGCCGAAGATGGCGGCGGAGGCGCAGTACGTGCCGCCTATGAAAACGGCGCCGGAGGTTGCGAGGACGAGGGGGAAGGAGTAGGGTCGGAAGAGAGAGGACATTGAGCGGGCGGTGGCGGCAGAGGATGGGTCTTGGTCCTTTTTGGTCGGATTGTTACTCTGCACTTCGGCGGCTTTGTCTTTTGCGGTTTCGTCTTCAGCAGGAATCGAGGACTCGATGGGCTCGGATTTCTCGTTGAACTGCTCGGTCGAGGCGCTCGATAAGACAGATCCGACGTCTTCGGGATCGCAACCACTGACATTGAGCCCTTGCAACCGCACGAGCTCAGCGTACGCACCACCGCTGGCGATCAAAGCGTGGTGTGAGCCCTGCTCGACCGATCTACCCTGACGCATGACGATGATATTATCAGCGTTCCGGATAGTCGACAGTCTGTGGGCAACAGTAATGACCGTGCGACCCAGCGCAACTTTCTCCAAGGCTCGCTGAATGCGCAGCTCAGAAGCTGAATCCAGTGAAGCAGTAGCTTCATCGAGGATCAGGATTCGAGGATCTTTGATGAGCGCGCGCGCGAGCGAGATGCGTTGCTTTTGCCCGCCGCTAATAAGGTTGCCTTTGCCGCCAACAGACGTGCCGTAGCCTTCGTCCAGACGCTCGATGAAGCTCGCGGCATCTGCTAGCGCTGCTGCGCTGAGGACCAGATCGATGATTTCCTGTACGTGCGAACCATGTGCTTGGGAAGTAGAGCGGAGATCTTGACCTCCTCGTACAGACTTTGCGACTTTACTCAGGGTGTCGTCCATGAGAGTGCTACGCAGATGCTCGTGCTTCGGCGAGCTGACGAGGCCCAGGGCGATGTTCTCGAGGATTGATCGAGCTAAGAGGCAAGGCTCCTGCTGGACGAGACTGATCTGGCCACGGACCGAGCGTACGCTAAGACCTTTGACATCGTGGCCGTCGAGAAGGACTTGACCTTCGTTTGCGTTGTAGAGACGAGCGATGAGACCGGTTACCGTTGACTTGCCGCTGCCGGAGAGTCCTACAATTGCTGTCTGTTGGCCGGCGGGACAGGTGAAAGAGAGATCTTGTAGCACGGGATTGTCGGGGCGGGAGGTGAAGGTGAAGCTGACGTTGCGGAGCTCGATCGTGCCGTTGTACTGCGGCGGAGTGCTGTTGGTGTCTTCGATCGTGCCGTCAATTGCAGTTGGACGGTTCATGTCTGCTTCGAGTTTGGCGAAAGCGACTGTGGCGGCATCAAAGCTGCGCAGGAATGGAGCAGCTTGGCTGAGGATTAGAGATGCGTCTACCAGGATCAGTATGACCGTGAAGACAGCGCCGACGGTGACACCAGAAGTGTCGAATTGGATCGCATCCGCGATCTGTCGTGAGCCTTGCCAGAATGCAAGTGCATTGGCGGAGAATGCAATGAAGTATAAGAGACCTGCCTGCACGGCCATTGCCACGGACTTTAGCACACCGGCTTTGAGACTTGGGCTGAGCTTGTTGACGAAGCTTTCCTCAAGACGTGCGTTCGCAGAGAATGCGTGAACGAGCGTAGTGTTCGAAAAGGCTTCCAGAGCCACAGAAGAAGCTTCGCTGGTGCTTTTCATCGACTGCCCGAAATACTTTTGAACAAAATAGCCACCGCCCAAAGCCATGATGAGATAGGCTGGAGTCAGAGAAACAAGCATGCCAGCAAGTTTTGGCTCCATGATGAATGCGACGACATAAGCGGCAATGAAGAACGAGACACTGTTGATCACAATGCCGACCTTTTCATTCGTGCCTTGCTGGATGACACCGATCTCGCCCGTGATGCGCGACGAGACCTCACCGGCTGGCAAGTTGTCGAAGAAAGTAGCATCCTGCCGTAGAACTGATGCGAAGTACTTTTCACGCAGACGTTGGGCGAGTCGCTCTCCAGAGAGGTTCCAGCAGAAGGTGTAGATGTAGATAAGACCGAAATAGGCAATGCCCACATAGACAATCATCAAAATCTTGGAGTTGATGTCACCCTGGCGAGACGAGGCAGCTCCATCCCTAACTTCGCAAGTTGCTGAATTGAGTCCGTTGACAAGTTGTCCGAAGACAATGGACATGATTGGGAATGGAACGCCGGATGCGATTGAAGCAATGAAGCCTGTAAGCAATATGCTCATGTCTGCGAATGAAGGTCCGCCATATGCCAGCAATCGAATGAAGGCTGTGGCACGACGCCATAGCTGGGAACAAAAGTTGATGTCAGCAACGATATCGTTTATTTGAAAAGTATGAATAACAATGCAGAACATACCTTCGACTTTTCTCGCTTCTTCGCATCGCTAGATGCCGTCAACTTGTCAGCCATGTCGATATATCAATTTCTCCGTAACCCACCAACCAACAGGACGATGATTCCAAGAGATCAAACAATAGAGATCAGATAACATTCCGCGATGGCCTCCCAAGAACGGAGGGCAATGACCCGCCTGCTTGCCATTGAGTACTCATCCGATCTCGCACGTCTCGCTTCTGCGTTGCCCAGGCTCGCGCAATCCACTGGCACCACTCTGACAGCATATCACAGGACGCTAATCAGATCTAACTTATCTGATTCTCGCCCAGCCCGCCAGCACGGCCGCTGCATGCAAGGGTTCACGAGTTGGCTCCTTGGTTTCCTTGGCGGCAACGTCGACACCTCAACACCCCGAACCACTGCACATAGCCGCCCGGCTGCACCGTCGGAACGGGATGGTGATCATGCCTCTGATTTGGGAAGATGTAGCTGCAACAAATGTCCCAGATGCTTCTCAGCTCTGCACGTCACTCCACTCGCTACTTCGCCCGCTGCTTTCAATCGTTCTCTAAGCGCTGCGTGCCAATTTACGCTACTATATCGCGTCGCTACTATCACTTCTCGGTTCCAATGTGTGCAGCGAACGGAATGGGCGAGTCAACCCCAGTCTCGCTGCCCAACTCACAGCAATTCTATCTGGAATCGGAGCAAGGTCGAAAGTACCTCATCCAGGTGTCTTGGCCGCTGCACTGGCAAGACATCGACACTACCGAGCGTAACCCGGTGCCTGTCGTGTAAGCAATGATTCACGATGTAAAGGGAATTGTGCTTATTCCCATGCGTAGATACATAGTCGACGGAAACGCATTGTTCCTCACTGCGACAGAAGTTGCCTGGCGCCGCGCTGCATCTTCGCATTTCGCTGGTGGTGGCATCATCGTCGCTGTTGGCTATCCGTTGAAGCAAGGAAAGCTTTACGATGCGCAAAGACGAAGTCTCGATTTGACACCGCCAGGCCCAACACCTATTGAAGGATATGGTGGCGCTAACGAGTTCCTCGACTTTATCGAGGGCCCCGTGAGATCGGCAGTCCGCGAACGCCTGCCGAAAATCAGCTTCTCGCGAGAGGCGCTCTACGGTCACTCATACGGTGGCCTATTTGCACTGCATGCATTGTTCACACGACCGAATGCTTTCGAGTTTTACATAGCAAGCAGTCCGTCGATCTGGTGGAACAGTCGCTGCATTCTGCACGAAGCTAAAAGGTTTCTGGAGGCACAAGCAGCGCAATCGAAAGACAAGTCGCCTGCATTGATGCTGTCGTGGGGTAGTTTCGAGCAGAATCCTCCTCAGTGGGATGACGAGCCTCTAGACCACTACGAAGGCAGGAAGCAGATTGCCAGAGACCTCCGAATGGCCGACAATACCATTGATCTTTACGAGATGGTGAAGAAATGCGAGAAATTGGGCACCGTTACAATGTGCGAATATGACCAGGAAGAGCACACAAGCGTTATGCCATGCTCACTGAGCAGAGGCTTGACCCGGTTCTTCGAAGACTGGCCTTTCCATGGTCAATAGTGGCCTGCACGTCCATAGCTCTGTCGGTCAAATGCTAGCAAGATATTACACAGCCCCAAAGTTGCACTTTCCACATGCATATCAGTACGCGTCACACCCTGCTATGCAGATGCGATCGCCGCGCATGGTAGCATTCAACATGTCCGAAAATCGGCGCACCGCTGCAGAACTTCTTGATATGGCGAAGTAGCGGGCAAGGGCTCGCTTAAACGATCAGCGTTGTGCCCAGCAATTGAAGCTGTGGATGCCTTTGATTAGCTTTGCTTGGTAGTGCTCCCAAGGTCTTGTCCCTTCTGCAGGCCCACGCTCCCTGACGACTTGTCTCACCTGTGATTCCGAAAGCTGCGAGGAGGGAATGCACGAGCAATTAGCGAGTGGCCTGTTGTCCCTAATGTCTTGTCGCCGAGCCTGCGAAGGGAGGGACAGGAGTGTCGCGTTTGATGAGTTGCCGGGTTGTGATCGACACTCGCTGGGCAGTGGTATATATGGGAGAGTTCACATCTTGAGCCGCATTGTGGATGTCATTTGCATCTTCCTAGCAACTATTCCTTTCACATAATAAACACACACATATAAAATCACCTCCAACATGGCAATCAAAGGTCAAGCAACCCTCCGCACCGAGCGACTCGAACTCGTACCTCTCCAAGACGAACACCGCGAACACACCATGAAACTTGACATGGATCCTGAAGTCATGAAGACCGTGGCATTCGGCCGACCTTTCACGGAAGACGAGGCCAAGCAAGTCCATGCCTGGCTCATGAAGAGCGCACAAACACTTCCAGGCTTCGGCTGCTGGGCCGGTTTCTCAAACGGGGAGTTTGTCGGCTGGTGGATCATCGCTACTATTCCAGAGCCAGGTTCTCCTGAAGGCGAGGATCCTCAGCGTGTGCAGCATGGAAAGACGGAGTATGGTTTCAGAGTGGCGCCAAAGTTCTGGGGCAAGGGATTTGCGAAGGAGGGTGCGCGCGAGATGGTCCGCCATGCTTTCGAGGACTTGCAGCTGGATGAGGTTGTTGGAGAGACGATGACTGTGAATGCGGCTTCGAGGGCTGTGATGGCGGGGAGTGGGTTGAAGCATGTTGAGACTTTCTTCAACACCTATGATACACCGCCTGCAGGCATCGAAGAGGGCGAGGTGCGGTATGTGCTCAAGAGAGAGGATTGGCTGTCAAGTCAGAGCGTTGAGAGGGTTGATGAGAAGATGACTGAACAATTTCGATATCCATAAAGAGGGCGGCTGGATGCCGTGGACATGAAGCATGATAATTCATACAAGCCGATGGTTTCGAATTGCCCGTCGTTCAGCCCCCAGTAGTACTTCAGTATATTCTCGACTGAGGGAGTGGCGATCCCGAGCCAGATGATGTAGGTGATTTTTCTGCGCAACGTAAGACACGATCGCAACTTCGATGATACAGGCCATTTCTATCCCAACGCAGCCTGGTTACTGATTGGCGATGGATCTCACCATACAAGCTCAAGCCGTTCGCCAACCAACCTCGAACTAAACCACTCATACATCTCGAGCTCCCCACCAAGAGCTCTAGCACCCTGCAGCAGGTCCTGCCGCACAACCTCTCGGACTGCAAGCAACAGCTCAAGCTGCGCCAGATTCCTCGCAAGACACGCTCTGAGGCCAAGGGAGAATGGAATCCAGTCGCGCTGCATCTCTGCTGATGGGCCATCTAACCATCGCTCTGGCTTGAACACAAACGGCTCCGGGAAGACGGACGGGTTAAAGTGCAGAGTGTATAGCTGGCAGCCTACCATGGTGCCTGCGGGAAGATAGTGACCTGCATACGTCCAGCCGTCTTTGGGCACGATGCGAGGGAGGCGAGTGGGTGTTGACATGCCCATGCGGAGGCCTTCCCGGATGACGGCATCAAGGTATTTGAGGTTCTGGGGGTTGTAGGATAGGCTCGGGTCTTGGGCATCTGCTTGCAGAATTTCGTGACGGAGACGCTTGTAACTGGAGATGCGGTTGTCAGTATAGGGTTGCTGACAATAGCTGGTGTCACCAAGACTTCTCCTTACATATCAGGCGACTTTGCCAATTGCCAGATTATCTTGCTCAACATAGTTCCAGTCGAGTCGGTTCCTGCAGATTGCTTCAGCCAAAATTACGAAGGATACATTCGTATAGTTTTTGTATTTACCAGCGAACATCAGATCCATGCATTGAACCACATTCTCATCATCACTGACGCCAATGGCTTTCAGCCTTCCCTGATACGTCTCATCGCCAGCAGGAGTCTCTTTTACAATTGCTCCCGCAAAAGACTCGAGATTTGCTCCTCCCACCTCAGCAGCGGCATTCGCGATGCATGGCATAATCTTCGAGCTGATGCTCTCGATGGCTACGAACAACGAGTGCGGCAAAAAGAAAAACCGTCCACTGTCGACCACCATGTCCACCCACACGCTTGCGCTCAATCGGTCGCCCTTCTCCTCTATGCCTCCATATGGCCTTCCAAACAAGTACGAGCTCACGGCATCGATAGCCAGGCTCCTGCAAGGATTCAAGATATCCACCGGCCTACCCTCCCGCGCTTCCAACCTGACTCGTTCAATGAACCTCCGCACGCACACCTCAATCGTTTTCTGTCCGGCTCGTATCCTACTCGTGCCAAATAGCGGCGTGACAGCCTTGCTCCTCAGCGCCCTGTACTCTCTATCGCGCGAGCTGAAAATCGTCGCGTGGCCCTCGAAGTCGAAGTTCGCGTAGCAGTCTGCTTTGCGGAAACCGCCGCGCTCGTTGTAGATTGCGTTCAGAGCCGCGCCGTCGGAGATCACGACTGAGCTTGGCCCGATGCGGACCATGGGACCGTATTGTGCGTGTAGAGCGGTGATCAGACTGGCTTCATGGCCGAGGTAGGAGTGGTACCAGATCCAGAGCGAGGTGAAGCGGCAGGGCCATGGGCCGGGTACGTTGGAGAGGTGGGAGAAGAATGCGCGATATACTGTTGCCGAGAGGAGGAGGATGGGAAGTGTTGAGAGAAGCAGGATGGTTGGGGGGAGTGCTCCCAGTCCCAGAGAGAGGAGGGCCATGCTTGGAAATGGTGAATACTTACTGCATTGTCAGGATTTACTTGCAGGACTTCATGTTGGTAATCAGTATAGTTCACGCTTATGTGCAATCGCGTATGTTTTAGTCCTTGGCTCTCGGGTTGTCGGCCGCGAGAAGAGATGAGCTCAGCCGTGTTTCTTTGCTGCCCCGCCAAATTGACCTTGATGGCGCCCGCGATTGGAGTTGCCGTTTCGGTTTCAAAAGAATTGCAACATAGAACATGCATATATTCGATCGGAACGAGAGCTAGTAATTGCCAGGAAGAAGCCTGGACTTCATTGGCAATCCATTGACATCATTGTTTGAGAGCTGGGACTCTATTAGGTAGGCATGAGAAAAAGCTTCCCTGCGAGAAGAAGCGATGTATTGGGATCAATGCTCAGTGACAATTCTTTTCATCTTTACAAAGCATGGTGTATTTATTCACAGATACAAAGCCAGCCACCGGAGGCTTCACATGAGCAGCGTGGAGAGTGGTTCGCAAAATCATACAGCAAGGCCACCACTGTTCAACTGCCTAGGCTCCCCAGCAGCCTCGAAGGTGCCGTTGCTCAAAAGCCTCAAGCTCTGAGCGGTGGATCCACCCGGCGCGGTCCAAGTCACGTTGTGACCTCTCTCCTTCAAGAAAGCAGCAGTCGAGTTGTCGTAAGAATACTCGAGGGTGACCTGGTTGGGCACGAGCTGGTCGTGCAGTCTCGGAGCGGCCAGTGCTTCCGGTGCCGTGGCGTTCTGGTCCAGGACGTGCCATAGGTTCTGTAGCACTGCTGTGATGATCCTGCTACCTCCGGCGGATGCAACGACGAAGTAAAGTTTGCCATCTGCGTGCTCAACGATGGAAGGCGAGATGGAGCTCAATGGTCGCTTTCCTGGCCTGATGTAGTTTGCAGGCGAAGGGATGAAGCCGAAAGCATTGGACGAGCCAGGAATGGAGAAGTCGTTCATCTCGTTGTTCATGATGACTCCAGTCTCGGGAACCATGACGTGCGATCCGAATAGCAGGTTGATGGTTGTGGTAAGGGAGATTGCAATGCCGCTGGCATCACTGGCAACAACGGCGGATGTGCCAGGAGTTTCCAGAGACTCGAATCCGCTGGGATCGTACGCAGATACATTCTGCGTGTGGAAGTCGTTTAGCTTTGCGCGTACAGCATTGACAGTTGCGTTTGACAAGATGCTCGCCTGGTACTCGGTCATGCCTTCCACGAATGATGGGTCGCCCAACTCAGTGCGCTGACCGTACGCGAAACGAAGAGCCTCATCGAAACGGTGTGTGCTGAGGTTCAACGTTGCGGCCTCGCCGATGTCAGGGTAGCCTTCAATGATTTTCATAGCGCTCATGGCGACGATACCAGAAGATGGCGCGCTACAGCTTCGAATATTGTAATTGCGGTAGGTGATTGCTGCCGGCTCTCTGATTGCGACCGTGTAGTTCTTGAGATCCGCGAGCGTCATGGTGCCGCCAGTTGCCTTCAATGTATTGATCGTTGCCTCTGCGATTGGTCCAGTGTAAAACGCATCCGGCCCTGTCATAATTAGCGATTGATGCGCAATTTTTGGACGCTGCATCTTACCTCTCTTAGCAATAGCTTCCAAAGTGTCGGCATAACGACGTCTCGTGATAGTGTCACCGAGACCAAGAAGCGTTCCATTTGGCGCAAAGTCAATGGCCCAAGTAGGATCTTTCACTAAAAAGTTTTCGATGCCTGCGGTTGCCGACTTCATGTAGCGCACCAGATCTGGCGTAACAGGGAAGCCATTGCGAGCAACATTGACAGCAGGCATGACCAGAGACTTCCACGACTTGGAAGCATAGCCCTTGTGAAGATGTTCAAGACCACGGAGCTCACCAGGTACGCCGCTGGCAAGGCCGGTGTAAATGCTGCTGTTGGTGTTGTTGACATACATCTCCTCGAAAGCTGCCGCAGGAGCAGTCTCTCTGAAGTCGATGTACTCATACGAGCCGTTGCTACTACGCACAAGCATGAAGCCACCACCAGCGATACCGGAATGATACTTTCGACTGTCAGTGATTGTCTGTATATCTAGAATGATCTCTTCGTACCATGCCAATGACACCAACGCAGAACGTAGTCGCAATGAGACTGTCTGCGGCATTGCCACCCTCTTTCAGCACATCGGTGCCAATCTTACTACATATCGAGCTTTCGGACGCAACAGCTCCCAGCGTGTCGTTTCCAGAACCAGAGCCATGATGGTATGCAGGAGGATATTTTCCAGGAGATGCGAGGGACAGACCGACAATCGCCAGGCTTGCAACGATGCTCTTCAGAGATGCCATGGCGAGGTACGTGACGCAGTTCAGACGAACGCAACAAATGGCGCCCGCCACACCTTAAGAACTCATGCACGTGGCGGCTTTCAAGGAAAAGCTTGATGAACCTTAGTGAGTACGTAACCTATTGTGGCATCCGCTATCTTGACATGCATCCATGCGACTCCGCATCTGATCCCGTAATAAGCGATGATCAGCGTAGGATGGAAGTTAGGGCGGGTTGGGTTGAGCTACAGAGGTACCCTTGGTAGCCCTTATCTTGGGTGAGTATTCGTGCATTGCGCATTCGTTTCCATCAGTAACAGCTGCGTTCTCCATTGTCAATCGTCAGAAGAATTATTCCTCATTGTCGCCAATGCTCTATGGAGTCAGAGTATGCCGATCAAAGATACATGACGCTTATCTAACCGTTTCTGCGATGCACGATGTCGACATCCCCAGCCACGTTGTCGAGATCGAGCGGGGAATTGAGAAAGAGAAGCATTGGCTCCACTTTCTTCCTCTTGGGCCGCCGCTTTGCAACGTTTCTTGCATAGGGCAACAATGTCATTACCTTATGTTAGATTTATTACGATAAGGGGTCAAGAGAGTCTGCACTTATCGCGTTAGGGCATATTCACGACATGTTGGATATGCACTTATCGCAATCTCATTCAAATTTCGAAATCCAGCGGAAACATGTCCACCGGTGACCGCCCGGAATTACATTGCTGCTATGGAGCACTGTTACAGCATCGACAGTGAACACGATTCTGCACAAAACCGAGATTTATCCATCAGGGCTATCCCTCATGCCACAACTCTATCAGCCTGGCCGCGTATGCTGAGCCATTTCTCAGACGACTCTAGCACATCCAAAGGTTCGCTCCACAACGAGTCTATCTCACTGTCCAAAGCCCAAGTACGACGGCTCGGATCAGGGTTGGTCAGCGACCGATCGTGATTTGCAGCATATGACATGTATGCCGACTTCAATTGTTCGCAGGCGTTCCAGATACGTCTCCTGTTTGCGAGACCCATGTGCACTCCACTCATGCCATATGGATGCGCGGTGACACTGTCGAAAAGCAAGTATACTTTCATCCAGTCTATTTGGGGATTGGGTTTGCCCTCGGTGCAATGTCTTGCACCACGCAAGATATCATGTGGTATCCACAGCCACTCCATGTCGTTCTGGACGCGAGGGGCCCAAAAGCTGTTTCCGCTTGTTGCTTCGCGTATGACCATGGATGCCTGGCGCAAAGAGAACACATCTTTAGCCACCAAGAAATTCGAGACGTGATGAATCAGCTCATTCGAAAGCTGCTGGAACGGATCTGTGGTCGTCTTCCGGAAGCTAAACGCGCCGCAGTCTTGTTCGCTCGATTTCTGCTCAATTGTGCAACTGGCAAGCGTTTGCATATGCAGAATATGGAACTCCAGAGGATTCATGATGCCGTACTAATCCAACTTGCATGTTAGCTCACATCCGGTCAAACGATCGCAAGCTCCATCCACTTACCTCTTCGCCGGCTTCGCATTCCCAGTACTGCTCACCCGTGGAAATGTCGCCATAGTCTAGATTCAAGTTATAGGGGCCAGCGTCAAAGTCGTCGTGCATGACTCTGTACAATATCTCAGGATCCAGAAGTCTTGAGCCTGGCTTGCCCGTGATGACTTTGGCCAAAAGTTGCAAACATAGCCCGTGGCATGGGAATGATTTTGTTTGACCTGTTTCCCACTCTGAGTACAGGACGTTCTCGAATTGTTCGTCTGACCGGTCGGGGTGGCCACCATCCACAGTTCCCCATCCAAAGTCATCAACTTCTGCCTGGCCAGAGATGAAATAAGGAGATGATGTCTTGATTTTAGGGTCGTATACAACGAGGCGAACATGATCGATGAAGCGGTCGTAATTTGGCAGAGTCGCATCGCGGTATGCCATGACATCTGGATCGTATTGGTGTTCGATGTAGTAAGTTTCCATTTCAGGGATTTTCTAGTCACTGTCTTCATGATAGTACGATGCCTCCGTCTGGTCAGCGCGTTTGCGAATGCCGAAGCCAATCTTTTCCCTTCGGATACGTTTCGCTCGGTCACTATTTGAGCCGATCTGTAAGCTGGTAATTCCAAGGGAAGCACCACAGATGGCACAGTAGCTGTCGGCGGCCATGATTTCAATGCTCTGATAGTAGAGGTGAACACAGAATAGGAGATGTTTCGACTTTCAATCTTCGATGCGCCAAGGGCGGCACGTACGGAGTGCGGCTCCTGTGTGTTAAGCGAATCCGGCTGTTCATGCTTACTCACGCGCACTAAGGTGTATGTCTTGAAAGCATCAGATGAGTATGCAGCACGTGATATATGGTGGCCGGACAATATCGCGGACGGCAGCGACATTCTACATGTCCGCTACAAGCGGATACGAGGCTTGCTTACCTAAGCAGGGGTCCATCTCGCAAGTCTGCTGCTCAACGCGTTTGCTGCATCGTCTGTTGGCAAAGGCATCATCCCAGCCAGAACCATGATCGACCTTGAAGAGTATGCCCGGAACCGGGTCCAGCAAGTCAAGAACTCTTCCCGACGTACGCCAGACCGCGAAACAGCTTTCAACAACGCAGACAACATCGAGAGGCAGCTTCAACAGGATGACCATAAGATTTGGGCTGGGTCGACTATCGATGCACGTATAAGAGCGCTGAGGAATGGGCGCGGTTCATGGACCGCCTCCGCTACTACATCAGGAGTACACTGCAGTTTGACAACGCTCTGGATATGGAGACAAGCCTGGATTTTCGCGTGTTTGAAGACCCCGAACAATTCGACGGAGCTGGTCCCTTCGTGATCCGCGAGCACTTTTCGCAGTGGGCCGCGAAAGCGCCGCAGAAGGAATAAGGCGAAGGCAAATTTGCGATGCACTCACAGCGGTACATATACTGCCTTCATGTTGATGAGGACGCGCTCCAATCGGTCATCAATGGCCCAGCTCCTCCTGCGGACAACTTAGGCCACAGTTTCGTCACCCTGGTATGTCGCAGGATTTTGGGAGGGATGCGCCCTGAGCACACCTATGGTCGTGATGAGAAAGATCATTGTTGGTCACGCATTACTTATCAAGACCTGATGGCTACTTGGTACAACCAATTTCGACCACAAGGATCTTGGGGCATGCAACGAGTACCGCGTACCACCCGAGGTTGCAAGACCATGACACTGGAGAGACCCAAATCTGAGATGTGAGCCCTTCGGACCTTTTGCGAGCCAGGTCGCCAGGCTCACTACATGGCCTTTTCCATCGCTTTCCCACAGTCCGCGGAACCCTTGGCCATGTACTCAACCCATGTGCTCGGTCCCATTTCGTGGGATCTGTGCGCGGCC
Source organism: Cladosporium colombiae (assembly GCA_026122715.1). Lineage (NCBI taxonomy): Eukaryota > Fungi > Ascomycota > Dothideomycetes > Cladosporiales > Cladosporiaceae > Cladosporium > Cladosporium colombiae. The sequence goes on from JAKZFA010000019.1 coordinate 77,182, forward strand.
TGGAAACATACTTGAGCCTACTTCAGTATGCTATATTCGCATGCGGTCATCGCGCGTATCTCAGACTCACCGATGCGACAGCCGGCACTCCACAGCCTCCAATCTTTCTCGCGCATTACGACCACTGCCTCCGCGGTCTTCGTCTTGCTCATACACTCGGCCCTCAGCACCAATGACGTCTCATGCGGATCAACGCGATGACCTACAGATGGTTGGAGGCTTGCCGCTGACACTCCACGCCCTATACTAGTACATAAAGTGACCCATTTGTCCCCTTTAGGAGAAATGATCTCTTCATCTCCTGCGACCCCGCGTAAGTTTCGTGGAGAAATATGGAGCAATTGTGGGCACGAATATGAAAGAAGTCGTCCCGGCTTATTGATCGACATATATTTTACCCTTACGCAGCAAAAGTTTCCCCTGACCAGCGTCGACGGGCTTAAAGGTAAGCTCCGCTGTAGCACGAATCAACAGCCGAATCATGACCTCGAGCCGGGGACCTAACAATTTCCTGAGCGATGCTCTTATATCAGCCAAGATGTGCGTGTGCGAAATCTTTCCTCTTTGCGGCCTTCCATTTCACAAATGCGCTACAAGGTGTAGACCTAATTGCTCAACATGTCGTTCAACCAGATCAATCGAGTCCCCGACGAACCGTCGCATAGTGCAGGGGTCAAAGTGGACGAGTCTGCAATCGAACATATCGATAACGTTCCCGAGTATAAACCTGGCGACGTCGAAAGTCTTCAACTAGAGAAGAAGGTCACAATCACAGATCCCGTATTCGGAGAGATCCATGAGGATGGCCCGAATTATCGCAACGTAAATCTACCTTGACACAAGACTTTGAGTAGTAGGCCACCGGGAGAATGTTACTGACTCTATTCAGGTGGGATGGGTTGGTGCTGCGGCACTCATGACCAAAACTCAGGTGGGCATCGGCGTTCTGTCAATCCCAAGGGCATTCGATATCCTTGGGCTTGTGCCTGGTATCTTCACACTGCTAGCCGTCTCAGTCATCACTACGTGGGTGCGTATGTTCGATATTTGGGGTCGAACGTAGCTGACTGTCACGCCTGTAGTCCGACTACATCGTCGGTTGCTTCAAGCGGCGCCATCCTGAAGTCTATGGTATTGATGACGCTGGCGGAATCATGTGCGGTCGCACCGGAAGACTCGTTCTTAGAGTGGTCTTTTTCCTCTGTAAGGACACGATCTTAGCTTCCTTTGTTCTTTTTTGTACTGTGCTGACGATCATGTCTTCAGACTGGGTCTTCGTCACAGGCTCGGCCATACTGAGCTTCTCAATCGGGCTCAATGCTGTGTCCGAACATGGCACTTGCACGGCCGCATACGTGGCTGTAGGCGCTGTAGCATGCTTCATCTTCACTTCTATCCCGACGTTATCGAAAGTCAGCTGGCTCGCTGCAGGTGGAGCAATTGTCATCCTTATCTCGAGTAAGCTCGACCCTGCAAGATCGCAGTAACAAACATAAACAATCACGAGGACTAACACACTCGATAGTCTTCACCCTCACGATCGCAGTCGGCGTCCAAGACCGTCCAGCCGCTGCTCCACGGAGTGGACCATTCACTCCCGATGTCAAAGCCGTAGCTGACCCTACTTTCGCGGAACTCATGTCAGCTGTCGCGATGATAGTCTTCGCCTTCTCCGGCACGCCAGCGTTCTTTCCCATCGCAGCCGAGATGAGAAATCCAAGGCACTACACTCGCTCGATGCTCATATGCCAGGCTATCGTCACCACTGTCTACCTTGTTATCGGAGTCGTAGTCTATTACTACTGTGGATCTTACGTCGCTTCGCCGGCTCTGGGCTCGGCGGGTGCGTTGATGAAGAAAGTGTGCTACGGCATTGCGCTCCCTGGATTGCTTGTCACGGAGATGATCGTCAGCCATGTAAGCCTATTTCCACCCGTCATCCAAGGAGAACTTCGCTCACATCCCAATAGTTCCCAGCCAAAATGCTTCTTGTCCGCTTTCTAGGAGGCACCAAACACATGACTGCAAACACTTTCACCCATTGGGCAACGTGGCTTGGATGTACCTCTGTGGTCACGCTTACAGCATACATCATCGCCAGTGCCGTCCCGAAATTCGACAGCTTGATCGCATTGATCGGCGCCCTGCTTGGTCCCCCGATTTGCCTTATACCATTTGGCTACATGTGGATCCACGACAACTGGACGGCGGGCAGGAAGGAGCGAACCTGGCACTGGCGGCTTATGACTTGCTGGAGCGTATTTGTGATTGCTGTTGGCTATTTCATCATGGTTGCTGGCACATATGGTGCGGTGATTGGGCTGATCAAGGACTACTCTGGCGATGGTGGCGCTGCTTCTTGGTCCTGTGTGGATAACTCTAATTCGACTTAGATATAGAGATACAGTATGTGAACAGTTTACGATTTGGCAAAGCGGTTCCAGACACCGTCCACGTTGAAAGAGAACATGAACTCGGTGCTAGGGGTGTGAGAAGAGCGTTCGCCGTGCCATGGTTGTGGTGAAGTGATAGGACGTGTAGCAGACGGTCTGCAGGAGATTATTTGGCAGGATTGACAATCACTTCCGGACCTCAATCCATGTGTTCTCTGTATTTTCTCAAATCAACTTTGAGGTTGACTGCATGTCAGCAGGTTACTTAAATGCCAGAACAATCGTATTCTCGGAATGTGTTGCACCTCAACAATGGCACAGACCGCAGGAGATCTCAGTGTCACTATTTCATGTTGAAATGATGCTTAGACCTTGCCATTAGTCTTCTTGTGCAGGTTTCATTGATCTGTTAACTTCTTGGGTCACCCTAACCCCAACCCTCGTCGAAAAGCACCTGACAGCTTGGATTCGAGACGATCCGCGAAGATGCCATCGATCTTGCGAAATGGCATGTGGATATCAACACACCATGACTAACAAGGCGACAGGCTTTAGGTATTTACCAATATGTGACGATATTCGGTCCATCGCTACGTAGGCTCTCTCCAACGCAGTGCAAGCTTGCCAAGACGAGACGTTCACCACCTTTGTTTTGATTCCGAATTTCGTGTAGGTGAGATCAGCATCCGTACTCGACTTCACAACGCGCGACAACCTACGATAACACCCAAAACCGGCCTGGACTCAGTACACGATGTCGCTGGTCGTCTTGGCCATGGTTTCACCGCTCTTGGAGCCCTTCGCTGCCTCAGCCCAGCATCTTCCTTGGAGCTCGCTCAACTCTTCCTGTTTCTCCCGACCCGAAACAGACGCGTCCGTGAGCCCTCTAGCGCCACGCAAGATTTGCTCACCGTGCATCGCGCTCCACCAGCCTAATGTCGTTAGCTTTAAGTTATCAATCTGATAATCGCCGAGCTTCATCCTTGCCTGCTGGACAGCCCTACTCTGCTCCACTGCCATTTCTGACACGAATCAAGGCCATGCAGGATGCAGGTCGTCGCTTGGAAGAAGCTTAGTTCCGCATGGCCAAGCCAAGTCAATGGTCCCTGATGTAGCGATGAGCACACTTCGACCGCTTCGCAGCTGCAGAAGCAGGGCTGGTGGGCCCAAGAGCTGAAGGTTCGTCAGTGGCTGGGCATTTCGCGAGCAAGTTTCAATCTGTGGTGCGTTAGTATAGTGGATGAGGTCGGCTCGTAACCTCGCTCGCCTCGATCCGCGATGCGGAATTGTTGTAGAACGTTCTTCCTCATCCTGGGCGTTCCCAACAGATGCGCAGGGGTCCGCGTTCGTGAAGGCTAAAGTTTGCTCCAATCGAGGATGCGAAGGTAGTTGCCGTATCCGTCGCAGCATCGGCTGCTCTGGTTAGGTCGATTGCCCAGGGTTCACGTCGCCCCGGTGTCGGTGGGAGCGTAGCGGGATCAGGGCCACGCGACATTCCAGCTATAGCTCTTATCTGATCTTTTTGTTCTGGAGAGCCGTGGACGACAGATCAAGAGCATCAACAGCCATGGCGACTATCACGAACGACTTGGACAATGTTCATACCACCCTATCGGTATTTCATGGTCCGCAGAACCCACCTTTGCTAGACCTGACATTGGCCGACTTTTTGGACTACCAATGTCTTCACTTCGGCAATGATGAGGCGATCGTCACCCCGTGGGATGGCACGAGGTGGAAGTACCATGATCTGCAACAACACAGCATCTATCTTGCTCGATATCTACTTGACCGTGGTATCAAGGCGGGTGATCGTGTAGCCATTCTCGCTGGCAACCGTGTCGAGTATGCTTCGGTATTCTTCGCTTGCATGAGGATAGGCGCAATTCTTGTTATCCTCAACAACACATACACCACTGCTGAAGCGCAATATGCTTTGCAATACGCAGGTAAGTCTCTCTTGTAAGCTGGACCACTCAAGCCACAACTAACCTCGATCAACAGAATGCAAAATTCTTTTCAGCACAGCAGTCATCGGTCGCACTGACAACACATCCATGCTCCGATCCTTCAGCAAAGCTACACGTGATCTGCCAGCCTTACAAGAGATCATCCTCCTCGCAGGCTCGTTGGATGGGCTAGCGGAGTACCGAAACGTCGTCAAGACCGGCTCCCGCCTCCCAGCAGACAGATTAGCTGCAGCCCAAGCGGCCGTGAGCCCCTACGACACGTGCAACCTCCAGTTCACGAGTGGGTCGACAGGCCACCCCAAAGCCGCCATGCTGACGCAACACAACCTTCTCAACAACTCACGTTTTATTGGCGATCGCATGAGCCTCACACAGAACGATATCCTGTGTTGTCCCCCTCCGTTGTTCCATTGCTTTGGCTTGGTGCTGGGTCTGCTAGCTGTCATCACACATGGAGCGAAGATCGTGTATCCTGCTGAGATCTTCGATGGTCCTGCTGTCCTACGTGCCATTTCGGACGAGAGGTGCACAGCAGTCCATGGAGTCCCCGCAATGTTCGACACGCTCTTCAGTCTGCCTCGCCCCGCAGGGTTCGATTGCACTCCACTGCGCACTGGTATTATCGCTGGTGCACCAGTACCTCGTCACCTCATGGAACTGCTTGTCAATGAGTTCGGCATGACCGAGTTCACAAGCAGCTACGGCCTGACCGAAGCGTCACCTACTTGCTTTAACGCTTTTGTCGACGACACAATGGATCGTCGCTTGACCTCCGTTGGCACTTTGATGCCCCATGCTTCAGCGAAGGTGGTTGACGCAGAAGGCAGGATCCTGCCAGTAGGCTCTCGCGGAGAGCTATGCATTGCAGGCTACCAGCTCCAGCAAGGCTACTGGCGAAACCAAGCCAAAACAGACGAAGCAATGAAGCGGGATGCCGACGGCGTGTTATGGCTGCACACCGGCGACGAAGCCTTCATCGACCGCCACGGCTACTGCACGATCACAGGTCGTTTCAAGGACATCATCATCCGCGGTGGCGAGAATATCTATCCTCTAGAGATCGAGGACAGACTCGTCCAGCACGAAGCTGTCGACCGCGCTATTGTCGTTGGCCTGCCTGACAAAAAGTACGGCGAGAAAGTTGCGGCTTTCTTGCAACGCTCCGCCAACGCTGAGAAGCCAAACATTGAAGCGATCAGAGCTTGGACGCGAGAGACGCTTGGCAGACACAAGACGCCTGTACATGTGTTCTGGCTGGGCGAGGATGGTGTGACTGCCGATGTTCCAATTACGGGCAGCGGCAAGATCAAGAAGTTTGAGATGAAGAAGATTGGACAAGAGCTGCTGGACCAGCCGAGAGCCAAGTTGTAGTTGTGTGTAGTCTTGTTTTCCTTATCATTATTCATTTAACTCCCTACATTTAGTCTTTCTTGTCTCCCTTTTCACGTGCATGAAGATGTTTGGAGGGAGTACTGGGAGATAAAACTTGTTCGAACCATGACAACATTAATTTCCAGACATCTCACGCCGCCAAATACAAATTTTTTGTAAAACTCCTGCTAACCCAAATTTCGATGCCACCGTCTACAACATTGCCATCTGCCCATACTTGGACCCAGCCTCCTCCTTCTGATCCGCCTGGGCAACCTCCAAAATGCTATCCAAAGCACGTCCAGCGCTGGCAGACAGAATGCTGAAATTATCGCGCCTCACATTGGGATCGGCCAGTGTGCCCATGACCCAGATACCGCAGCCAGGCGCCAGCATGTTCCTGCGGAAGTTGACCTTATAGCCGGTATCGACGTTCCACGAGCCATTGCCAGAGTCGAACATGCGAGACAGAGGAGCCAGCAAAGGCTTGCCAGGGAGGGCTTCGCGCTCGGTGGTGGCGATGACGAGATCGTACTGTTCGGGAATCTGGGTGTTGGCGTGTGAGCGGACGTCATTAGCGGTCAGCTGTACTTTACCCTGCTGCAGGCTCGCTTGGCTGATACGGGTGTGAGGACGCATGGTAAAGCGGTGCTGTGACTTGTCGGGTTGTTGGACTTGCTGGGAGTAGAGCGAGATGTACAGTGCTTCGAGGGTGTGAAGGTCTACTGTTGGGAACTCTGCGGCAACGGTTGTGGCGAGCATTCTTTGGCGGACCTCTGGTGGGAGGTGGTGAAGGGTTGTGTTGTTGGCGCCGTCGACCATTTCGTGTGTGCTATGAGCTTGTTAGTGAACGTCATATATGTAGTATATTGTATCCCAACTTACAAAGGTGTTCCATCTTCGACGCGGAGTGCTGATCCGGCAATGATCATTGTAGCACGGTGTTGGCCGGGCGCGGCAATCAGGTGCTCGAAAAGTTCAACAGACTCTTGGTCCGCGCCAATGATGGCGATGTTAAGTGGCTGGTTTGCTTCGTGAACTCTCTTGATCAGCTCCGCTGACTTGCTCATTGGCAGAACATTTGAGGTAAGCTTGGGCGAAGCCAGAGACTCTGGTAGACGAGACCGAGCGCCGGTGGCGACTATGAGACGCCTGCAGGAAATTTTCGAAGCAGCACCGTTGCCGTTGGCTCTGAGATCGATTGTCCACTTGCTGACCTGACCGTCCGCCGAGACTTTGGTAGGCTTGATGTTGACAGCTTCCTTGTTGAAGGCCACCCAGCCCAACCGCTGGATCTTCTCCGCCACCCATGTCATGTAGCGGGCAGTGAGTTGTCGGGATGTGATGAGTTGAGAAGCATTGGTAAAGGCGATCAGAAGGTTAGTTTCGTGGAGGAAGTTGATGAAGGTGAATTCTGATCGTGGGTTGCGAAGCGTGATCAGATCGCGGAGGAATGAAGATCCGGCAGAGCTCTCTGTCGATGCGAAGCCCAGATCGCCATTGAATTGACTATCCCGCTCAACGACAAGGACTTTTTGTGAAGGATCGTGGTCGGCGAGTACTGTAGAGAGTGCCAGACCTTTGGTTCCGAAGCCAATACAGACAACGTCGTAAGTCGTAGCTTGATCCATTGAGGCAGATTCGTTGTGTGCACCCATGTTTGTTGCAGTCGGAGCTGTTTGTTGATAGTTTGCGATAAGCTCAGGACAAATTAGGATGTGACAGGGTTCTGATCAAGTCAATAGTATTTACAAGAACATGTGCTTAACCATCAAAAGATCAACGATGGCCTGATGTTCCCACTGGGCTGCAGACTTTCTGTACCCTGCCGGCATCATGGCCAAACGGCTACGCCCAGGGCCCCGTCGACACCTTTCGTGAAACCTTATGGACGCAGTGCCTGACAGTGCACGGAGACACTCGCGCGGCTCCATCCCAACAGAGTCTCGCTACGGGTCATCCTCGTGGGAGAACTAGCTGCTGCTGCAAGTTTAGGACCTGCGCTGACGGTGCATCCGCCATTACGGCACTCACCGGCCTGCAGGAGGCTATGTTCTAGCAGAAACAGTAGGGCTGCTGCCACATCTTGGTGGGTGGAGCGGCATCGGAGTTGATCAGATCATCTGATAAAAATTTGAAATGCAGGGGCCATGACACAGTCCAAGAAGCGTTGTCTTCGGTAGCGTTGCCTTGGCCGCGAAAATCAATGGCTGGCCGTAGCCCTAAGAACCCCCACGAAGCTGAAGGGATCATGAAAGTTGGAAGATCCGTCCTGTGGATCGAGAAGAAGCTCGGATCGAAAGCCAACTCATGCACACCAGAGCTTGCATGGCGCCACGTTGCTTCGCCTGATTCAAACGCAGGGCGAAAAAGTGTTGAATCTAATCAGATTGATTTTTCGAGCGGACCTCGGTCGACAGACGTATTGTACACTAGCTTCGCAGTATCAAACTTATTATCGCATTATTGCCACACGATGTTGCAGCGAGGCATTTCGGCAATTTTTGGCGAGATGAGAAGTCATGCTGTGACCTCCATGCCATTCTAGGAAGGGTCACGTATTGCAGTTCGCCTCACAACACATACACATTGCATGGCTATCTGTACGAAGCAGAACAGAAATTGGAATATCTTCACGCGCTATCTAGAACCCGTTATTTCGTACGACTCAAGCCGCTGTCTGCGCTGACGCAGGTATTAATGCCTTCTCAAGGCCGTTGAGATAGTTTTGCACCTTCTCGACAAGATACTGTCGAGGCTCCGCTTGGTCGTCGTTGCTCAGTGCGTGAGAAGCATTGGGGATAGGCCCGCTGTTCTCAGCATCCCAGATCTGATACTGCCCATTGTGGTCAACAGCCTTCTTCCACCTTGCCAGCGTTGCGGGCTTGTCGACCCAATCCGGTACTGCCTGATCTGCGCCTGAAGGCATGACGAGTAGCTTGTACCTCAGCAGCGCTTGTTGGTGAATCATGCCGAAGGTCTTGTTGAGTTGCTCGTCGCTGATGTCCGAGCTGAAGAGATCGTCTTCTTGAGGGGCGTTTGGGCTGTCTGGACTGACGAGACTCAAGAATCTGCGGCAGCTGACAGGGTGTGTAGAAGGGTAGCCAAGCTGACCAGTGATGTCCAAGGGCAACAAGACGTCACCGGCATGCCCGCTGCTTGCTGCCTCGCGAGCGATCTTGATCAGCTTGTCATAAGCTGCACGACAATCCTTAGCGGCTTTGTTGCCGATTCCCTTCTCGAGCACCCAGTGAATGGCTTCTCTGTCGGAAACGGGAGCTTGCATGATTGCGCCATCGATCACAGGTCGCTTGATATGTTGCAAGTCTTGATCGAAGGAAGACAAGCTAGTGTGAGGGTTCGATCGATAGAGGTAGTGTAGCACATCCTGGCTACCAGTAGAGTGGCCCATCAGCACCACCTTTCCGCCACCACCAAACTTGGCTTGCTTGTACTCCTTGATGTACTCAATGCACTGTGCAATTTCGGTAGTATCTCTGTCGAGATGACCCAGACCCCAAGCCGTGTATGATGATGTAAGGTTGAGTGTGAAGAGGGACCATTGTGTGGGCTGCAACGCATAGACTAACGAAGACATATAGGACGTCGATGCCATGCCATCTCCCAAGCCTCCCACAAACAGAAGACTATGAGGCTTGCGGACGGTGCTTCCGGTGTACTCGAAGGTCACCAAGCTCTCGGCCTACAGTAAACGGATCAGCGGTGCTCGCATGACCCCGCGCAAGACTCGTGGAAACATACATAGTGGTGCAGAATGCCAGGAAGGCCGCCCTTGGGCCAGAACTTGGACATGGTATCTGTGCGGTAGTGTCACGTGGAGAAAGGAGTATTTTTGTTGACGGCGGTGACGAAATGACCGTGGAACAATTGCTGGGCGGCTTGATGTCGCGTCGAGGTGTTTGATGCGGACTCTGTGAACAAGCACCTCTGCGGACGGGTGGGATGGAAACGTGGGCAGGTCTTGCGATCGTTCAGCAGGAGTCGAATTACGTGACTGTTCGCCCGATCTCGGCAAATTGCGTTCAAGGACGGCCGAGAAGGATGGCCGGCTGGGTGCCGTAGCCGATCCACTGTGCTGGCCAGGGTTGGCAAATGTCTATGCATGGGCAAAGATGACAATTGATAAGATGATCAGATTATGTTGAGCCTCGGACATGGAGCTTGAGCAGATCAGGCGACGGCTCCGATGGCACTTGCTTGTCATGTGTACCATGATGGGCAGCTCGTGTCGACGAGGCTATGCAGGCTATCAGACCATCTGATAAAAATTTTCACCTGCTGTGCCTGCCCATACGAGCGGCGCATGGGCGGAAGACAGGGGTCGTTAGCTGGAGGACAGTGGATGCGAAGTGGTTAGCGGTGGTGGAGATGCCAGATGCCCTTAGCTTGTCTTCGGCGGAAGATGTCACCGTGCGCAGGGAAGCTTGTGCTCGGATCAGATAACTTTTTCGATCTGCCTTCCGAAGTGGCTTTGGCTGTGACAGCTTAGACGAACCACGCGTTTGGCTCTGTCTTCGCCCGCCCAACCACCGCCGCAACTCACAGCATGTCGCCTGTACCCAACCCGACGGTCGGCTACGCTAGATGCAACGCTGCAGACGCATGTCCCACCTTGGTCGCGCCCTAGTTCCTAGACCCATGTGTTCAGCGTCGACACTGGGTAGCGCCATGTGGACGTACGAGGGCCCTTCCTCGTGGTGCAGCCATAGCGAGCAGCCAGGCGACATCGGCCACATGTCGTTGCACTCGCTCGTGGGAAGGGCTCGGTGGTGACGATCCTCGAACGGTCGGTCCTCCTTGTCGGGCACATCCGCAAGGCGCTTTCGTCCCGACAGCCTCCATCGTGTAGTGCTGCCTTTGCCTCGTATACCATTAATGTCACCGGACATCTTCGTACTGGTGTGTTGCAGATACGCCGAATGATTAACAACGACTCCGACTGATTCAACATGTCAACTACCAACGAAGCCAGTGGCATGGAGTCACAAATATTCGACATCGCCGGCCTGGCGCCAGGCAACTGTGGCACACTTACTGGCATGAGAGACGAGATCATTCTTCTATCCTGGCTCATTGTCCTCATGAGGACTCAAGAGAGCAGCGCAGTCCGCTTTGAATGGCAGTACCAAGGTAGTGAAGAAATTCTTGGAAACGGAGACTCAGTCCGCACTCTGTCTCCAAACGAAGTTATGATCGGGTTGCAAAGCCACACTGGACAGGTAGCTGCAATTATCGCTGGCACAATCCCCTCAATCACACACTCGCAACAGTCTAAGCTTGCAACTCGTCCATCACTGCGATTAAGTAACGCATCACTTTCTCAGTCGTCAGACGATGCCACAGATGAGGTGAGTGTAATGCAAAGATTCCACATGTCTACAGACGCTGATCGATTTAAAAAAAGGGCCTCGTCCACTTGGAGCTACAACACGTTGACAGCAAACTCCGCATCCAGCCGCTATTCAGTACGACTAATGTACCGCAATGGACAGTTTCACGACTAATGAACACCTTGGTTGACACCATCCGGACTTGCGTACGAAGTCCCCACATGAACATCGAAGACAGCATCAAACCGACTGCCCGTGACCTGGACGATCTATGGGGATGGAATCATACGCTTCCCCCCAGGCGTGACTTTTGTATGCACGACTACATTTCCGAGCGGGCACGATCATATCCCGACAGGATTGCCATAGCGTCCTGGGACGGCGACTTGACTTATGCCGAAGTCGACAAATACTCAACAATCACCGCTGGACGACTGGTCAGCAGAGGAGTAAAGCTTCATGACTTTGTGCCACTTTGCTTCGAGAAATCGAGGTGGACGATTGTTGCCGTACTGGCAGTGATGAAGGCCGGAGCGACTCTTGTAATGATGGATCCCTCACTTCCTCTTGCTCGACTCCAAAATATGGCGACACAAGTCAATGCCACCACGATGCTTTCGTCTCGCCAACAGATCGAGTTCTCCAAGACCATTCTCCCAGGAGAACCATTGGTTGTGGAAGCCGATGCGTTCGCCACTCCAGAGACCGAACCCGCGCCCGGACTTGCATCCGTGCCTCCGACGGCTCTCATGTACTTGATATTTACCTCTGGCAGTACTGGAACGCCCAAGGGTGTCAAGATTTCTCACCAGACATATTCAAGCAGTGCATTGCCAAGAGCCGAGGCCGTCGGATATACCGACAAATCCAGAGTCCTTGATTTTGCATCTTACGCCTTCGATGTTAGCATCGATAGCATGCTTCTGACCCTGGCCAACGGTGGCTGCCTGTGTATTCCTTCCGACGAAGATCGCATGAACGACATTAACAACGCCATCCGCAAGATGCGCATCAACTATGCTGGGTTGACGCCTTCGCTGGCTCGGATCCTGGAGCCAGATGTCATTGCCTCGCTGGACGCATTGGGACTTGGTGGCGAAGCAGCTGCAGCTAGTGACGTGGCACTTTGGGGCCAGAGTGCCCGTATCGTCATTGGCTATGGACCATGCGAGTGCACCATTGGCTGTACCATCAACAGTGACACAGCCAAAGGCCGGCCCTACATTTCCATCGGTACAGGCAATGGCGCAGCGATGTGGATTGTTGATCCCAACGACCATGAGACACTACTACCCGTCGGCGCAGTGGGCGAACTGCTTGTCGAAGGTCCTATCGTAGGCCAGGGATATTTGAACGACCCCGAGAAGACGGCCGCAGCTTTCATTGAAGATCCCAAGTGGCTTATTGCGGGCCACAATGGCTACCCTAGTCGACGAGGTCGTCTGTACAAGACCGGAGATCTTGGCAAGTACGACCCCGACGGTTCTGGAGGGATCGTCTTTGCTGGACGCAAAGACACCCAAGTCAAGCTCAGAGGTCAACGCGTTGAGCTCAGTGAGATCGAAAGCCAACTTAATGCAAGACTACCATCAGATGCCACGGTGATCGCCGAAGTCATCAAGCCTGTTTCATCTGGTGGCCAGCCGACACTGGTAGCGTTTGTGACTTTCCAGTCTGTGGGTGGATCGCAACAAGACGAGATCGCAGACGTCGATCTGCACGAAGATCTACGCAACGCGCTCAATGAGGCCAACGCTGGAATTGTCAAGGTCCTGCCTCGATACATGGTTCCGACAGCGTACATTCCAGTAAACGTGCTCCCAGTCCTGATTTCGGGAAAGACTGATCGCAAGCGGTTGAGGCAATTCGGAACAACTGTAGATCTGCAGCAACTCGACCAAGCAGCGGCGCCTACGGAATCTCGCGAGCTCACTGAGCTTGAAACTCGCCTCAGACAAGTTTGGTGCGAGGTGCTCAAAGTGGACGAAGGCATGGTTGGTGCCAGCGACAACTTCTTCGTGCTGGGAGGTGATTCCCTGGCCGCGATGAAGATGGTGTCCGCTTGCCGAGAGCGTGGTTTGGAGGTCACCGTTACCGACACCTTCAACAACCCGACTCTAGCGACACTGGCTGACGTGGCTCGTACATGTGACTCATCCGCTCGTGAAGAGATGCCAGCGTTCTCGATGATCGAACGTCCTGTCGAGGACGCTCGCTTGGAAGCCGCAGAAGCTTGTGGTATCGAACCCACCGATGTTGAAGATATATATCCCTGCACGCCTACGCAAGAATCGCTCTTCACTTTCTCCTTGAAGTCCACGAAGGCGTACATTGCACAACGTGTGTCGTGCATTCCTTCACACATCGATACCTCGGCCTGGAAGAGTGCGTGGGAGCAGGTTGTAGCAAGCAGCCCTATACTACGCACTCGCCTTGCCCAATTGCAAGAGCCGGGTCTGCAGCAAGTTGTCTTGCGGGAGGGGATCACCTGGAGGTCGTCGACAGACTTGAAGGCCTACCTTGCGGAAGATCTCAAAGAGAAATCTGAGCTTGGAAATGGTCTTGCTCGCTACGCAGTTGTGGACAATGCCGAAGACGACCAGCGCTACATGGTTTGGACCGTACACCACGTTCTATATGACGGTTGGTCCGAGCCCATCATTCTCCAGAAGTTCAGCGAGGCCCTGCAAACCAAAGAGAGCGGACTTCCAGCGTACATGAAGGACTTCGTGCAGCACCTTGCCAAGATCGATATCACGAAGATGAATGACTTCTGGAGACAAGAACTCAAAGGCGCGACCGGATCGCAATTTCCGAGACTGCCAACTCGTGACTACATGCCTACTCCGAGCGGCATGGTTGAGAGGATCGTTTCCCTGAAGGCAAGCGACTGCTCACCATTCACCAAAGCCACAATCATTCGAGGTGCTTGGGCGCTCGTCGCATCTCAATATACTGGTAGTGACGATGTCGTATTCGGCGAGACCCTGACTGGCCGCGACATCCCTCTTCCCGGCGCCGAGAGTATTGTGGGTCCCATGATCGCGACAATACCTATGCGTGTACGTGTGCGCCGCAACATGACTGTCGAGTCGTACCTTCAAGCAGTCCAGCAGGGTGTCCTATCCCGCATTCCCTACCAACACATGGGCATGCAAAACATTCGCAAGGTCAGCCAAGACGCACAGTACGCTTGCGAAGCCGGTACCGGTTTGGTCATCCAGCCTGAACCTGAATATGATGGTAACGAGTTGGGCTTCGCAAAGGGTGATCCCGTTCGTGAGGCACTTCACTTCAACCCGTACCCACTGATGCTGGCCTTCGGCATCCGGGACGACGGCTTCAGAGTCTGTGCAAGCTTCGATAAAGATCTTGTATCACTGCCACAAATGGAACGAGTGCTTGCTCAACTCGAAACTGCTTGTGCTGAGATCGTTCGTGACCTTACAAGGCCAGTCAATGAAGTTTCGAGCCTGCCTGCGATTGAGCTGAGCCAGATTTGGTCTTGGAACAGAGACGCTCCCTTGGATTTGGATAGCTCAGCTGGTACTCTCAGAGCGAGCAAGACAAGCAAGCAAGGATCTGCATACCCACGTGCGGTCATCCCATGGGTGTGCAACCCACTTAATCCATCTCTGCTATCACCCATTGGCAGCATTGGAGAGCTGTGGCTTGAGGGAAATGTGCTGCCTGGACATATTGAGACGTCTCCATCATGGTTACAGGCTGGAACCGCCGAGCAAGCCGGCCGCTCGTCCCCTGTCAAGTCAACTGGAGATTTGGTGCAGTTACAGTCCGACGGCAGTCTGCTCTTCGTCGGTCGCAAGGACGAATTCCTCTCCGCACAGGGCCACAACGTTGACTCCGCAGAGCTTGAAGCGCATGCATCTGCGCTTTTGCCAGCAGAATGCCGTGCTGTCGCCGCCGAGGCAAAGTTCAAGTCGAAAGATCAGCCTCAAGAACCGATCGTGGGCTCGGTACTCTTCATCGAGCAGCCGCCATTCGAGGACGAACCCTTAGCATTGTTGTCAGAGCCGAAGGATTTGATCTGCGAAGCCGCCGGGCCACAAAGCTGCCAGACAAATATCTGCGCTTCCATCTCCGCTGACGTCGCCTCTGCGACCAAGAGACTCGACAAATTTGTCTGCGATTCGCTGCCATCATACATGATCCCCCTGGCATATGTCCTGGTCGACAACATTCCACAGAACTCCGATGGCCAGGCTGACCGTGACTGCCTCAGCAAACTTGCCTCAACCTTGTCCCTCGACGATCTCAAGCGTATCAATGATGGCTTGAAGCAGGCATGGGTCAACAACAACCAACTTACGAAGCTCAGTGAACCGGCTAGCATCTTGCGCTCCGCTTGGTCTGTGGTGTTGAGGATCCCCGAACAGCAGATTGATGTCGACGACAACTTCTTCCGCCTCGGTGGAGACTCTGTACTGGCTATGAAGCTCATCTCCAACCTTCGCGGCCAGGGACACAGTTTGACAGTGGCCGACATCTTCCAAAACATGCGTCTGAGCGACGCCGCTCGGGTGCTCAAGGTCAACCGTCCGGCGCAGGCTCAGGCTCAGTCCTACAAAGCGTTCTCAACTCTTGCCGAAAATGACAGCGGCCGCTTCGTCTCTGAAAACATCCAGCCAAGGCTTGCCGATCAGTCTTGGACTGTGCAAGATGTCCTGCCCGCCACAGATCTGCAGAAACTGGACGTTAAGGCTACTATCAACAAGCCTCATACATCAGTCCAGTACACCACGGTACTGTTCGATGGCGCTATTGACAAGCAGCGATTGAGCAACGCATACAACAAGCTAGTCGAGACACATGACATCCTACGTTGCGTCTTTGTCGAGACCGAGTCAGCCTTCTACCAAGTCGTACTCAGCAACCTCGAAGTACCACTGTTGACTCATAAGGTCGAGACCTCCTTGGAGCATGGTGTCGAAGACCTTTGCACAAAGGACGCAGATGCCGAATTCTGCCTAGGCACACCCTTCCTCCAAACCTGGCTAGTTGAAGCTTCCGACAGTCGCACTGGACTTGTGGTTCGTCTGTCGCACGCCCAATACGACGGTGTGTCGTTGCCTCGACTACTTCGTGATCTCGAAATCCTGTATTCTGGAAACAACGTCGATGACTTTGTGGCCTTCCCAGCATACGTTGCCGCGATCCGTGATGATACTGCTGTGAAAAACGCGCAAGGATATTGGCGTAACCTCCTCACAGACTCTTCGCTGTCGATCCTGGAAGGAACATCCAAGAGTCTTTCCGACCGCAGTCTGTTCTTGTCCAAGGAGGTCCAGACTGTCGACCGCCCAAGCGAAATTACAACGTCAAACCTCCTCACCGCAGCATGGGCACTGTTCCTGTCTCGCCAGCTCAAGACCCTGGACGTCACCTTCGGTGCAGTCACCTCCGGTCGCAACCTGGAGCTGCAAAACATCGAAGAAGTCGTAGGCCCCTGCTACAACATCATGCCCGTGCGGGTGCAGATGCAGCCGCAGTGGACTCCCACGGACCTCCTGCGTCACGTCCAAAGCCAAATGGCCGAGTCATCAGCGCACGATTTCCTTGGCTTCAGCGATGTTGCGAGAGAATGTGCTTCTTGGGCATCTGGTGCCGAGTTTTTCGATTCGATCGTGCACCATCAGGACTTTGAGGATTTCGATTCGATGCCATTCGCGGATGGGACTTGCAGAGTGGATATTGTTAATCCTCACGGTGATGCGCCGCATCCGTTCAAGGCTGTTACGTTCGTTAAAGACGGAAAGCTACATGCTGGAGTTGTGGGCAGTGTCAAGGACGCAAATAGAGTGGAGGAGATCTTGGAGGAGTTTGCTGGTGTTGTGGCTGAGGTGGCCAACCCTTACTCTGAGTTGAAGTTGGAGAGTAAGTAGTTATGAAGCTTAGTAGTTTGCAAGTTCCTGTAGTCAGCATGTTCATCAAATTTTGACATTCGAAGACCCGTTGCTGTTTCATCGCTGCGATGATGCATTTCACGACTTAATCTGTCTATCATGGAGATGTGGACAACGAGTTGGAGTGGTTGTATGCATGAAAAATTAAGATTTACTTTTCTGTCTACACTGTCTGGTGCATCGCGTTCTCCCGATACGTCTCAGACTTCAACATCAACTCCTCGTGAGTTCCAGACACGAAGCACTGTCCAGCCTCAATCTGGAAGATCACATTCGCCTTGCGGATAGTCCGCAAGCGATGCGCAATAGCAATAACAGTAGTTTGCTTCGCGACAAGCTCCAAGCTGTCCTGGAGAAGCTTCTCCGACTCGGCATCTAACGCGCTTGTGGACTCGTCGAGGATAAGAAGCTTGGGCTTGCGTACGAGGGCTCGCGCAATAGACAATCTCTGCTTCTGGCCGCCGGAGAATTGACTTCCGTTGGGTCCGCAGAGTGTGTTGTAACCGTCGGGGAGATCGTTGATAGTCTCGTGAATGTTCGCTAGCTTGCAAGCCTCGATGATCTCGTCCATGGTGGCCTCTTGCGAGTGCCTGGAGCCTAGGCCGATATTGAAAGCGACGGTGCCTTCGAAGAGTACGCTCTCTTGAGGCACCAAAGCGATCGTGTCGCGGAAGGAGACATCTCGTGATTTCGTGATGTCGAGGCCATCGACAAGGATGGAGCCAGATTGAGGGCTGTAGAAACGCTCAATCAGTGAGATGATGGTGGACTTGCCAGCACCACTTTGACCAACCAAGGCGCAAAATTGGCCTGGCTGGACCTTGATATCAAGGCCGTTCAGGACCTTAGAGTCAGGGCGAGCAGGGTAGGCGAAGTGGACGTTGGAGAACTGGACACTCGAAGGACGACCATCGAACAGATGGACTGGCTTAGACTCAGCGATGGCTTCCACGTCCTTGTCCTCGAGACGGTGGGTCACGTCAGGGTCAGGGACATGTGATCTCATGCCGTCTTTACCGATCTCAATCAGGCTCAAGATTCTAGCCATGGCTCCACGAGCGCTGGAGAGCTCAGGTGCCAAGGCAAACATCTGCGCCCACAGCAATGCACCCACGAGAAGTGAGAACACGACGATGAGGAACTGTGTCTGCGTGTAGTTGCCAGCAATAATTTGCTTAGCACCCCACCAGTAGGAGAGAGCGTTGACGCAGTTGCCGAGGAAGTAAGTCATTGCTTGCCAGAAGCTGGCTTGCAAAATCACACGGAAAGTCTCCTTGCGTGGTCCAACCAGAGATCTCTTGTACGTTCCAAGAGTCTCCTCTTCCAACGAAAGAGCGGCGACAAGCTTGATCGAAGTGACGGCTTCCACGCCAATCGCGACAGACTGAGTGTATGCGGTTTCGTGTTTCTCCTCGAATTTTCCAAGAACGGTGAGTTCCATAAGACCACATCCAAGAAGAAGTGGTACCAGTGAGAGGCATACCAGGGCAATTTTCCAGGCGACGATATGTGTGAGGATGATAGCAGCGAATAGGTTCACAGTAATTGAGAACAACGTTCCGAGCACGGATCCGCTGAGGCCAGCGAGGGCATTGCCATCTCTGGTAATGTAAGAGAGAAGCATTGAGGGCGAACGGCCTTCGGATTGATGCCACTCAAGGTCTTGTTCGAATAAGGATCTGAAAGACAGTACACGAACTGTGTAGACAAGGCGCTCAGAGGTCCATCCGAAACCTGCCCAGCTAATAAGGTTGGCAAAGAACTCGATGATGGCAAGAACGAAGAACATGAGTCCAAAGAAATTTCCGTGCGAACGAATGAAGGCTGGAGTCTTGCAAGGGTTCAAGCTTCCAACGGTGTTACCGAAGATGACGGCCTCACCAGAAAAGGCGCCACCGACCGCCACCGATCCGAGGAGGGCGATAAAGATGACGAGTAGGTGCGGCTTCAATGCTGGTGCGTAGCCACGGCAGAGATCCCACAGGGACTTCTTCGGTGACGGAGGCTCATCGTCTTCGGTAGACTCTGGCTCGGTCTCCTTGCTCGTCATTTGCGTCTTCTCGTCAACCACCTGATCCTCGCTAGTTGCTTCAGCTTTCTCGTTCAGTGAGTCGGAGGAGGGGATCAAGTCAGGGTTGGCAACAGCAGTAGTAGGTTCCTCAGTAGTGCCAATCGTTTGTAACTTGACAAGGCCAGCGTACGCGCCATCACGAGCCATCAGCTCGGCGTGAGTTCCTTGTTCGAGAAGGCGTCCTTTCTGCATGACAACGATGTTGTCAGCGTTGATGATAGTGGAAAGTCGGTGCGCCACGGTGATCATGGTCCTGCCGCTGGAGATATTGGCGATTGCCCGTTGGATACGCTGTTCGCTTCTTGAATCCAGAGATGCTGTGGCCTCGTCCAAGATGAGTACTCTTGGCTCCTTGATTAATGCTCTGGCAAGTGCAATTCGCTGTTTCTGGCCACCGCTGATCAGGCGACCACTGGAGCCGACAGTCGTACCATATCCTTGCTTCAAAGCACAGATAAAGTCGTCCGCGTCTGCAAGGACTGCAGCGTTGCGTACCAGCTGGACAATGCGTGCGACAAGGGAGCCATGCTTTTCTGCTGCCACCGTAAGGTCATCGCCATCTCGAACTTCTTTAGCGACCTCTGCAAGCTCGGTGCCTAGCAGGGTCGGCTTCAGGTCGGCGTGATCAGGGTCGGGTGAATTGATCAGTCCATGTGCAACGTTTTCCAGGAGAGACCTGTCAAGTAGCGGAGCTTCTTGCTGCACCAAGCTGATGGGGCTTCTTAAGTCGAACACATTGAGCTCACGGATGTCGTGGCCGTCAAACAGAATCTGTCCTTCGTTCGGGTCGTAAAGTCTTGTTGCGAGGCCAGCGATGGTGGATTTACCGCTTCCAGAAAGACCGATGAGAGCGGTATGTTTGTTTGCAGGAATTACCAAATCGTAGTTTTCGAGAACCGTGATCTCAGGTCTCGAGGGGTATGCGAAAGAAACGTTCTTGAACTCAATGGTACCCTCTGGGTGTGGGAGGCGTGTACCCTCGAGAGATGTGCCATCAATGAGGGACTCGCGGTCAATATCCCTTCTCAGCTTCTCGTACGAGCCAACTGCGGCTGCGAACAAGTGGATGAATGGGGCGACTTGACTGAGAAGCAAAGTGGCTAAGACATAATTAGCTCTGGTTCTCATCAGATGGGACGTTTATTCTTACCTTCAACGAGAATGAAGATCACGGTGAAAACTGCGCCGACAGTAGTGCCGCCGCTGTTGATGTCCCGAACAGCGTCTGCGATTTGATGGCTTCCCTGCCAAAAGGCCAAGCCGTTCGCTGCGTATGCGACGAAGTAAAGGATACCAGATTGCACACCAATCGCAGTCGCTTTCTTGATACCCTCACTGCGGGAAGCGGCCAATGCTTTCGAAAACTTCTCTTCCAGACGGGTGTTGGCACCAAAGGCCTGTACCACAACCAGATTCGAAAGTGACTCCGAAGCAATAGATGCTGCTGTAGCTGCGTGGTCTGACATCAGACCAGTGTATTTCTCAATGTAATGACCGCCAATGAAGGACATCAACAAGTATGCTGGGATCAATGAGATCAACATCGCGGCAAGCTCCCAGTTCTTGATGAAAGCAACGATGTATGCTGTGATGAAGAAGGAGAAGCTTGAGAGGCAGATTCCAACCTTCTCCGCAGTGCCAGAACGGATAGTCTGAATGTCGCTGTCCAGTCTCGAAGCCACCTCGCCAGGAGGAAGATTGTCGAAGAAGGATGGCTCTTGTCGCATCAAAGTGGTGAGGTATGACTCTCGTAGCCTCTGAGCCAGTCTAGCACCGCCATAGCTCCAGCAGAAAAGATGTCCATAGATCAAGACAAATTGCGCAATGGCCAGGTAGAAGATGATCAGGATTTTGCTGTTGATGTCACCCTGGTAGCTCTCGCTGGTTCCATCTCCTTGACTGCATGTCGCTCCATTGAAGTCGTCCAGCAGTTCACCGAACAAGATGCCAATAATCGGGAATGGCACGCCTGCCGCTATCGAGAATATGACTCCGGATACCAGAGTTAATAGTTCGAGCTTCGAGGGGTTGCCGGCCACCAGTAGCCTATAGTAGCCGGTGAACTTCTTGATGCCTTCCATCATTGGTGTAGATAGGCCTCAGCCAGATTCATCCAAGATCGTCGCCGTCCAGGACGCGAAGGCAGCCAAGGTAATGTCCAGGAAGAAGGTGTCACTTGGCTTGCAGCAGGACGGTGCTTGATCTTTCGATCAACAATCTTGGAGTCGTCCCTGGTCTTGGCCAACTATGCAACACCTTGGAGAAGTCTTGACCACGAGCAAGACTACGCCGAGGTCGGCTAGGGCCGCTACAAAGGCCGCCATAACGATGGGCCGATTCCTCCAGCGTGCCAACTTTGCCCAATGCATCGTAAGACATGACTAGGCGTGGGTCGCAAAACCAGACCCTTCGCGGAGCGCCCACTGGAGCATCTGTGCGGCTGGTGGCACTAAGGCAGCGGTGGAGCATGCATGGAACGGGGACGCTAAATTGTAATCAGATCATCAGACAAGCCCGAGATCAGCCGATGATGATGGCAAGCGAGGTCGGCCAGGCAGGGGGCCCCGTCATCCATGCCTCAGATGGTTAGTGCTAGCGAGAGGGCATAGCAACATTGCTGTGTCCATGCTTTGGTGTGGTGGATGAAGTTGTCTGCGCTTAGGGCTTTCCCGGGGAAAACGAGCGATTTTTCATCTGATAAAAATTTTATCTGATCATTTTGCTGAGGAGCTAGGATGCGCGTTCAGCTTGGACCCTCTCTCCCGATCTTCCTCATCCCACTTCATCACAACTTGGAATTAACCCACTTCGGGCTGCGCTTCTCTGCAAACGCCCTGATTCCTTCGGCAAAGTTAGCACCCTCAACCAGACGAGGGTACCATTGATCTGCCAAGGTCGACACAGTCTCCTCTACGTCGCCGCTCTCCCAGCTGAGCCGAATGCCCTTGCGGCCGACAATCAGCGAGTCTGGGCTGTTGCTGCACATTTCGTCTGCAACCTTGACCGCGGCGTCGACCACGTCGGCAGGCGCATCTATTAACCGAGTGACGAGACCCCATTCATACATTGTGCGAGCGTCGACACTGCGGCCGGTCAGAGCCAGATCAGTGCATCGTTGCAGGCCAAGCGTGCGTGTCAATCGTGGAAGGCATCCGGCGACAGGAACAATTCCTCGCTTGGCTTCTGGTAGCGCAAACATTGCTGATGTCGAGGCAACGACCATATCACAGTTGGCCACCATCTCGAATCCTCCGCCCATGGTGATACCGCTGACTGCAGCGATGATCGGCTTCTTGCCATCACGGCGAGGAAGGCCGGCCAGACCCGGTGCGGACATATCGTTAACCACTCCGTCTGCGTTCATCTGATTCCATTCTACAGGTAGTTAATGATCAGATTCAGTGTCTCTACCAGCATAGTAAACTTACCAGCAAGATCGGCACCAGTGCAGAAAGCTCTTCCATTGCCAGTGATGATGCCAACCCAGAGGTCTTCATCTTGGTCAAATTGCTCCCAGATCTTAGCGATCTCTTTGCTCGTACTTGTGTCGATACAATTGAGCTTTCCGGGCCTGTTCAGAGTGACCAAGACGACTCTGTCTCTGGGAAAGGTCACAGTGAAATTTTGGTGATTGTGTTTTTGTGATTTTAGAGACATGATGGTGGGTAGGATTTCTGAACCAGGATGTTTTGAATCGGGATGTTTATCGATCAAGCTGCAAATGTATAGTCAAGCCCGACTATCCATGTATCACTACGGACAAGGTGCATTTTCACGGGCCAGAGAAGGTCTGGGGTTGCCCTAGCCGCGGCATCGGAGCCACGAGGAATAGGCACCTCGACCATTCGTGTCGGGTTTTGGGTTTTAACAGCAAACTAGCTGCTGTTTGGCACTTGCCGTTCTAGCCTGGCGCTCCGAACCAATTCAGGGCGACCCACTTCACCGATGCAGGGCCATGCTCAAGGTCAATGGTGCCAATGGCTCGGCTTTTGTAGAGAGTGTATGCCGTTGATCTTCTTCAGATCGTCCTTTCTATCATTCTCTATAGAGAGTCCAAAGCACAACTCTTCTATACTATACCAAGATGTCTCCTCAAATATACCCCGCGGTCAAACTACCACACCCTTTCCTTACTTCATACCAGGTCAATTGCAACAAGGACGTTACGCCTGCAAAGTTCAACTTGACGCTGGACAGACAACCAGCCAACGCGACAGCACTCCCAGAATCCCTGCACTCAGAGACTTTGACATGGCGGGATCTGACATCTCGTCCTGCTGAGCAATGCCCACCGGCAAGCGACAATGGTGCTTGGGCACGAGCATACCGCAGCCCGCAAACGACATTCGAATGGCCTGGTCAAGAAGCACCAACTCTCGGTCAGATCTGGAACGTAGTTCACGCAATCTACCTCGCACATCCGACGATTGAGTATTTCAGGCTGGCACTGAAGGGATCGGGTCACGACTTGATCCGCCACGAACTCCTCGCCACCGGTCTTGCTATCGAGCACCCTCAACCGTGGCGGGCAGTAGAGAACACCGGAATCAGTGATGGCGACATCCTCATTCTACGAAGCGCGTTCTGGCAAGGTGCTGCCTCACCCGTGGGTTCACGTCCTATTTGGGCTGTTGGCAATGGAACTCAAGGGCTCGTCAGGAAGCCCATGTCCGAGTATCCTACCATGCCGGAGCACCAGCAATTCACTATGAAGTTCCCCGAGCAACCAATCTACACACTCCACCCAACTCGCCAGCCCAAGCCTCACCCTGGATCCATCTGCTACAGCCGCTACATCCCAGAGCTGAACGAGCACTTCTCGCTCGAAGTGATTGACTGGCAGAACGATGAGCACTTGAAGTTGTTCAACACCTGGCAGAACGACCCGCGCGTCGCCAAAGGCTGGAACGAGACTGGCACGCTCGATGAGCACCGCGAGTACCTCCGCAAGCTTCACTTCGACCCTCACGTTCTGTGCTTGTTCGGCCGCTTCGATGAGACGCGCTTCTCCTACTACGAGCTCTACTGGGCAAAGGTACGCCGCAGCAGACTCCGAACTCCCGCACATTCAAGTATACTGACCCAAAGCAGGAGGACCACTACGGCGCCCACTACAAAGCCAAGGACTACGACCGCGGCCGCCACTCGCTCGTCGGCGACGCCTCATTCCGCGGCTCACACCGCGTCAACGCATGGTATTCCAGCTGTATCCACTATTGCTTCCTCGACGACGTGCGCACAGCGAACGTGGTCGGCGAGCCGAAAGCGACGGGCGGCACCATTCTCTCGTACGAGAACTCTGTGGGCTTGACTATCGGCAAGTACGTGGACTTGGGACACAAGCGATCAGTGCACTCGGTGTGCAGCAGGGAGAAGTGGTTCCAGCTCTGTCCGTTGTTTTGGGATGGCAGGTCGAAGGTCTTGGAGTCGGCGGATCGTGCGGCGTGGAACGCGAAGCTTTAGATTTATGTGTGTAGTGATTATGACTTTATGTTTGTTCTGCTTAAAGACTTGCGCAGATCTGTCAGCGAAATAAAGAACGAAGGCACGAGATGTAGGAACTGTGAAATACAATGCTATCCAGCATGGCCGGGAGGGAGATTGATGAACGGGATTCGCGGCGCTCGGGCGGGGGTTTGTCGAGCCGAGTCCGCTTTCAAGCCTTGAGCATCGTTGGTCTTCTTCTAGTGGCCAAAACAACGACAACCACATTTCGAAATCTGAATTTGACCCCACCGTCTATCGTATCTACTGCCAGACTGCGGCACACACGCGTTGACATCATCGATATTCTGACTCCCACGAAGGTCATGCAGGCGCCAGCGCCCAGAGATCCCAGACAGGAGGCCCCTCATTGATATAGCGCGTTTCTTTCGTCCTTCCTTCGCTGGCCAGAACACGAACCTGTCTGCTGTTGCTCGCAACCACATTTCCATCTCGCCAAGATGCTCAACCACGGTAGGCGAGTCGCGCTCTGCGGATGATCCAAAAGTCTTGGATTCCTCTCAGAATGCCAGTGCGGTCAAAGCCGAGCCTGACAAAGAGCCACGAGCAGTATCCATCAAACGATCAAATCTTCAGTGGAGCGCGGATGAACACCGTAAGCTCAGAGATGCGCACGACATATGTATGAAACCCCAGGATATCGCGGCACTGTTCCCCGCGCGGACGTATAACTCTGTCCTCTCACAACGTAGAATCCTTATGTCTAGTCCGTGTAGCTTAGATGCGTGCTCCCGTAGCATGTCAGACCAAAAAGAAAGAAGATGCACATGGCAACCAGCGGAGATCGAGGTGCTTCAGAAACTTCACAAGGATGGGGCGTCAATTCGTAAAATTTGCGCGCATTTGCCCACTCGTAGGCTACGGGGCGTTCACGCGGCGATATCAAACTATGTCTTGACACCCCCGAGACCATCCGGTGGCAGACGAAGTTGGTCTCAAGAAGAGACACAATGTTTGACCGAACTCGCCCTACAAGGAACCGATGTGCATGAGATAGCCAAAGCTTTAGACCGCAGTGCTCAATCCGTCCGGAAAATGGCTTGGAGAATGGGTATTCAGTCCCCTTCGAAAGCAAGAAGGTTCCGCACAGAAGAGAGTGAACAGCTTCAGTAGATGCGATCAGGTGGGGCCACATTCAAAATAATCGCAGCAACGCTCGGGTGTTTGACCACTGCTGTTGTTTATCAGTGAAATCGTCTCAGGCCTGACCACTATCACCACGCGAAACCAAGAGGTCGTCCATATCATCCGCACGCGCATCTTTCACTCGATGATTACCAGACTATCCGGTCCCTGCGAGATCAGACTGTTTCATGGTCTTCGACAGAATCTCTTTTCCCGCCGTATCGGCTTGGCTCGATCAAGCAAGACTTTTGGCGGTTCACGAAATGCGAACTGTCTGTCACTGATATGCGCACGATCCAAACTTTGCGTGGAGAGGGAAAGACATAGAACGCTATAGCGGACACGGATGATTACTCTCCGAGCACAGATGGCGGCTTGAAAAGAGCATATGACCGAACGCTAAGGAATAAAGCTGAGGAATGGGTAATACCACTCTCGAGCTGCAATCGAGAAGTCCTCACAGGATTGGCCGATGGTGCTGGCGACCACGGTGATTGTGATCTCAGCTGAGACGGTCGGCATACGGATCTGTGGAAGCGATAGCAGCATTGTGAGTCGAATTAACTTATTACATGTATTATGCCTTGAGTGACGAGTCACGACAACGACATGCACCCCGCATTACGCTGACGAGTTGCGGCAAGTACACATTTCGTCGTACTAAGATATTTACTTTGGGCATAGCGAACTTCATACGACTGGAGGCTTCCTGGAAGCTCTCATCGCAGTACGTCTCCATTCCCCTGGCGCATGAAGCCAATCATATGGATTTCGATTCTGTCGAGTGTACATATGAGAGCGTGATCGACACGTGGGAAGAGACTTTGTTGTGTCTTCCAAGTCTTATGTACAACGAAGGTTGCACTTCCTTGCAACGTCCGGTAGTTTCTCGTTAGTGGATTCCATGAACTGAAAGAGAGATTACTGGTGATTGCCCCTCCTGTATATATATATGGCACTATGAACAATGCGCACGACTGCTTGAAGTGAGAAGGGACTTCATCTTCTTCATCGGCATTTTTCGGTGGGTGCGAGCAATTGGATGCCTGGAAGTGATAGCTCAGTGAACTCCAAGTACTATCCTGGATCTCAGGCACCCACGCTGCACAAGTACCTGAATGATAAGGTTAGCTACATGTACCTATGTTTGCCTCAGAATTCGCACTGGTGTCTTCGATAGACAAACACTAAACCTAGAATATTGAATGTACGGATCAACTTTGCGGCGCGCGCCACCAACATGAATACTGTACATGTATAAATGTTTAACCTGTCTCGAGAACATGGAAGCTCAAAAATCTAATACGAAACGCGCCTGCTTTTCCCTGCTTGACCCCGTGAGCCCACGCGTCAACACACGAGATAGCAGTCCTGGCTGCGAAGTCGGGATGGCGCCTCCCGTGTCTAAACGTTCTCCGCTTCGGACGCTCACCAGACACATGAAGATCCTACAGGGCTTCGACAGATGTAACGGTCGACGTGAAGTCAGAAGGCGAGTCAAGCCGTAGCTCCTTATAAGCACCAAGAGGGTGCCAGCATATCCTGGACACCAGAAGAGATTAGTCTAGTACAAAAGCTAGCCGACGATGGTTTCAGTCATCATGCAATCGCAGCTCGTCTCTCGGGCAGATCATACTTCACAGTGGTGACACTACTACATCTCAGAAAGTCAGATGTAGTAGTGTCACAAGGTCGGCGACGTTGGACGCCTCAGGAAACCCAAGAACTACACTTTTTGAACGAAAACGGAGCGTCTATCAGAGAGATCGCGAAAAGATTCGAGCCGCGGACCATAAGGTCAATTTTTTAACACTAAGAAGAAAATGACTGTCAATTCGGAGCACAGGACAATTTTGGTCAGGCAAACCCTCCAAAACGTATCTGGACTGCCGAAGAGACTGCGCATCTGCACAGCCTAGCCAAGAAGGGTCTCAGCATGGATCAGGTTGCGGAAAAGTTGAATCACCCAATATCAGGTGTTGCGGTTAGATGGCTGAGAACCCGTGTCAATGACGAAGTTTGGCCCTCATTCAATCTTTGGACACCCCAAGACGAAGCAGAATTGGTTCGTATGCGGACAGCCGGCTTCAGCTTAAAGGAAATCGGAAGGACATTGCACCGTACTGACATTCAGTTACAAAGAGCGATGGAAGGCCATTAGACCATGAGATGCGAACGGCATCGCTTTAAGGTCCGACGATCTCGGTTCTCAGCTCTCTGACGCTGATTTCAATCATATCGTCCACATGCGGAGGTCAGGGACTAGCTGGCAAGATATACAAGAATCCAGATGGCCCGCTTTCACGCCTGCGAAAGTGCGCAGAGCATTCCAAAAAGCATGCTTGGGTCGTATATCTGAGCATAAGTCCAGGTCTCCTCCGAAAAAGCATGCGCCTCGACGAGAGTTCTCCGGTGCTGAGTGGATTCTGATCAGGAGAATGGGAGATGAAGGTGACCTGTGGGCTACAATCAGCTGTACACTTGACCCAGAAACACCGCATTTAAATCCTGGCGAGGCTGTGAGAAAGAAGTTGGGACACGTTTTGAAGAGAAACAGATCATTCGGTGAAGCCGCTGGAGCAGACGAAAAACGCCAATGCCTCTTGTGGCTTGAGCTAGTATCAACATGAAGTCGACGCGTATGTCATTGGTCATGTATATGTAGCGCAGAGACAGTTTTTCACGATATCCTTTTCTCAATATATGCCGCGAACTGCCTTTCGCCATGCCCGTCTAAGATCACTTGCGATGATAGGAGTCGCGCAACACCCACTCGTTTTTCAAGAAATAGCAGTAGATCAGTGTGTGTCTCGTCTATCGCTTAGCGGACATCGTTGTGCCATCACTGAAAGTACCGAACAATGTGCTTTGAGGTGGAACGACAGTGCAAGTAAGGTGCAGTAATGTGGCCAAGAGTCGCAGAAGTCCAAGACAACGTTTCCAATTGGCCGACGGACTCCGCAACGGGCGCGACATACGACGCGAACCTTGAGCTTCGAACTTCGGGACTCCACCCTTCAACATTTAAGATGTTCATTTCACAAATGACCGCAGCCAGGCGGAGCGTCTGGTATGCTACTTGGAGAAACAACATGGCGTAACACCTGTACTATAATCTGCTTTCGCGACTCATCAGCTTCAGACGCCTACGGAGATGAAGCTCCTCAATTCCATACGCTGGCGACCATCGCGCAGGGGAATTGCCACCACACCATCCTGGATACGCCTGATCTCGACATCATGTCCTATGCTACAAGAGGTAGCGGTGCCGCCTGTAGGAATTCAAAACCGGGCAGCCTCAAAGCAGAAGATCTCCCTGCCAACTCCAAAAAGTTGGACCGCAGATGAACTTCAGCTTGTTGCGGACGAGTATCGCAAGGGTGCAAGTACGAGGGCTATCGCAAAGCTGCTACCCGGCCGAGCTTTGTCGACTGTGATGGCAGTGATACGGCGTTGTCAGTCCAATGATACTGCTTATTCGAAGGCGATCAAGCCAAGATCTTGGACAGCCGAGGAGAAGAAGAAACTGCTGCGACTCAAAGAAGCAGGTGCCCATTACCAAGAAATCGTATCTCAATTCCCGGATCGAACCCAAAGGTCGCTCGCATTGGCGTTGTATCGACCCAGATCAGATATGTTCTGGTGTACAGGCCCTTCGAAGAAAATTGCATGGACTGCTACGGCTGATAAGGAACTGATTGAACGACTTAGCAGTGGAACCTCGGTGGAAGAAGCAGCAATGTTGTTCGGTCGTTCAAACAATGCTATTAGACTCAGATCGCATCAGCTAGGCATTATCTTGTCTCGAAACTGGACTCCAGAAGAAGACGAGACCTTGTTGCGAATGATCTCCGAAGGGTACACACATGGACAGATCGGCACATCCCTAGGCAGGAGCCGCCGTAGTGTGGATGCTCGCTGGTTCACGATACGGCCAGCAGACTCAGTCCCAGCTTCTCGAATGTCTGGACCAATTCGAAGGACTTTGGTCAAGCCAATCGAGCCAACCTCCGCTGAAATGCAAACAGTTGAGCGCTTGAGGCAAGAAGGGAACTCATGGAAGGCGATCAAAGCATCCATGTTCCCCGATCAGGGGATGCGTCAAGTATATCGTATGTTCCAGCGTGCCTACAAGCACCACCCCGAGAAGATCGCGAGACCAAGAGACCGTTTCTCCCCATCCGAAATCAAAGACGTGGAAATCTTGTTGAAGGATCGGATACCATGGAGGGAGATTGCGGTTTCGAGGTTTCCAGACCTGACACCTGCCACATTACAGAGAGCATACCTTCGGCAGATTGACCGGTCCAACAATTCCGCAATTCATTCTGTTGACATTCCAGAAGTCAAACGCCTGCACGGCGCCGGGTTGACATGGAATCAGATTGCAGTTGCGAAGTACCCAGGTACACGTTGGCAGCGCATACGAGAAACATATCTTGAGCAAATGGAGCAGTGCAGCGAGGAATTGGGTACGAATTCCGCGAGTACAGGAGAAGAGACGAAGACGGAAGATCAATTCGCTGTTTCTTCCGTTGACGTACGAGAGATTCAACGCCTGCGCAGCGCCGGGTTCACGTGGACGCAGATTGCGGTTGTGAAGTACCCAGGTATACGTTGGTGGCGCGTGCGAGAACATTTTCTGAAGCAATTGGAGCCGCGCAGCGAGGAATTGGGTACGAATCCCGCAAGGACCGGATCAGAGGTGAAGAAGGAAGAGCAGGAAGAGGAGAAGGAGTACTCTGCGAGTTGATCCGGTTGTCCAAGGCCGGAAGACCGCGCGAATAGATTTGTTCTCGATTTACCGCATTTATCATTGAACATACAATACTAGAGTTTCGATTTGAGCCTCATGGAAAGAAGGAAGAGCGAGTCAATCGCCATAAAGTGTACCATACAAGACTGTACGATAGTAAAACTGCCAAATACTTTATGTGAGCGATCAGACGTGAGATCATGACATATGGACACGAGTGAAGCGATCAGGGTATCCAGGACGTTCCGAAAATACCATGGCTCGATGCAGACATTGTCGTAGATCGCCTGGAGTGAGCTACGGCGGTGAGTACGATTCTTGATTCAAATCTGAGGAGAGTCCTCGGCTCAACACCCACCTTACGAGACATCACGAGGTGGATCATGCAACGCATGTCGGCAGCTCGTCTTCGCTTGGCACACCTTCATTGATAGCACCCATGGATACTCCGAACTCAACTCGATTACGTGCAACAGATCAATCATCATGTCGTCCTATGTGTTCGGTACCTCCTAGCCTGCCTTCGATTCGAACAAGAACAACATCGTCAATGACCTTGAGTTAGTGGGTGAGCTACAGAGATCAGTCTTGTGTAGCTCCAGAAGAGACCCATGAATCTCGGCTTCAATACGCGACAAGCAACCATCACCACAGTGTGTCACACATGTATCGGCATCTCAACCTCCGTGTACGCCATGCTATGTCCATAAGCCGTCTCGTGTTGCCGCCCTTCATTGCCGGCAAAAGTAAAAAGTGTATCGTGGCGGTATCTTACACCCTCAAGAGCCCGAGAGAAAGAAGGCCAGCGCTTCTTACTCCTCCATTTCATCCTCGCCCTCCAGCGCCTTCTTGGCCAGCCTCTCGGCCTCCTCCCTCAGCTCCTTGGGCACCTCCTCGTGTCGGCCCTTGGTCGGCCCAGCGACGGATGAAATCCAGGTCATCTCCAGCTCAAACTCCTTGTCCTTGCTGTCCTCGTGCGCCACGTAGATGATCCTCGCCGCCTCCTTGACGCCCTCCTCCAGCGAGATGGTCTCACCCTTCTTCGGGTCGAGGTTCAGCTTCTCCAGCTCTGCCTTCGCCGCCTGGCGGCCCTTGCCTGTCGCCGCGCCGTAGTAGCCCCAGTACATGCCCGAGGGCTCGATCATGTACAGGTATGGTCCGCCCTCTTTGACACCCTGCGTCTTGCCGCCGGAGCCGACTTTGGGCCCGCTGCCCACTGCACCGTCGACGTCGACTTCGGTTTCTGCGTCAAAGCCGCCGACAATGGCGGTGATGCCGAAGGGTCGTACGGAGGAGTAGAGGGTGTAGGCTTGCACGTATGAGCCCATGCGGTTGGCGAGTGATGCGACGGGGATGGGAGCTTTGTAGGTGCCGCGCCAGCTGGACGCTTCGTCGCGTGCGCGGGAGACGAAGTGGCGGCCGTCAGGAACGAGGCCGGCTGAGACCTGAGTGAGAAGTGGTATGTTAGCGCGCATGTTCGTCTTGGTGTTGTGATTGTGGTGTGACGTACAACACCGACATGTCTGTCCACGGTAGCGATGCGCTTGTTTGCGTCCTTCTTCATGAGCTTGCTTGAGACAAGCTTCTCCATTGCCAGTACCACGCCATCCTTGCATCGGATACCGATCGCGGTGCCGCCGTTCTCGACAGCTTTTGTGGCATATTCGACCTGGAAGTTGCGGCCGTCGGGAGAGAAGACGGAGTTGGAGAGATCGTAGCCCGTGCCTATCGACGTCTAGAGAGAGAGGTGGTATCAGCATGTGAGATCATCGTGGTGAATGTGTTGTCTTGAGCTCACCATGGCGCCGGTTCGTGAGGATGTGAAGTGGGTTTTGAGGTTGGTAGAGGTTCACTGAACACTAGAGGATGTGGTAGAGAGAGGTGAGGTGTCGAGGAGATGAGGTTGGAATTGTCCGTTTGTAGATTGGTGGTAGCTGTATGTTGATGCGGCGTCGTTCGTTCGGAGTAGCTCAAGGCACCTTCCAGCTCGCGTCACCAGCGAGAGATTGAGGGCCTGAGGCATGAACTATCAAGGCATACATACATCATGCGCGAAGTTGGCAATAAGACTTTCTTTTCGCTAATGCAGCATTCTCTTGTTATTGCGTTAATCACACAGCCGTACATATCACTGATTGCGTACCAGTGTATAGCGGCATCAACGATCTTCCACAACAACCTTCGCAATCACACGGAAGGACTCCAGCAAAGACAGGCCTTTGTGCAGCTCTGCCCAATCCAAACAGCTCCCCGCCCAATGAAAGAGGCGACTGCGACTTAGGCTCGATCGTCCCGCGGTTAGGAGGTGTTTCAGTGCCGCCGGCGCGGCGTCATCTGCCCACTCGAGCCACTATCGTGCTCCGTCTCTCATACCGCCATATATCCTGTGGATGACTCCTCCATTTTCCACCTCCTCACCGAACACCACCTTTCCCTTCCTCTCGAGTAGATAGCCTTTGATAGCCCTGGCAGCACTGCTGAAATTGGACCTTATTCACCCGCAGAAAGAAAGACAAGAAACAAAGCCGGCAGACGCACCCCGCCTGCATTAACAGCTCCCGCCACAGTGCTCGTTGAGAAGCTAAATCGCAATATTCCAGACTTCGACGAGTATACAGTCTCCCCTGTGTACGGTCACAAGAAGGAATTATCGACGTGAGACCAGATCGCTCTAGCTCTTTCTTGCTATACATCACTTGCTTGTTTGCACTTGCAAGTACGATTACAACATCGCACGCACAAGTTTCTAGCAGCCGCCACCACCACTTCAGTCGATGCTTGTTTCGCCTCCTCTCCTTGTTCACCACTGCGAGTCTTGCCACTACAATACTCCCATTCCCGAGTCTTCTGGTAGTTGGCAGCAAGAATACACTTGTAGCCACGTAAGATTTGGCAATCTGAGTTATCTGCACATCCAATGCATAGTTTACTAACATTTTTTTTATTTCCAGTGCGGATATTCAGACACTGGCTACTTGGACACCACAGGACGAGCCGAAGGGAGCATGAATCAATCACAGCATGACGAGCTTGCGGCTCTGTTCGCACAGCGCATGAACTTCGCTCAAGGCGACTACCAACCACAGCAAGTTCAACAACACGAGCAACAGCAAACTTTGGTGGAACCAATCCCAGTACCTCAAATTTCCGAGAAGCACGACGAGGCTCCCATCCACTACATCTCATCGCACTACAACCACAGCTATCACATCCGCCACGACACCCTCTCAGAACCTTCCCGCAGCCCGCCTCCACCTTACCACGAAACAATGCTCACCGACCACATGCTCCAAACCCTACGAGCAAACTCCATCGACCCCTCCTCCCTCCTCCCCAATCAACTCCACCTCTACGCAAACGCCGACCTCGACCAGCGCCTCCGCCTTCTCGAGCTGTGGCGGATCTCGCCACCGTCTTACTCGCACGAAGAGCAAATCCACGGCGCCCAAAACCCCACCAACCTCGCCCAAGAAGAGGCTTCTGCTCGTCAACGCTACGAAGCGCAAAACCCAGTCTTCGACACGCACATCGAACCCCCGCGCATCACGCCCATCCGCCAGGCCGGCGAACCAGCATGGCCACCCGCAGCGCGCATGCGAGCCGCTTCCATCGCCTCCAGCAAGCCGACTGCTCATCAGCATATGGGTGATGCAGAGCCGTACATCATGGACGGCTACGAGTCTAGTATCAACCCACCTCAATTCCAGTCTGCGTCTTCGATCGAGCCTGTGTACGCTGCTCAGTCGGGCTTGTGGCCTGGCGCGCAACAGCAGCAGCAGAGCGGCATGGAAGACCAGTACGGGGCGTACATGCAGATCCGCAACCATGCGGATTGGGAGGCAATGAATGAAAGAATTGCGAGGGAGAGGTTGGGGATGGTGGTGAATTCTGGTGGGCAGGGTGGGGATGACGATATGGTTATGTGAAGGAAATGGTTGTGTTTTGTGGAAGACTTGCTGTTCAATGGTTGAATCGTACCAACTCTTTTTTTCTCGAGCATATATATATTGCATAGCTCAAGAATGATAGCATTTACGACCAATATGGTGATGGACACGAGCTACATCTCCACCCTTTGACCGACTAGAGCCTCGTAGCGACATGTGGTGAGTCTGGCCATATGGCCTCGGAGTTTTGGCAGTGTCTTTGCGGAGAAATTGCTGGTGCTAGCGAGTATAACTGCTGAACATTCCACTTGTGGCATAGTGGTAGCACCTGATGCAGAGCCGTACCTCCGTGATGGGCATAGACTGGTCCAGCACCATAAGGGAGTGGGAATGTTGGCGTATTGCACAATCACTTCAGTCGGAAAGTGCTGGTTGGCGGTCGAGGCATGGTGATGATAGGCACGCAATGCGTAACAGAAAGCCCAGCAGTCCAGTATCGGTGCAAAAAAGGCGGTAATGGTTCTTGTAGCATTTTATATGCACGTCTATGCCAAGCAGGAGTCGATTGTTCTCCTTTCGGCTGTAACCTTTGCTTTGCCGCCACTGCCTGCACACTTTGCAGGCAGTGGCGGCAAAGCAAGAGCATGTGCGGGAATGAGCACAAGTGGACATATTGCATTGCTTCGAAAGCAGAACTTGGCGACCATTTAGCGGGTCGGAATGTCATTTCTCAAGCGTCAGACCAGAAGGACGAAGCAACGGAACCGCTTCTTTGGCGTTTGACAGATCTGCTGCGAGACCTGGTTCGCGCAGATCTTGCCTGTGCAGACTGCGAGCGCTCTACGACGCTTCTCTTCATGGTTTTATCACTCCTGTAGCTAGGTGTGTAAGCACGGGAGCGAGAGCGAGTAGGCCTTTCATCATCGACCGCAGCCTCGACCAGCGCTAGGTCACCAGTTTTGCCCAAAGCTTCAGCGGCAGCCTCTTCCAGCAAGATTCCCATAGCGAGCAGCGCAGTCTCATCAAGACTCTTGAAGTCCGACTTCCCGCCATCAGCCGTGGCACTCGCGTAGAAGTCACTAGCATAAGCGTGAATAGTCTTCAGCAAATCCGAGTCTGGCAGCCGTTGGTGCGGTTCCAGGTGGCGGTCTGCGCAGTAAATGTCGTCTTCCTCGTATCGGATTGGAGCTCCTTTGCGGCGGAAGAGCACTTCTTCCGGTGGCACAGCAATGTTCGAGCGGCTCACTGTGTCGCGGTTCTTGGTTGGCGGATCTTCGCCTAGAAAGCCCTCATAGCCAACACGGCCTGCGACGGCGTCGTAGAGAGAGGCTTGTCGTTTGCGGCGATTAGCTCGCGAGTTGGGGTCTGGATCCATGATGGGCCAGTGACATTGAGCGTATAAGGTGTAAGCTGTACGGCACAAGTTGTAAACAATTATTGGATGTATCTGGACGACTGTGGCGCGTGAAAGATGAAGAAGCACTCGGCGGTTGAGCTCAGCCAATCAACGTCGAGCACGGCGGCTATTTTGAAACGACATGTTTCAGCAGCCAACCTCGTCCTGCACAACCTCATCCAACAATAATATCGACTGGTCCACATCAACGCGTATATCTTGCGCACGTACGCGCACTCTTTAAACTCGCAGCGGAGTTTCAGCATCCTGTACGCCGCCATGCAGCGCGGCGGCGGTGGCCCCGGAGGCTTTCACCGCGACACGACAGCACGACAACAATAGGTAGGCCGTGAATATGGCCACGCAAAAGCTCGACACATGTAACTGCTCTCTTCCCCTACTCTCTCCAATCCATCCTTCACCTGCAGCCGTCGCGAGCTTGGCCCCAACAATTGCCTTTGCTTTCCATTGTTCTTCACTGTTTCCTTTGTTCACTAACGGCTTGCTGGACAATGCCTTATGCGCCAACGCTCTTTGACCACCTAATGTATTCTTAATCCACCGGACAAGCACAGTAGTATCAGTGTCCTCCCGCTGACAAACACTCGCTCCCTTGCGCATACGAACATCAGCTTTGACGGCAGCATCGCAAGCAAGAAAGCAAAACAAACACACTTCTGCATTTCTGCATAGAGCAGGCCTCTACCAACAAACCCATGCCCAGTTCCAAGAGCTGCATTTCTTCTCGATCACCCGCCAGCATACAGAGCCATCAGAGCAACACACATTCCAACACCATGTCGTTCAACCAGGACTTCGAGGTTGAGGTCAACAGCAACATGAACCCTAGCAGGCAGTCCATCAGCAAAGACGTGAAAGCTCCGATTCCGACTTCCTCGCGCAACTCTTGCGAGGCTGAAGACCGCGAATTCAACGAGAAGATGGCGATGAAGGACCATCACCAGCCGCCACCCCGCTTCTCTACCATCTTCGACACCAAAGGTCCTGCCGCACCAGCCCGTGAGTTTGAGAGCTACCCACAGCCTCCTGTTCGCAAAGCCGGTATATACATTGCGAAGCCTCTCTTCTGGGCTTTGTTCGCAATTTTCCTTTTTGAGAGTGCGGTTTTGTTCGCCTACACTGTGATTGGCCTTGTCAGCAACATGTCATCGAAGCTTGTTCACGTCAACGGTGCAGGTGCTGTGGTTGCGGGTTGTGATTGCAACGTTCAGCCCATCAACATCTCTCCGAACTTCTTCATGCAAGGCGGGTCTCAGGCCTCTATTTTGGAGACCACCACTCTGAGCACAACGGCGAGCACCACATTG
Organism: Cladosporium colombiae; assembly: GCA_026122715.1. Lineage (NCBI taxonomy): Eukaryota > Fungi > Ascomycota > Dothideomycetes > Cladosporiales > Cladosporiaceae > Cladosporium > Cladosporium colombiae. Next base: position 114,259 of record JAKZFA010000019.1, read on the forward strand.
ACGACGTCGACCTCATCTGCCAGTAGCTCCACCAGTCAGGGTATCAGCCCTGGTGTGTCTGAGCTTGCCGAGATCATCAAGAGTGCTGGCACGGCGTCAATCAGCGAGTCGAGCACTCGCACGCCCACCACACACATCGTGACTGTCACTCCACCCGGGTCGACCATCAAAAGCACCACCGTCCTCACCGTCGACGCATCCGGCAGCACCCTCCCACCACGTCCCACTGTCACTTCGACCAAGGTCGTGGCCCCGGATGAAGCCAGCCCAACGCTGGACACCCGTGATGAGTCAAGCTCTCCCTCAGTGATCCCGACGATGTCTCTGTCACTCAAGTCCCACCAGGAGCTAGCCAGCAAGCCCACCCAGGAGGCTGGGCTTGCGCCAGCACCCAGCACTGAGCCAGCACCTTCGGAGCCGACTGAGACTGTAAGTGCACCCAGCACAACCACTCCCGAGCCCGTGCCCACGCCCACTTGCACCAAGAGCAACCACATGTGGGGCGCAAGCGGCCGCATCTGGGGCGGCGTCATTTGCAAGTAATAGATCAGCCTGGCTGACTTGTATCAAAAAGTCCAACAATCAAGCGCTTAAGGGTATTCTCCACGGCCTTTACAGAGGTGGAGACTAGAAATTTGCGTGCGAGATCAGCTTTGGTCCTCTCTATCTTCCAATCTTGGATACAGTCCTCTTGCTAAGATGTGCTTGTAGAGCACATCGAATGAATCAGATGTTTTGACACCACATGTACAGCCCTTGCAGTTCTCCATTCTCGTACACTCAAGAGTTGTCTCTCATTAAATCGTTCAGGACCAGAAGCAAAATTGACCCAAGATTGACCTTCGGGCGTCCGTTTCACGCCAGCAAGACGACCTGGTGGTACGACTCTCACTCCTCCTTCGCCTACAGTCTACGCCTTCGCCACGGTCACGACGCCATCGGCCGATCACATGTAGGAAGCCACAATTGCAATCGCGGGCTGCTCTACCAAGGCTTTCTAACAACGCGGGTTTGGTTGACTGCGTGTCGACCAACGAGGCATATAGCATCTGACGCCCCCGCATATGCACTCGGTCACTTCCAGGAAACCCCAGTGCTCAAGTTCCCCAAATCGCCATGACCGACAGCGTTGTGCTTCCATCTGACGCCACCATGGAGTTAGAACTTCCACTCGCGTGCGCAGGCACAGGACGGATTCATCGAAGCTGCATGTGAGTTAAAGACAAATACAAAGCCTGACTCGCACTCGATCGTCTCCCACTCCTTGACATCGCCCTTCAACAGTCCCTGCTCTCGCTCTATCTCTCTCGCTCACTATTCTTGCTCGACAGTACCCAGTACGCACCACCATTAATCCACCACCACATCTTCCTCTCATCAATGCCTTCCTAACAACAGATTACCGTACCAGAAGAACAACCAAAAAAGACATGCGACCCCAACTCCTCCTCGCCAGCCTCGCCACCACTCTAAGCCTTGTCTCAGCTCAGCCTCTCCCCGCTCACGCCCACGCCCACTTGGCTGCGCCCACGACAACGACGACAACAGCGCCTCTTCCATCTTCCTCGCTTTAATCCGCAACCTGATCATTGATCTACTCCTCACCATCCCCTTCGACGTACCAGGCCTTCCCGACCCAGAGCACGACGACGAGGGCGCCCTTGATCCCGTCGGCGTGATTGATATCCTCGTTGGCTGATGGGAAAATCACCTGCGCGACCCGTCCGTGTGCAGCGCCGCGCTGCGCTGTGCTGTGTAAACGATGGCGAAAGCAATGAAAGTTCCCGAATAGCTGCATGATTGGTAGTTCTTCTTCGGCAGGATCGGGAAGCGTGGAGAAAGTGTTTCTTTCATCGATCTCTAGACTTGGCTGACTGACTGAAGCACGCCGAACAAATCAATTCCACTTCGCCTTGTCAAGTTTACAGTCCCATCAGTCCGTCCAACATTGACAATTGATGTCAGCAACTTTCGATACCATAGCGAAATTCAAGTCTTAGGGTTAGGGTTGGGGTCGCAGCAAATAAGAGATCAATGCTAAAAAGTCAAGGAATACACTTTCCTCGTGGTCGGAGATGATCAGAAGCGTCGTGAATGTCATAAGACTGGTGATGCATAGCTGCATGTAGTGTAGGGCAAATCGCTGATGTCATCCTGGCAATTCATGCTTGCAAGCAATGGTGGTATCATTTTTTACTCTTTCCTGATTGGAACCCAAACATACTATTCGATTTCAGGACAGGGTCGTTCATATCTTAATCGACTCGTAGGCTGACGTCTGACGTAGATCAAGTACCAGTTCCACACATAAAGCCCAACATACAGAGCAAGTAAGACTGCGCAGCTTCCAGCAAGAGCGACCAACGTAGTGATCGCGAAGCGATAAGACGTGGTTATCGCCCCTTTTGGTATGCCATCGACACTAACCATGACTTGCATTGCAGAAAGTGCCACAGATACCAACGCGAATAACGCAATAAGCGTCGTGTAGTTCTCTCCAAAGTAGCTAGAGTAGTCGCGGTAGACATTAAAGTACGTCAGACCGAGCCCTTTCATGCGGTAGATTTGATTGAGTCGGTCAAGCCGAAGCTCTCCGTACTCAAAGCGGTCATGCACATTCCGCATAGCCACGTTGTGCAGCACGTCGGTGCGAAAGCTCTGCCAGGAGTGCCAAGTAATACTTTTACTGATCAGACCGCTGCTTTGAGCGACGTCCAGGTCAGACGGATTTTCAATCAGACGTGCGTAAGAAAGCAGAAAGCCAGTCGCCGCTTGGTAAATGCGTGAATCCCCGCAGACGATCTCCGAGAAGTAGGTCCAGTCTAGTAGGCTGTCACTGAGCCGCTGTACGTATATTGTCCTTCCAAACCACACAAGATGTAGCTGAGCTCGTTCTGTCAGGATGATCTCCCTACGGATCACTTTCTGGTGGTGCAGCGGGCTGATGTTGCCTTTCCTACCGGCATACCATAACCATTTGTGCATTGTTTCGAGGTCATCGTGTTGGAGGGATGCTTGCAGCCGCTCGCGCTCGGAGTGTCTTGTGGAAGGATCGATGACGATTTCATTTAGAGACGTGCATAGCCGACTGTTCCGTGCAAATGGAGGGATAAGTACAGATTCTTTCGCTTCGGAACTTGGGGGTCGGGCGCAATCCATAGTGTTGATAGCGGCAGGGAGAGTCAGCGTTGGCTGAAGCGGCGACATTATTGCTAGTCGTCGTAGCTGTGAGCTCTGGTATGCACTTCGCCACAAGGCTGTTAAGCGAAAGGCAGCTGTCCCGGTAGCGCGTTCGGTGGTGCGACCTGAAGTAACCTCGCCATCTTGTTACACTTCAGCTGCTCGAAGCTGATCATCAATATCTCGCTATTCGAGGCCTAGTGTCAAGACTCAGCACCGCGCGAATCGATTCTGTCCATAGACTGCGCGACTTTTCCGATAACTTGCGCTCTAGGAGATGCGGCGGAATGTTTTGCGAGGCCCCAGCTCAAAGCCATCAACACCTCGGCCATCAACACCTCAGCCAGCTCCCCCAAAGCCAGATTTCTGGAGGATTCGAAATATCAAGAGCACAGAGAAAGATGCCGCCGAAGAGTGGTTACGTGAGCAAGTAAAAAAGCTGGACATCTCGTAGGGTCAAGGTTTCAGCCTAGCGGCAGACAGTGAACGGACACTTTGCGCTACGCTTACGTGCCGTGGAAACCCTACAGTGCCTAAACCCTACTGGCAGGCGGACAAAGACTTCATCGGTCTCACGCCTCTGATTGATCCGCAAGAAGCGGATGTGGACGTTATCGCAGTCACAGGACTAGGCGGGCATGCCTTGGGCTCTTTCCGCTCCGCTGATGGGGTTTCCGTTTGGCTACGAGACTTTGCGCCCGAAGACGTACCACGGGCGCGCATAATTACCTATGGATACAACACTGCTGTTGTCGACAGTGAGAGTAATGAAGGCATCGATGACCTCGCCAGTAAGTTACTGGATAGACTTGTCGGCTTCCGACGCAATACACAGACACAGCAACGCCCTCTCTGTTTTGTCTGCCACAGCCTAGGCGGCGTCATCCTCAAGGAAGCATTGGTCATCTCAAGCAATGCGAAGGACCCGGAGCACATCGAGCGGCACGACGTAATGCTAGGAACGATAGGCCTTGTTCTGATGGGAGTTCCCAACTTGGGTTTGAGGCACGATCAGCTGAGGACGGTCGTGAACGGCCAGTCGAACGAGAACTTGGTCACAGATCTGCTCGCTCGTCCAGATGGCGAACCCTCGCAATACCTCTGTCGGCTGACAGATGACTTCGCTCGTCTATGCGGGCAACAGCAGCAACCATGGAGAATCGTCTCTTACTACGAAAGGCTGAAAAGCCCAACATTATTGGCGAGTCCATCAATGAGTCACGTTGTCCGCCACCAATTGCTAACTTCGGGCTTAACAGGAGTCGAAGAATGGGGGCATTAAAGCGACAGGACCAAAACAATTCATGGTCACGCAGAGCTCCGCAGAACGCATCAGCAATCGAGTGCGCGACATTGACCACTTACCTAGCGCCTCGGACCATCGAGGTCTGGTCAGATTCGACCATTCTCGTGATGACAGATACATTTCAGTGATTGGGACTATCAAAGAAATTGTAGCAAGAGCACCTCAGGTATTGTCGGTATGTCCACGTTCTGGAGACTTGCAAAGCGGCCACTCTTACCATACAGCCGAGCCAGTCAGATTCTTTGTACCGAGAGTCGGTCTCGAGAACCAGATCAAGAGGCGTCTACACGATTCAGTCACACTGCGCGGACAGTCGCCCAAGATACTGATGGTACACGGCTTAGGTGGAGCGGGAAAGTCACAGCTTGTGCTCAGCTACATCAGAATCTTCCGTCGAGACTACTCTTCTGCCTTCATTATCGACGCCTCGACGAGGGCTTCGGTTGAAAGAGACTATCAGCAGATCTATCGCATGCTGCACGACCCAATCTCAGTGAAATCATCAGAGACAATCAGTGTGGACGATGCGATCGATGCGGTCAAGAGCTGGTTTAACGAACGCGACAAAACATGCCTTCTCGTGTTCGACAGCGCCGACAACATGTACAACAGCCAAGCCGCCGACTTCTTCAGCTTACACCGTTATCTGCCCGCTTCACCACATCTTGATGTCATCATTACAACAAGAGCTCGACCAACACCAGGCTTGTCGGAATTGGCGCCTGTGGAGGTAGCAGAACTCGACCCTGAAGAGGCCGCACAACTGTTTTTCCGCTGCTCCGGTACACAAGATCCCGACCCTGAGGCGTACGAAGAAGTTTCGAATATTTTGCAAGAGCTTGGACATCTGGCGCTCGCCGTCACGCTCGCAGGAGCATGGGTGGCAGCAACGCCTCACAAACGCGTCAAAGACTACCTGCCCGACTACCGACGACGACGCAGCACCTTCCTAAAGCGGAAGACGGACAGCAACACCCACAGTTATAACAAAAGCGTGCTTGCGACGTGGGAGATGTCCTATGAAGCTATATCTGAGCAATGTCCTGCAGCGACAGGGATGTTGGGCTTCCTTGCATTTATCGACAACAATGACATTCTCTTACGGCTTCTGCATCCTGCGGCTGACGCGCATACTCTTGGGAGCACAGCTTCTGATTCGGGTTGGCAGCAGACAATCTCGCCTGAGATGCCGCTGGAAGACGTGGTGGACGAAGTTTTCGAGATGCTCGCAAAGTACTCTTTAGTGAAATGGAGCGAGGTTACCGGTAGTTACTCCATGCACAAGCTAGTGCACGCATGGAGCCACGATCGACTGACCCCCGACGTGCGAGCAAAGTACGGCGCAGCAGCCCTAGAGTGCCTTGCGACAACTCGCTTGAGTCGTGACTCGGATCCGACGCTGAGGGCGCGGCTGGCCCCACACATGATGGCGAACTTCCGGAAGATGTCAGAATGGTACAATGCGATGAGTGATACATGGGAAAGCACGCTCAAGAGGGTAGTCTTGGTTGCTGACCGCCTAAGGGACGCTGGGCTTTATGAGTCGGAGAGGGATTTGAGAGACTTCGAATATGAGAAGCTTAAGGAACTACTTCCAGCAGATGACCAAAAGATTTTGCGAGCTGCAAATGAGTTGGCTGTTGCGCTTTGGCAGCTAGGCAAACATACAGAAGCGGTGCAGCTCCATCGACAGGCGCTAGAGGGAAGGGAGAAGGTGTTAGGGAAGGAGCATCCTGGCACGCAACGGAGCGTATGGTGCCTCGCAGATCTTGCAGAGCGTCTTGGCCGGACATCGGAGGCTATCTCGCTGTATGAGCGCGCAAAGAGACTTCAGTGGTGCACTGGGTAGCAAGCATTCGCATACTGTAAAGTGTGAGCAGTCATTGAGAAGGCTGAAGCGAGAAGATTGAGGGACGCGTAAGAGCTGAGCTCTGTCACTACCGGCATAGTTCCATGTCATTGCTAGTATAGTTCAGTCTACCAGATTGGTAGAGCAGGCTCCGTGAGACTACACTGCATTCTTCAAAGCATGGCCATCAGACCACATATCCAAGAGTAGAAAGCAAGGTCCCGCCCGATAGATCGGCGTGATGAAAGTAGAGATGAATTGAATCTTACCTCTCTGTTTAAGGTCGACAGCAACATCCTTGACATCCATCGGTGGTATTATCGATCGTCTCATGCAGTGCCTGCCTATAAGTCACAGGCTCAAGCTGTGATGATGCGATGTCGAACACAGCAATCGATGTGACCAGATTTGCTCTGCACTTGCAGCCAGATTGCCCACCAGGTCTGGATGTTCTATCGAGTCACCGAATCTTTGAGTGCATATCTAGTCATATGTGCCAATTTCTCATACATAAGCTAGGGCCAATGCCGCGAACCGACACACATTTGAGCTTGACCAGTGATCAAGAATGAAAACAAGACACACCTCCAATCCACTTCCACCACATCAAAGTCAACTCGATCAATCCGCAGCCCTCTCTCCCTGCGACTCCAATTGCACGTCGGCGCGCTGGAAGAAAGTTCGTCGCGATATAGTGGAGGCGGCTGCGTGAGGATCTCACGAGCCGAATAACGAGCATTGAGCGGAATATCATGGAAATATTAGGGTAAACATTGTATAATCGTCTTCCTAGATCCCAGGTATGTTAGAATTATGAAACGGTTCGCAATTGTATAACCATTAAATGTGTGTATCTTTCCCTCGCCACCAGAAGGACACCTCTACAAAACAAAACGACCCCTCCTCTTTCACAAGAAGATAGTAACGCTGCGAGGCGCCAAACAAGCCTTTTGTTTCTCTCGAGCAAGAGTTCTTTCCCTCCCTTCCCGCCCATCCATGATCAACCCACCACCAGCGCCGTGCAAAAAGAGACCCGAGAACCGATTCCAAAGCAAACATGAGATGATATCCGCAGCACAGTGCGAATACGCTGTCCCTCCTCACGGCCGCCAGTACTTCCAAGCCTCAGGATCGTTCCTTCCACTAACCAGAGCTTCAACACCCTCGCGCCCATCGGTCGTGAGGAACATGTCCTGGTGGATCTCCTCGTCGTTGATGATAGCCGGGTATAATACACCCACGCCGTCGCCACCGAGCGTAGTTTCGTAGCGCTCGAAACCTTCGGCTTCGAGTTGGTCGAGGAGGGTTTCCATCGGTGTTGTCTTTTCGACGGGCGGCTCGTGAGCTGCTTCGCCGTTGAGTTGGTGTGTGCCGTTGGTGTTTGTGCTTGCGGGCTTGAGGAGGGTGATCGCGCAACCTCCGCCGCCGGCGCCGGTAAGTTTCGTCCAGCCTACGCCGGCTTGGTCGACGAGGTAGCGTAGACGTTCGAGTTTGGGGTGAGAGACGCCGAGAGAGGTGAGCAGGCCGTGGTTGATGGACATGAGTTCGCCTAGGTAGGCGATGCTGTCTGGGCTGCTGGCGTCGAAGTCCTCTTGGGAGATGAAGTCGTGCACGCTGCGGGTGATGGCGTCGATCGCGTCGAGGATGGAGTCTGCGACGGCCGGGTGGCGTTCTTTCATACGGGCGACTTTGGCGACTTCGGCGGCGGTGGATTTGGGTTGCAGAGTGTTGACGAGGAGGAGGGGGAGTTCGGGGAAGTCGCGCAGGATCTTGACCATAGGCGGTTTGGTGTAGTCTTTGCGCTGGAAGAGGACAGCGCGGCCGTTGGTTGCGACGGTATTGTCGACGCCGCTGGGGGTGCCGTGGATGGCGAGCTCGCCGACAAAAGCCCAGCGATTGATGCGCTCGAGTTGTTCTTCAGCTTCGTGGCTCATTTGGTCGGGGTGTGGGCCAGACAGTGCGCGACATTGGATGAGCAGGGCTGCTGAGATGCAAACGCTGATGCTTGAGCTGCTTCCTAGACCAGCTGCAATTGGGATTGCTGACCGGAGAGCATAGACACATGCTGGCGAGTTCTCAGATCCTAGCGACAAGAAGAGGTATAGGAATGAGGACGCCGCAGACATGTGTATTTTCCTGGCCTCACTTGACGCATCCGGGCTCACTGTGGTAATATGCGGCTGCATGGCCTCCACCAACTCCTCATCCAGACTTGTCACCATGTCATAATATCTCTTCTTCTTCAATGGGTTGTTGAAAGCCTTCCAGGGCAAATCGTGAATGTTCCATGTATGGTCGAGTCCAATGTCGGTGAACTTGAGACTGACTGTTCGTTTCGATTTGCTCAAAGTGGTGACGAGCATGTACGATCTGAGGGAGATGGCCGCTGCAATTGCAGCCTTGCCGTGAACGACGGCATGCTCGCCGTAGACGATCGTCTTGCCGGGAGCAGAGACGAGGAAAGGTGGCGCGAGCGGGTTGGAGAGTTTGCGGTCGTGCATGGGTATTCGGCGAGTGCCATTCGCTGAGGAGGTGGTGGTACCGTTGCCGTTGGTGGTGGTGGGCTCGACTACTGTGACATGTTTCGACTGCAGGCGTGTGGTGTGCCCGTTGGTGTGAGGTTCTTTCAAGACGCCGTTCCCATTCATGGCCGCCTGCGGGGCGCCATTGGCATATGACCCGGCCATCGCGTGCCCAACAGAACCCTATATCCGGAGAGTGTCTTGGGATGAAACCTTGTTGAAGCTTGTCGGAGGCGCTTGAGGTGTACGAGTCCTGGAGCGGTCGTTCAAAGTGTGTGATTGTCACAAAGCGTCCTGCTTCTTCTGGGCTCCGGAGACAGTGTGTTGGTGGTGTTTTCCCAGGGCAGAGGCGGCGACGCCATTATCGTTCGATTTCCTTGCGGCGGACTCGCTGGCTGCATGGCGCGTGGCTTGTGCTTCCTGGGGAAATGCAGGGGCAGTCTTATGCAGCTGCACTTCTGAGCCTGCCATTCGTCGGTAGCACGTCCAAGAGCCGCCTGCAGGTGGTGCCACCAATGCAAACAATTTTTCTTCGCCGTATGGTGCTCGTAGGAATAACATTTTGTGCTGCGTGTGATGTGAAAAAATGGTGAAGTGGCAGACCAAGAAATCTATGGGAGCTGAGTGCACCTTTGTTCGACCAAAGGTCTCCAACAACAATACTAAGCACACTGAAACCGGTACTTGCGAGTGCATGCATGCATCAGCGCCCAAGAAATCTGCTGATCGCCGGCAAGCTTATGCCACTACTGTATGCATGTGCATCGTCATACTTTTCGGTCACTGGGCAAGAGCTCGATGGTGAGGGTATCATATGCAAGGGCGAATCTATGTAACTGTACACATTTGCTACGTACCGACCACGTGTCGCCAAATAAACTCGTCGATATAGTTGAAGTACCCGGCTTCCGCGACAGTGCTGTTGTGATCGCCGTACGGCAGCTCTTTCCACATCACGATCTTGGACTTGCATAGACGGAAGAGTTGCTTCATGTGGCTTGGTCTGTTGTGCTGTTAGTGATTGTATCTCCGAGGCAAGTGGGGGAGGATACGAATACATACGGCACGATTTCATCCTGCAGACCACTCAAGAAGAGTATAGGGACTTTTGTGATTTTCGGGATCATCTCTTCACTTCGCCAGTACTCATGACAGAATGGCGTCAACCATTTCGCAACAGGCACGGCGTTGGGGATCATCTTGGCGATGCTGAGGAACGTGTTCTCAAGAACCAGACCCTTAATATCGCCTGCCTCCTGGTTCTTCGACACCAAATCAATAGCAACGGCACCACCGATACTCTGTCCGAAAATGACGATTTTGTTGTTCTTGAGATCATCGCGCGAACGAATGTAGTCAAGACCGGTCTGGGCGTCAATCACAAGGCCCTGCTCGTTAGGCGTGCCTGTCGACAGTCCGTAGCCGCGATACTCGAGCATCAGCACAGTGCAGTTGACATCGTTAGTAAGCACACGCCCTATAGGAAGACGGTGGCCTATGTTGCCAGCATTGCCATGGAAAGCAAGGATCGTGACTGGACGAGCTTGAGCCTTGTTCGAAGGTCGGAGGAGGAAGGCACTCAGAGTTTCGCCATCAGGCGTCGGGATCGAGAGTTCTTCGTGGTCTTCGATGCCATATTGAGAGGGCCGAGGGACGTCTGTGCGGGCTCCTGGGGGGATGTTGCGTGGGTAGATAATCTCGCTGAGAACGGTGTTAGTGTGCGTTGTATGTTGATGGCGGTAGGGGCGTGTTACTTTTGGTAGTAGTATAGAGCAGCACTACCGAGTCCGAATAGTGATGAGCCTGCGTAGAAAGGGTATTTCACCCAGCCCCAGAGGGCATTCATTGTGTTGAGGTGTGTTGTGAGCGATGCTTGCGTAGCGAGTATTGATTGCTCTGAGAGTCGTAGTCAGGCCAGGATATTGCAAGACCGACTTTTGAGGGCGAAGAGTGATTTATTGCTTGCTGCGCGATATTTTGGTGTTGACAGCCATCGTTCAAGCCGCATCCAAACAAGTTGCTGCCCTTGACGTATGCTGGATCTGGACATCTGACAAGCTCGGGCCCGTTGACGCGGAGCTCTGTGGCCTGGCGTGTCGTCGGTCTACTACACCATCCATCGAAACATCACCACCGTCGCCTTCACATTACAGACGCATTACACCTGCCACAATCTCGACACACACTCTCGATTTTCCACTTGATACCCTCACACCCAACATCACAATCAAAACCCGCAATTATGGTGCAGACGACTGGCATGCTCGGCGAGGGTACGCATATCCATGAGCGCATGATGGGAGTGCAAAGGACACCGGACTGACCAGACAATCAGATGGTATCCACGTTGATATGGGCCACCTCAAGAGCGGCGAGGTCAAGTAAGCATCGTGCACAGAGGTATTGAGAACCGCAGCTAGCTAACCAAACCATCACAGCCTCGGAACCTCCATGTACGTCCAACAACAGCCGCCGCCCTCCCATGCTTACCATTACTATCCTAGCGAAAGAAACTAACACCACAACAGCATGGCAATCAACTTCAAGGATGGCGTGATCCTCGGCGCAGACAGCAGAACCACCACGGGCGCATACATCGCAAACAGAGTGACGGACAAGCTCACAAGAGTGCACGACACCATTTGGTGCTGCAGATCAGGCTCGGCGGCAGACACACAGGCAGTGGCGGACATTGTGCAATATCACCTCGGCATGTACGGGATCACAAACGACGAGCCGCCCACCACCCAGACCGCAGCGGCCATCTTCCAGGAGCTGTGCTACGACAACAAGGACGCCTTGAGGTGAGAAGGCAATACGCATCATGGAAAGAAACGAGAGCAGGATACTGACAGATTGCACAGCGCCGGCATCATCATCGCAGGCTGGGACCACAGGCACGGCGGCCAAGTCTACTCGATCCCGCTCGGCGGCTCACTGCACAAGCAAGCGTACGCTATCGGCGGCTCTGGCTCAACATACATCTACGGCTACTGCGACGCGCACTGGAAGGAGAACATGACCGAGCAGGAGGGCGTCGAGTTCGTCAAGAACTCGCTGCAAGAGGCGATCAAGTGGGACGGCAGCTCGGGCGGTGTGATCAGGATGGTCGTGCTGACCAAGAAGGGCGCCGAGAGGCACTTGTACTTGCCTGACAGGAACTACGAGGGTCCTGGCATGGACAGGCCTTGAAGTGGAGATGTGCTTGTGAGGAGCTGAGGGTGTTTGAGTGAGACGCTGCGGATGCACGAGACCGCGTCTACGGCCACCCTCTGTACTAATACTCAGAGAGCTCTGCGTGTGGAGTGTGTGAGAGTGCTGCGCGACTTGCACGCAGGACTGAGCATGAAGCGTGGTCGCGTGGCTTGGCAGGATGTGCTGAGCTTTACGACTATACACAGAAACAGAAATGAAGAGCATATATCATGGCCACTGTGCCGAGGAGTTCTCGTGATTGATGTGATATTTCAGATTGACCCAGTTTGTGGCCATGGTGCGCGTGAGCGAGGTGTGTTCACCGCTATTCTCTACTTTCTGCAAGTCAGGTGCTGGTGGCAACCAAAGTTGCGAGATGAACGTTGATGCAAAAGCGCATGGGTACGTACCTAATCTGATGGTATCATCAATTATAGAATGGAGGTGAGAGAGGTGTTCAAATGTGGAGATAGCCCTCATGAAACTACATGTGCAGGTAGACTCTCTCGCATGAGGTGTACGATACTCCGACGAGTTTCGACTAATCAAGCACAAAAAAGGTAGTAACAAATACACTTTCCATACCCCAAACACGTGCCGATATACAGGTCGCCGGGTCGTCGTCGGAGATCTCGGGCCATGTGCAGGATCCAATGTTAGGGTGTGGCTTGCGTGAGGGTCTTCCTGGCAGTCTGCAAATGACATAGCCGTTTAAGCTCGCGGCCGGTCGTCTGCCGGTTGGGTGAGGGCCAGTTCGACGCCAGCAGGGCCCGCAAATCCCAACCCGACATGCTTGCTGCATCATGTTTCTTAAGCCCAAGTCCCCGTTCGCCGTATCCCTTCCCCCCACCGTCACCGTCACCGTCACCGTCGACGTTGCTGTGCAGACGTGACTTGAGGAAGAAGACGACGAGGACTACGGAAAACAACACCACACACCACACCACACGACACGACACGCGCTGTCCAATTTGGTTTGAGTACGGCGCAGGCGGGACTGCTCTTTCTCTCTCTCTCCCCCTTCTCCCATCTCCATATCTGGCATGCAGGTGAGTGACTTGCCAGACGCGGCGTCTTCTGTTCTTTTGCGTTGTCTTTCTGAGTTGCCTCACTACCGTCTTCCCCCTCCGACCCTGGACCTTATCACTGCGGCGTGCCGTGTGTTGTGCCTCACTCTCGTGGACCTTGGACTTCTCGCGGCCGCAAGCGCCTATCGCGCGCGCGCGCCTGCAGTGCACTCTTGCTGCCAGCGTCTGCAGCCGCCAACCTAACACACCACTACTACACCCTTCTCGACGCCACCGACACCGCCTCACTCTCCACCTGCTACAGCGCTCCGCTCCTCCTCCGCTCTACTGCGCCTCTCCGCCCTGTGCTGTGCTGTGCCGTGCTGCGCCTCTGTCCTAAGCTCGCTCGCCGCCCACCGACACCCTGCCCGCCAGATCGTCCTGCCCCACCATATCCAGCCTCTGGCGTGCAGGAACCCGAGGGCCACTCACTTTCACATGCTCGTGGACCGTCACGCTGGTCCCTTTCCTCCTGCTCTGCTCTGCCGGCATCCACCACGCCTGAACACATCGACCACCGCTTTCGCCTTGCACCCTTCACCCACTATACGCAGCACACTCGTTGGGCTCTTCCTAGCAAACAGCAAAAACTAACCACCATCTTCCTCCTCAGACAGCATCTTTGCCAGCAACGGCCTAGGAGCTACTATGGGCTCGGTCGTAATCGACGCGGTAAACTCTTTCTTCGGCCAGAACCCGACTCACGCCCACTCCCAACAAACCTACTGCGACCCTCCAAAGACACGATCGCGCAATCTCTCCACCAGCCCCAACCCGCCGAAGCGACACCGGACTCCGTCCCGGCCTGCCGCGTCCATGTCACAGAGGACGCCCACCGCCTCTGCGGCTCATAATGCTCAACGAAGCGATGCGACGCCTTCACACATGCACGGCAACAGTGCACCACAACCACCCTCAAGCCCCAGCCTAGGCGCAAGAGCGGCGCCACCTAGCGATGCTCCCACACCCAACGCCCAGCACAGTGCTGCTGACGCCCGACCTGCGCGTAGGAAGATCAAGGTGCGAGACTTGGAGCACATTCAGAGCTTCGCGACCGAGGACATGGGTGCATTCTCCGAGATACGAAGCCGCAGTCGCTCTCGATCGCGAGGAGCGGACGACGCGCCCCAGTACGAGATCAGCGAAATGAAGGTCGAGCACATCATCGAAATGGTGGCCGGCCTGTTGACGAAGATTACGACGACCAACGATCAACAACACGAACACCTACATCGGCAGCCGCCGTCGCTGGACGGCGCAATGCACCTCAGCCCTCAGACGAGCAGCGTCGTGGCCTTCCACGGAAAGAACGTCCCCAGCATAACCATCCTGAGCTATCTCACAAGGATCAACAAGTATTGTCCTACCAGCTACGAAGTCTTCTTGTCCTTGTTGGTCTACTTTGACCGCATGACGGAACGCGTCAACGCTGGCCCGATGCAGAGCCTCAGAGAAGCAAATGCGCAAGCCTTCCAAAAGAACAAGAGTCGCCGCAACTCGGATGATTCGATGCAGTCTGCGGATACAGATGAGATGGAAGGCGTCGTACCCACATCCACTTCAGGCGGCCAGACTGCTACACCTCCCGCTTCCGGCGGCATGGAGAAGCCGGTGCAGTCTGGCGTTCCTGGTACACCTCACAGTAGGCCTCAGCAGCCTGATTCACCGTCCGACGCGTCGGGGATCGATCCCTACAACCTGTCTCACTTCTTCGTGGTTGATAGCTTCAACATTCACAGACTGGTGATTGCGGGTGTTACCTGTGCCAGCAAGTTCTTCTCGGACATCTTTTACACAAACTCGAGATACGCGAAGGTAAATCAATCCGCTTGCGTTAGTGCAAACGTGTGATAATATGACTAATGCTCTATCTAGGTCGGCGGACTGCCACTCCCCGAGCTCAACCACCTGGAATTGCAATTCCTGCTTCTGAACGACTTCAGGCTTAGTGTGCCTGTCGAAGAGATCGAAGCTTACGGCACGATGCTCGTCGAATTCTACGCTCGCGAGGTCGTCGCCCAGCAAAAGGCCGCGGAGGCCATGCAAGCGCGATCATACTCCGAGAGCTCTGAGGATAGTGTCGCCACAGTGCGCGCAGCGGAGTGAGCGCAGCAAGACAGATTCACTTGACGCCGGTGAAATCACTTCATCAAGTTTGCCTAAGGACGGAGAAGTCCAGCATACCTATCAGCAGGTGCAAGAGTCGATCCTTGACCGGTCGAACCCCGCACTCAAGCGCCAGCTACCTCACACACAACAATCAGCCTCTAATAGCCCATCCGAGTTCGAAACATACACATATCACGACGACACGACGAGCGTTCCTCAACAAACATCCTCTTTTTCTCGCTGCATTTGCCGTGCATACAACGCCGCCAACCCTAGCTTTCATCGTCGAGCATCGAGAGTATCGTTTGGCCAACCACTGCTGAGATGGACTGGGTGGAGAGCGCCGAACAGTTATCTCATGTCTCTTCTCACCGCACGCGCCCAAGCTACTACTACACAATAGAACGCCGTTTCCCTCATCCTCCTCCTTCAACACCGAAGCTCAGGCTTTTTTCTGTGTTTCTTCTCGAGAAGTCCGCAAATACCAACATTTTCATTCTGACCTCTTCTTCTATTTCTCTTGCCGTGCAAATGCACGGCTCTTTGCTCTTCTTTACTTGCTGGCATCGATCATCATCTCGATATCCCCTCTTCGTGTTTACTTCTTTACTGTGGCTTCGATTGTTCTTGCTTTCTCTTGTCTCTGTGCGTCGCTTACGGTATATACCCATAACGTCGTTTTGTTTTGTTTTTGCTTGCTGTTTGCTTCTGCTTTTCGCTAGGCTTGCGTAGCGTTTGAAGCGGCCCTTTGTTTTAATCCTTGGTCTTTCTCCTTCAGTGTTCGCGTGCGAGCGAATGAATGGTAGTAAAATGGCTTTCGTTCTTGATTTTTAGTTCGATTCGATCGTATAGAGGTATCTGAGTCTTTTGCCCTTTTGCCCTTTTGCTTGTTTTATTATATGTTGATCGTCGTGGGGACGGTTTTGGTAGAGGTGGAGTGATATATGTATGTATGTAATCTTGCTTGCTCGTCGTCTGACGTTATGAACCAGTGATGCGATTGATACGTTCCCAAAAAAATATTTGACTCGTAAATGCTGGCAAAATGGATCCTCAATCAAGCAGGTTGCCGAGCGTGTTGCACAAGACGGTCGTCAGACTCATGCATGACGTGGATCTGTGAAGGATTCATGTTGCCACATCTCGACGCACGCGACAAGCTCACCCGATCAACTAGAAGCATCCATCCATCGATGAAACATCAAGAATGCCCGGTGAGTGTGGCAGTAACTTCTGGCTTGCGTATTGGGAATGCATGGAAGATGCGAGAAGCCGGTGTCGAGGTATTGACGCGAGTCATGGCGTGATCGAGGGTTGCACCGCCCAAGAAACTTGCCGACGTTGTGACAGGCGAAGGGACGGCAATCGGAGTTGCGGTCTGCCAGGCTGAGCGGCAAGACTGGTCGAAGGGTTCCTGTGGACAAGTTTTCATAAGCGCGACAGGAGGATGGTAAATGTTCCTTGTAAAGTTGCTCGAGCCGGTGTCGCGTGAAGATGGCAATCAGCCGATGTCCAATTCGCGAATGCATCGATTTGTCCCGATTCGGGTGGGCTGGGTGTTCTTCGTTTCGGAAGGCGGGAGGTGGAAGGAAGTCGCGCTAGAAGAGGCTTGCCGGGTGCTAGTGCAGGTCACTAATTGGCAAGAGTGACGTTCTTTTGACCTGCTTGGGCATGTTTTTTTCTTGTACGCCGCTGGCGATGTGATACGCAAGCGTGAGGTGTTTGGCCTGGCTTTTTGAGGGATTGGGGTGTGATTGTGCCACGGGGAGATCGAGTGATTGAAGCACATACGCCCTTAAGCCCTCCACATGCCATGTTTGTGTGTCGCGTAGGATATCCCTGCTGTGATGGGCAGGGAGACTTTTCGAGAATATCACCGCTGTTTCCACCACCACCACCACCACCACCACCACCACCACCACGCAGAGCATGGCCCGCCCTCATACTTGACTTTCCATGCCCTGCCAACATATCTGCGTCGCGCGATTGCCACGTGCCCCCTAACGGCTTTCTACTGCACTTCCCACTTCACTGCCTCCCAACGCGCATTCACTCTCATCTTCTCCACGTGCAAGGCTCGTGCTCGGTGACCTCACACTGACTGAGCAATTACCTACTTCTCCTTCGCCGCTGCTGTTCGCGCCCTCAACACCCGCCCACTCGACTGCCCATCATCAAGCACAACCCCTGCAAGTGACGAGTTTGTTTGCACATCTCCACGCAAACACACCCTCGACTCTGCACAGCCCTATTCGAGAGCGCGCGCCTTCCTCGTTCACTGCTCTTACTTGACCAGCGCGACCTGCTCTTGCGCTTTCACTATCGCCAACCCCAGACTCTCCGCGCGATCAGTGCACCTTGCCAACTTACCAACCTCATCAGTCCGTCTCGTACTCGCCGTCGACATCGGCATTGACACCTCTTCCTTCATCATCTGTGTCGCGAGGCATTCGCAATCGAAGACAGCAACGCGCACTCAATCAACAACACCCGCCACAATGGCAACCACACACTCTGTCCAGCTGTAAGTTCATGACAGACGCATTGCGAAACTTAAAAGAGAGCTTTCGCTGACAAAAGCATCCAGCTTCCTGCCGGTCACCATTGACTTCCAGGAAAATCATCAATCGCGTCGCCCTAGCCCGCCGCCTCGTGTGAGCAGTAGCAAGGGCTCAAATTATGACCTTCCCTCTCATACTAGTGCGCCCAGTCTACTGGTCAAGGACACACCTCCCCGCACTCCTGGCACCAACGACGCCGAGGAGCTGTTCGGACCCGAAACGCAGAAGAACCTAGCCGCTGGCACTCCTGGTGGCCGCTTGATGCGCAGTGATGTGCATCTACCCGAGTGGGGCAAGCAGGCCATCTTCAACCAGCCCAAATCAAGAGCTGGCCCTCTCCCTTCAGGCTCCATTCTTGACTTCTCAAGGGCGTACGACGAGCTACAGCGTCAGCATGGATTCTCGCGCAAGACCTCTCCCAGATCTCGCACCCAGTCACGTACTGGTAGTCCCGGTGACGGGAGCTTTGCCACCAAGACCTGGTCTGTCGAGCCGGCAGTCCAGGGAAACGGCGGTCTGACCAACGCCGCTCGGGAGGCGAGCACCAAGACTGAGTTCGACCTTACCTGGGTCGGTACTGTTGGCTTCCCGACTGACAGCGTCCCTGATTCTGTCAAGGAAGACATCGAGGATACGCTGCACAACGACCACAACGCTTCTGCAGTGTTCGTGAAAGACAAGGATCTTGATGGTCACTACTCTCACTTCTGCAAAACAATTCTCTGGCCGATCTTCCACTATCAGGTCCCTGATCACCCGAAGAGCAAAGCTTATGCCGATCACTCGTGGAATTACTACGTCAACCTCAATCAAGCATTTGCCGACAAGGTAATCTCAACATACAAGAAAGGCGACACCATCTGGGTGCACGACTACCACCTCTTACTTGTGCCTGGTATGATTCGCAAGAAGATCGCAGACGCGAAAATCGGGTTCTTCCTTCACACTGCATTCCCCTCCTCTGAGGTATTCCGTTGTCTGGCTAAGCGACGCGAGCTTCTTGAAGGAATGCTTGGTGCCAACTTGGTAGCTTTCCAGACAGCCGAATACTCTCAGCATTTCCTGCAGACATGCAGCCGCATTTTGACGGTCGAGACCACCGTGGAGGGCGTTCAGCTTGAAGATCACTTCGTAAACGTCATGGACTGCCCCATCGGTATCAACTTGGATGCCACCAATGAGGCACGCGAGGCTGAGGAGGTCGCTGAGTGGATCGCCGCCATCAAGAAGAAGTACAAGCGCAAGCACATCATTGTCGCTCGCGACCAGCTGGACAACATTCGGGGTGTGCGTCAGAAACTCTTGGCGTATGAGCTTTTCTTGAACAAGTACCCGGAATGGCGCGAGAAGGTCGTCATGATTCAGGTGGCGACTTCCACAAGCGAGCAGAGCGAACTTCTAGCCACCGTCTCAGACATTGTAACTCGCATCGACTCGGTCCACTCGACTTTGGCACACCAGCCTCTGGTATTCCTCAAACAGGACATTGCGTTCTCTCAGTACCTTGCCCTGCTCACAGTCGCGGACACCATGATGATCACGCCGCTCCGTGACGGCATGAACCTTACTGCCCACGAGTTCATCGCCTGCCAGGACGGAGCTCGTGACCAGAAGAAGCACGCTCCTCTGATTCTTAGCGAGTTCACTGGAAGTGCTTCGGTCTTCCACGAACACCCATTGATCGTCAACCCGTGGGACTACCAGCAACAAGCTGAAGCCATCAAGACTGCTCTGGAGATGAGCGTCGAGGAGAAAGAGAAACGCTGGACTAGTCTGTACGACATTGTTCGCCACCAAACTGGAGGTCGTTGGGCAAGCACACTTTCGGAATATCTGGAGAGGGTGTACGACGAGCGCGGCACTCGCGACGTCGCCTCTGTGCCTCGCTTGTCCGTCCGAGAAGTGAGCGAGAAGTACAAGGCATCCTCCAAGCGCTTGTTCTTCCTTGACTACGAGGGCACCCTGGCACCGCACCGCACAAGCTCTGGCATTCCTCTGTCATCTCCTCAGCGTGTGCTTGATGCCCTCAACGAACTTACCGCCGATCCTCAGAACATTGTCTACGTCATGTCTGGTCGCAAGCCAGAGTCACTGGCTTCTGAATTCCGCACTGTACCTCACGTCGGATTGATCGCCGAGAATGGCTGCTTCGTGCGCGAGTTTGGCAATGAGAACAAGTCTTGGACTGAATTCGCCGACAAGCATGTAATGTACGAGTGGAAGGCTGCTGTCCGTGGCATCTTGAAGTATTACCAGGAGCGCCTGGAGCACAGTTTCATCGAAGAGCGCCACTGCTCCATGCTCTTCCGCTTCAACCGTGTGGAAGACAAGGAGGCCGCCACGCGCACTGCCGGCGAGTGCTCAGACCACATCAACGGCGCATGCAGCAAAATGGGCATCCGCGCTGTCCCCATCGCCAACGCCGTTCTCATTGAGACTGTCGATCAGAGCAAAGCCAAGGCCGCCGAGATGGTTCTTGACAAGCAGCGCAAGACGAACGAAGCAGGAGGTGCGGCGCCCGTGGACTTCCTCATGGTCGCGGGTGACGATCGCGAAGACGAGGTCATCTTCCGCTGGGCCAACGAGCTCGGCAAGGCGGGTACAATTCCTAGCGTATCCACTGTCTCAGTCGGCAAGAGGAACACTGAGGCTGCATCTACGCTTACGCAAGGTACCACCGGTCTCTTGTCGGTCCTGGGTCGCTTGGCGAAGATCTCGAATGAGAACGCGCCGACAGATTACTTCAATCAGAAGACCAAGGCTTGATTTAGATGTGCACTATACTCGAAGCATGAGAGAGCAGCGATGGAACGCCTCTCATGCGATTTTCTGGGATAACCCAAAAGAAAGGAAGCGATCCGGCAAACGGCAACTTTTCTCCAAGCACAGGCGTTCGGTTGACTCATGTCGGTAAGCCTCGTTTTCTTTTTCTTTTTCTTTTCTTATCTTTTTGGCGACAGGTAGCAAGCAGTGAGCGGTGCTACGGAGTTTGATGGCATCGACACATGGATGAGCGAACGGAAACGCAATGGAAATGGACACGGCGGTGAACCCAAGGCGATCGAGGTTTTGCATTAGCGTTGCATTTGAGGTTTCCCATTTTGCTTTTCTACACATGATACACGCAAGCCACTTATACCCTCCCTCCTGTCTTTTGAGTCGCGAGACTCCGTTTGACAATACGGGCAGGCTGCGGTGGAGTCTTCATGGGGAGTGGAAGACGGCATCTTTGGGCTTCTGCTTTGAGCGTTTAGCGTTAGGTGGAATGGAACGGAACGTCTTTATGTTTTGATGTTGATTCGCGGTTACGATAGTGTCTCGTCTGGGCAAAAGCGCGGCCGCTTGTAAGCTGTTTCGACGAACGTGAGCTTGGTCATCAATGCGTGGAGACGAGTCCACGAGACTTGCCTTAAGAGCGTAGCTTTGTTGGTGAATGGTCTATTCCTTTCTTCAAGAACGAACGTCGCCTTTCAATCTGTTTGCTACTGCTCCTGACGCGCCGCTAACAGTGAGGGATTCAATGTCGTGTTCATTCCAGTGACCCTACGGCAAGGACGCCACTACAAGTACACAAAACTTCCCTACTAGAAGGCATCTTCCTTGCCTCGTCAACGAGAAAGAAGAATTGTCTCTTTGGCAAGCCATTGTGGCTTGCCCGAAAGTTACCTTCCGAAATAGGCGAAGATCTTGATCTCACTTCTTTAGGACATTGGGACGGGGTCAGGAGCGGCTCGGATAGAGTGACTTGGCTCTAATCGTTCATACCTGCTTTGATAAGCTCGGATGTAGCTTGACAAGATACACACCCTGCGACGACTTCGTCAATGCCTTGGGACCTGGAAAATAAAACCGTCCAGACTCATTTAGGCTCCACGACTCTGCAAGCTCAATCGTTCACTGATGTTGTTGGCCAACTCGTTGCACCTCGATCTCCTTCTATATGTATCTGGGCTTTTACCAGTCACACCTGATGCTTATCGTCACCTATGGTTGGAACCGCTTGTTAACAGAGTGCTTGTCCGCTTGCGTGGTAACACCGAACCTCCTCTACTAGTCAGAGGATACAGTGCTGTACATGTGGAGAATTAGCACTGTGACTTAGCGGCTTAGTCGTTCTTCCATTCTCGAGTTAGCATTACTGGTATCTTGTACAAACGATAACGCCACATCCCAGCAACCACTAGCCTGGTCTACCCCGGGATCTCTCAGTGTCTACTACTGCGCATAGCTGGAGCAACATTGACTTAATCATGTAGGTGCTCTATGGTACTCGGAAGGCTGATAAGACGAAGACACCGATGTGCATAGTATCGCAACGAGAGGTGTATGGAAACGATACTTAAAGCACCTCACACGACGCCTAAGAGTTGGGATCTTCAACTATCAAATAAAATCAAAATAGCTTTCTAAACATCTTGAATACACAAGCGTCCTTCATACTCCAACATGAACTTCCTCGTAATCCTTGCCGGGCCCCTAGCCGTAGTTGCTACCAGTCCCTTCCCCAAGCCGACAGGCGATGTTTAGAAGCGAGCCGATTCCTGCAACACTAAAGTCAACGCTGCCTACAAGACCCTTAGCGTGTAGGGAGCCAAAGGCACAGATTTCTGCTACGAGTACTTGCACCTCCCGTCTACCACCACGGAAGTGACTAGGAAGACAATGACAATGTAAGTGATAAGTAGCATCCCAACGAATTCAGCGATGCGCAAGCTTACCAGAATTTGTCTAGCGCTATCACTGTCCCGAAGGCGACAAGCTACTATTCGTGTGGCTGTGCACTAGAAGCAGAACCAGAAGCAGAACCAGAACCAGAACCAGGGGAGGGAGACGCGCCGGTCAAGTGTCAGCTCCTCTCTGCCGTGGCTGCTCTCGCTGCCGACAAAATCAGCAAATGGTGCGAATGTTTCGGCCTTAGTACAACACCCGTCACCAAGACGAATTATCCAATCACAATCTCGACGATGACCTATGGCACCGCCCAACTGTGCATACCTACCAAGTCTTGAGCTGGAGCCCGCTGCAGAGGAACTTTCTATCTGACGGCGACTGTAGTCTTACGCCTCTGATGGTGGAATGAAGTTCTTTTTCTTTTGTTGTGTTCATGCGAAGATATTCCGATTCGAAAAGTTGCGGTTGGCGTTGTGGAAGGTGGATCGCGTTGAGACTGATAGTCTTTGGTTTATCTTCTGATCTAAGCTCATTACATGACGACTCGGACGAAGTGACACCCTTCCACCTATCTTGCCCCCAAAGTGGTGCACTGTAAAATTATCTCCTCCATTCTAAATCTGACTCACTCCCAAGCGAGATCGTCCATGGCTGCCTTCACCATTCCTCGGACGTGTTTGATGTACCTGTAGTACGCGCACGGTTACAAAGTGGCTCTGTAATGATAATCCTTATACTGAAGTAGCTGGAAAGCAGGCTTCCTAGCACGATTATGAGGTACCTTAATAAAATTCTAAGAAAAGAGCGTAACGCTCTAATATCCACACATGCGTCCGAGCAAGACTCGAGCAGCGTAACGCATCGGCAGGTGCATGCTGGCGCTTGCTCTTTGAACCTTTTGATCAGACGCTCCAACAGTCAAGTGACATGGAGCAAAATCACCGCTGCCATCATCATGCATATGCATGCAGATGTGGCCTAGCGCTTAGTGCAGGCTGAGTGCTATTATGTGCTGCTCAGCCTGATCGCTTGCGGCTCGAATGAGCCTCGTGCTGTCGTGCTTCCAACATACACCTTACTGCCATCTACGCGGAATTGCGGCGAAATGCAACTATGACCACATCTAGATGACGGTCAGGATTTCTGTTACGCCATGGAAAGGATATCGCACCTTGTCAATGCTTTGCAGTGGGAGGACACCAGCTGCAAATCTGAACCGTCAAACACTCCGAGTGACGGCGGACTCAACCCCAATCTTGCGGCGACGAGGCAGATTTACGAATGCATAACGACTAGCGGAAGCAGTCGATAGCATGTTGGAAATATATACAACCACTACGATTATCGTGTGCCGCACTATACAACCTTCAAGGAGGATCACGGCGTTCGCCAAGCGCGAACGCCGACCCTGCAGGAGCTGCTCGATTGTCTGGCTTTTGACCAGGTGGAAAATCGCTACGAGAGGATCGCAGGGGAGCACCGTGATTCTCGAAAGTGGCTGTATACGCGTCTTGGACACGGAAGTGGCAGAAACCCAGTCAGAGCGCAGCCAATCACGGCTGCCCATGGATCAAGGCAAAACCTGGCGCTGGCAAATCTACTTTTGTTTCTTCTTTCGTCGCATCAAGCTCTCCATCAAATTCGGTGGGGATAGAACATGAGTCTAGACGCCTGCCGCAGCTACTTTGACGCTGACTATATATCTAAAGGCAGGATTCAGTGTCCGATACTATGCGAAGCCATCTCCATGGGCTATACAATATCGCATGCACGTTGATCATCGATGTCGCCTACGTGAAACATCCTTGTGATGTCCAAGGTAGTCCACTACAGCGCGTTATGGAGTGCGGATCAACGGATCAAGTTGAGCTGCTGCTCGACCAGGGTGCGAATGCTCATTTACTGACAGAAGTTTTCTGGCACGGATCACTTTTGTACCAACCGATCGAGCGTGGAGCCTCTCACATTGTTCGACTACTATTGAATCACGGCGCCGAAGCTAACGCTGGTTGCGAGGAACATTGCAACAGCATTCTCAATCACGAAGCAGTATGTGGGACTGCAGAGCTTACCGCACTGCTACTGAGCCACGGTGCAGACCCGAATATCAGACAGGACCGCGCCGACCTGACGGAACCGCGCCCAAACATCCGCTATCGTGATACCGCTTTCAATATTGGCTGTCAAGTCCGGCGATCATCAAACCACTGCTCTACTGGTTTCGAACAAAGCCGATGTCAACACATGCGAGGCGGATGAATGGAATGCTTTAGAACTCGCTACGAGCACAAACGACGATCGAAATATTCGGTTTCCGCAGAAGTTCGGCGCAAGCATGCAAGGCCCGGACTTTGAACATCAAAACATCCCAAACAAATATCTCCGACACTCTGGGCTCTCCGGGCTGAACACAGTAACAGCTCTTGCGTTCCAGACCCGAACGCTCCATTTCCACCCAGGTCATTCTGAACGGGCCAAGAGCCAACCAGACAACCTGATAGCGCTCGACCACAGATTCAACGCCAGACCTTGCGCTCTGCCTGGCGATGGATGGACCATCAAAGAATTTGTCTGCGACGTCCTGGACTTGGCTTTGCACGACATTAAAGCCCCGTTCTCGATAAGATGGTAGCTGCTTGTTCGGACCGGGAACATCGTCGTGTCCATATCCCCCTACTGAATCTCTTATCCTCGGTGCGCCGATCTGTGTTGACGACGTTAATATACTGATACTTGCAATCATCAGGGATATCGCAAATCGAGTCCTTTTAGTCTTTGACGATTAGGCTTTGTAGACTGTTGTGTGATATCTTGTAACGATATTGATAAATTTGAGCACACACGACCATATTTCAGTAAACCTTGGGCATCCCGTCCGAAAGCCCCCATTCTCACCTTCGTTAATGATTAAAGAATCCCAGCATGTTTTCTCCAGTACGCTAAGACTCTCCGCTTGGTCAGGACCAGTTAGGCTTGGCGATCGCAGACCTGGAAAGATTTGGTCCGCACTTGTCAAGCTCAGGTCAAGTCAGTGTTGATGCGGCGCGTTCAACAAAAGGCAGAATGCAAAAAGCCAGGTGTTAAATTCTTGTTCTGATATAGATTCTGGCACATCTCGACATAAGGTCTCCTCGACCCTCAGATTAGGGTCGTCAGCAAGCCAGAAAGATAACATTCCTCCAAACCCGAATATGAATCCCCAACTTCAGGTGCGAGATTCTGCAATATTTGTCTAGTGCAAAGGTCTTCTCTTCAGTGGATGGATGGAACTGTAATATCACGAACCAGAACGTGTGATAGAGACGAACGTTGTTAGCGACCGGCCGGCTTACTTCTTGGTGTGCCCAATCTTGATTCCTGGTGATCGTTTCCTGATTCCTGACTTGCTTACTGTGTTGCCTTATGAATCAATATAATTCGACACTGGGCTGCCGGCCCTAGCGAGAAGACATCTGGTGACTTTCCGCGCTTGGAATGCAGTATCCTCGAGTCAGGAATAGCGCGCTGTTCCCGCTTTACGGCAAAGCTGCGGTTACGGAGATGACGGGGAATCTGTGGCTACACTGTGTTTCGCGACGCCCGGATACAGGTCACCATTATGAAAAGATTCCCATATACGATTTACTCAAATACCCTCAACTACTTCCAGGTGCTTGGCCTTTTCCTGTAGCTGCTTAGTTCCATTGTGTACCTAGCTGTGGTTGACTGTCTGCCTTTTGGCTCATCCAGCCACTCAAGCAAGTAATCTGTGGAAGATTGCTAGCGCCCTTGACCGTGGAAGGCCTTCGGTACTTGCTGCAACTTTCTCTTCCCACCACTGCTTGCAGAAACAGCAATAGTGCTGCCACCGTCTTCCTTGTAAGACAGAGCCAACACCGTCGACGTATTCAGGGTACATGGCGGCCTTGGGACGTTTGTCGTAGCAGGCGCAACATTGTCCGGTGGACGTGAGGGAGCAAAGGATCAACAATTTATGCTCGCACAAGTCACTCCCACCATTGAATTTGGCGCCGGCATCCAGTAGCAGTTTTATCGTAGTTGCATGCTTCCGAGAGGAGGCCATCATTAAAGGCGTCTCACCACTTCGGTCTCTAGCATTGACGTCCGCGCCAGCAAGGAACAGCTTAGTAATGATTTTATCATTACCGCGTCGCGCAGCTGCATGCAAAGCCGTGCGTTCCTGACCGTCATGATTGTCGACGTTCGCGCCGGCTTTGAGAAGAATCTCATCTATGCCAAGATGGCCATTTCCGACGGCTACACAGAGCGCATGCTGTCCACCGTTGTTGCTACTCTTGCAGCTGTTCGGGTCTGCACCTTTATCCAGAAGATATGTGATCCGATGCAGCTGCATTGTTTCAACTGCCTCAAAGAGTTTGTTGTTCAAGTCTGTCTGGGGTATTGGTAGGGGCTGGGGCTCTGACGCCCCCGGCTCTCGTGGCCCATTGTTATATGTATAGTTGCTGGTGTACGTGTCTGTTCCAGTCAACGATTGCTGGCTTCGTGACATTGGGGAAGCGTCAATACTTACAACTATTGCCGTAATGGTTCCTGGATCGCCCAGATGCGCAGTTATTGCCGTACTGTGCCATCGGGCGTTCGCGCGCGATGCTTGGTCAGGAAACACAGCAGGAGGGAACGCCGAAGCACGGATGGTGGCTTCTACAATCAAAGGTCGATCTGAGATTGGTCACAGTGTAGGCATTGAAGAGAAGGGAGTAAGTCAGAAGAGTTATCAGGCTGAAAGCGATCAGGCTGAGAGCGATCAGGCTGAGAACATCTGCAGCATCGTCGCATGTCATGTGAGATCAAATAGCGCGCAGGACAGGCATAGCGCAGGCGTCTTTGCATGCTGCATTAATGTCTTGTATCATGCTATCATGCTGTCTGGAACTTATACGGCGCACCGGGATCCCTCTATAAGTCTTGCGCGAGGTTGTCAAAGTGCGCAACCAGAGGACGCTTTAGAAGAGTAATGCGATAAAGAAACTTATGGCGGACGGAGAGGTGCCTATCCGCCGATTGTACAGGACGCCTGGATGAGAACCCGTGGTGTCTTGAACAATGCCTTTATGTTTATCGTCAATATTGGCTTCGCCTTTCCAGAATGAATGGTTGGCTAAACAACATCGCCAATCTCAAGATTTGCTAATTGCGCCAAGCGACGAGGCTGTCCGTCCGATTCCTTGAATCTAAGCCACAATAAGCGCGTTACTGCAGGCCCCGTGGGTTGAGGAAAGACGTGATATATTGTCCGGGGACGCGACATCCCCGCGGTCAGCTGTCACTGACCGTCGATCTAGCATCGTACGTCGGGTTCCTGGAACTGGTAACCGGGATGCAGAATGATGAAGCTGGACAGCGCGGACCGTGTCGATTTACAAACTAAACGCCAAGGCCTGGAAACGCTGGATTGCAAGCTAATACGAGCCCAGTCTCTACATATGTTCTGTTTAAAAGCCGCGAGCGGCCGTGTCTTAAGCTTAGGTCCGAAACTGGCGTGGCGCGAATCTTGTTTCGGACCGTGCTGTTCAGCTAGCCGCTCACCATCTGATAGGAGCGTATGCCAGACCAAAATCTTGATGATAGGGACAATTGTGCGCTACCTAGGAGCCGCGTGCGACCACACCCCAGCAAGAAATTTAATCACGACCCTGGGCCGTGTGTAGCTTGATGACAGATGTACATGGAGGCTTGAAGGGACTCGGGTGTTTGGCTCCAAGAGGGCGGCCCCTGCCGACTCGGCTAGGTGCTGTCGGCTGTTGCGTGCCTGCATGTCATGTTTCGTGCCTCATTATGCAGAACCGCGTCAAGCCTCTTGTCATGTACCTCTGCGCTTCGAGATGCAGAAATTTATCAGAACGCGCCACGACCTTGTTTGATGTGCACGAAAGACTGCACCGACGCCGCAGAAGAACCAGAGCTTTGTAGACTAAACAAAACCTGCCCGGAAAAGGCAGAGCATCGTCGTTCTGTCATTCCTCCTCCCTCGCGCAATGGCAGGGGGTGCAGATGGTCGCGACGAGGTGTTCGTCGACACTGATGATGGATGATGAAATTAGACGACAGCGCTGGGAGGTTAGGGGCCATCATCGCTAGTTAACCCCCCCTTCGTAATTGACATGTGTCCTCAATCAAAGTTGTCAGCAAGATTGCGGTTGTAGGTCAATGTCTTCAACACCTCGTGGCACATGTGGCGAGGCAAGCCAGGGTTCGGCCGCGTGTGGAGGCGGCTACATACCGCACTGACACATACTCTCCCCTTTTCTTGTCTGCCTCTGACAGCACTCCCGATCGCGAGCAGTGTGAGCGTGTATTCATCGCTCAACGTTTGAGTGTGTAGTCGAAGGACTGTGAGTGACAAATTGAGAGCGCATGTTTCCAAGTGTGCAGCGCACCTCTCGGACGGGCCCGCGGACAGCCACTGAGGGGCACCGACACAGGCAAGCGGCTAGGGCTACTCGCCGTAGCTATTCCGATGGACGTATGCGATGGGCCTGGTCCTCATGGTCGTCCACGTACTATAATAAGTGCGCGGCGCGTCCCGCAATGCAGCGTATCCAAACCCTGTGCGAGGCGGTGGTGAGGGCGAGTCGACAAGATTTACGTTTTCGCGAGTTAATCGGTGTGCATGCTCGACAGATCGGGAGAGACCGGCGTGCGTACTGCTTGGATGGTGTCGTGGCCATCTCCGGCACTGCAGGCGGCAGGATCAGCCGGGATTGCTGATGGGTCTTCGGCGTCCTTCCGTGTACGGGTGCGCCAGACTGCATCTCCGTGGTGGCAGGGGTGGATGCGGATGAGATCGCCAATCGTCGGTCAGAGATCATGCATGCCTCAATTACCGATATTATCATCACATGGCCACGAGCGAGCGAGCGAGCGAGCATACACCGTTGGTGCACCTCGTGCGTATCCGAATCTGGACCGAGACGCCATCAATCGCGACTGGGGCGTTTCGCACGTCTCTAACTACCAACCCACGAGAAGTCGAACGATGACACGCTGTTCTCAAAGTCTCCCCGATCGCAAATAGCCCTACCGTAGATCGAACTGCAGCTGCAAGGCGTGGGAGAAAGCTTACAGCAGCCAACCAGATAGGATTACAGACGGACCACAAATTTGTTCCAGGTCTGACTGGCCATCGCTTGCGCAATTTCCGTTTGCACTCTGCCAGACGCTGCACGACGCGAAAGTCAGAGAGGGATACCGGATGTGATTCGGGATGCGTGCTGTCGGCACAGCTCCCCTGTTAGGGCTCGTAAAGACAGCTCTGTAGTGCCCGTGCGTTGTCATCCAGGAATTCTAGGGTCGATACAGGATCACATGGCCACCGGCAACTTGTTGGTGCTCGACTGTTCGGCCTCTAGGAAGGCAATCGATCCGGGCGTGGCTCCCTCATGCTGCTTGCGACAAGCCATGAAGCTGACGTATCACTTCTCCCGGCATCGCGATCCGAGCTGCGCGACACATGTGAGTGTAGGCCGGTGAAGATCTGGAGATGTTGTTTGTCAGCAACACGAGAGTGAGACTGGACGGAAGACAGTGAACTAGGCCTCCTTGGAGCATCAAAGTGGCCGCTGATCGTTCGGCCACTACAGAATCAGATTGCGGGGCGGAGGACAAGGATCGTGTACCACCGAACTTGCATATGTGCAGGCATGTGTCAAGATTCCAGAAGTTCGGGTATCCGAGTCCCAACGGGCGCCGCCGCAAGGCTGTCAGGGTGGGCATGCCCGCCATGTTTCAGATTGTGCAACACGAAGCCACAGCGAGCTTGTCATCATGTGACTCTGATCCTCAGGTTGGACGGGGGCTGAGTGTGCGGGGCGTGATGTCGGGCGCTCGCTCCTGTTCGCGCGAGACAGCCGCTGGCCGACACGGACATGCAGATGGTGGTGAGTGCGGTCGTAGCCAGCCAGCGAGCGGCGGCGGCAGCGGAGGCGGGTGGCAGGGGTGAGATCCGCGATGCATGGCGAGCAACGTCCCGGCGGCCACGCTGGCGCGGAGCCTGCACAACTCGGTTCTTGAAGAACAGCGGGAAGGCTGCTCCTTCGCGCAGCGCAACATAACATCGTGCTTGTTGCACCCGCGCGACTCGACGACGCTGCAGGCACAGACGCGCACCTGCGAGCCAGGCCGACTCGCGCCGTGTCTCATCACCCTCACCACGATTGTCGTGGGTCGAATATCGCCCCGGGTAGAGCTGACTGCAATGTCCGTGCGGAAGGATGCTTCGAAGGAGCGAAGCCGTCCATGCCATCGACGTCTCGTAGATTCTACCTGCATTCCCACTCACCCACGACTCGCCATGCACACACACATCCACACATCCCCCTCGCGTTTAGCTGAGCTTCCTGGCCGGCGTGGTCACGGTCCGAGGCCATGTTCTCTCCCCGTTGCCTCTGGCAGACGTGCAGGAGAGTCCACGGAAAGCGAGCGCGCTCAGACTCTTTTGGCCTCTTTCAAATGACTTCCCTAGACAAACCCTTGATAGCTTGCTTCCCACTCCCCACTAGCCGCGGGCGACCCACGCTACCCGTCAATGGGCCGTCGTCGCAAGTCGCAAGAGATCGTGCCATGGCGGAGGCAGTTTGCCGCCTAACCTGCACCCGCTCGCTCGTATTGCCAGGCTTCTGACCATCGCCATGGGCAATGATCGCCAAAGCGAGGCCCATGTCGTGGGCTCGCTCGCTTGCAGTGCCGGTTTGAGGTAGGCGTTCACGGCGTCGGCGCTGCCCTCACTGCATGCCATGAGATGCTTGCTGGTAGTTGACCTGCGCACCAAGTGACCTTCAGTCTGCAGGTCCCGCCTCTCCACGACTCGCCACGCATAGCACATTCCCGCCCTGCGACTCTTCTGCCACTGCAGTGTGTTGCAACCACTCGCACTAGCGCCTGTCGTCCCCGTCGTCCCCGACCCCCATTGGCCTCTTCCTCGCCGACCACGCCGTCAATCGACTCGCTCCTCCGTCTCAGCACCGAGAAGTTTGCCGTGGCCCTCTTTGCTCCAACGATACTTCCATCTCGTCCTGCTTCTACATGTACCCTTCCGAGTTCGCGACAGTCACCTCGACATTCCCTCACGTCGTGAGCCCAGTGGCGAACAGCGTTTGGATAAAGATACTGCCAGTGGCATCCTTGTCTTGTCGCAGTCTTCTCTTTTCCAACAAGCCACTTGCCTTTTGGCGAGCGACTTCCAGGATTGACATGGCCCACAACGTCAGAGCAAACACAAATATCAAGTTGAACGGCGACGTCCCCGAGATCGACTGGGTTCCACCGAAAGGCACAAAGGCCTAGCAGAAGTACCAGCATGCGCCTTAAATCAAGCAACCACGCTTCGAGCTGCTACCCCGGAGTGGTGACCGCCTTCTGCGAACGTTCGTTGCGGCAAAATTGGAGACTAGTCCCGGGCCCAGTATGCTGTCGAGTAGTGGAGCCAGCGAACTCGAGCGCCGTCTTGAGCAATTGTAAACGGCGCCATGCTACACTCGACAAGGACATCCGTCCTTTCCACAATGACGGTTCCAGGACACCGTTGTCTTCGGACCCGCCTTGGTCCTCGAAGGCTGACCGCGCCTACTTAGGACAAGACGATACAATGTCTAGTAGTGCAAGTCCTGGGCCCCGATTCGATGCGGACGAGGAGGACTGTTTCAGCAATGGCCACGCGCCACCAAGAGTGAGTTGGAAATACAGTGTGAGAACAAAGCCAATGGCTCGTGATGATGCCAAGACACACGGACTACCAGCACGGGCTTCGGGGTATATTGTCATCTGTTTGAGAGAAAGAAAGAAGTACATGAAAGGCGGTCAAGAAGCTCACCCTCATCCTGAAGCATGCCATGAGCAGGAAGTGGTTGGAGGGTCGGTGCTCCACCTTAGACTAGACGACATGTCCGCGGAGAAGTCTTCGAGTTCATGGCATCTCCAAGCATAACGCCATGCAAGTAAGTGTGGCCGACAAGGGAATAAGTCGGACGCTCGGGGTCCTTCAGGGCATGCCGAACAATAAATGGTGCTGATCCGCCACCGAAGGCCCACACTTCGTCGCCTTCTCTCAGAGAACGAGGGCCAAGTCCAAGTCGCCCAGCTTTGGTACGGAACAAGATGCGATCCAGACACGCTCCAAGATGGGCCTGCCTGATCGAGACAAATTTACTGGCGTCGCTGTCGAAGTTGCCCCCGCTCGTCATTCGGAGAAGCATTTCTTTGCATAGATTGATGTCCGAGGGATTGGCAGCAGGGAAGGAAGGTGACTGTTCGGAGAACCGATGGCTGCAGCCTGCAATTAACGTCTCACAAAAGTCGTCGTCAGAAAGCTGTTCACTCACCGGACAATTGCTCGCGAATTCTTGCCAATTCCGAAGAACCTTTGCGTGCATGGCCACGTCTTCACATGCGAACGCCTGTCTAGCGACATCAACTATTTCGTCCATGAGAAGTCCCTGGAGGCAAAGCACTCCGGGGCCCTCGAACGAAATCGAACATGTGATTCCCCTCGCGCAATCATACGTGTCCAGACAACGCAGCCGACGACGAAAATAATTGACTTCGAAAGAAGGCGGTGATAGACTGGGAACCCACGAAGGTAGTCCAGGAAGGTCGGGGTCCGTCGGCAATCCTATGGCGAGTAACAGCAAGTCCCTGGTGTCTTCAAGGATCCACCGGGCTATGCTGATGTATACCGAGACGGTACTGCTCTCGTAATCAGGCGCCGGCAGCTCACCACTGGCCAAGCCCCAGAAGGCGAACAGCTGGTCTTTCTTCTCCGTTGCTCGGAGCTCTGCGAACAATTGCAATAGCTGAATGAGATGCTGTCCCCGGTGCAGATGCTTCTTGGCGTGTTCCAAGCTCGATACATGGCTGAATAGCTGGAACAAAGGTTATTCCTATGTCACGATCGGGACATTCCAAGTACTGGATCACTTACCTTGTAACAACCGGATCGCACATCTTTGTCAAGCGCATCTACGAATGGAGCGCAGCAGTCTTTTCTGTGGTGGTTGTATCTTCCAAGTGCCTTGACCACCAGGGACCAAGGAATAACGCCCCAATCCCCAAGGATTAGTGCTTGTTTTGCCAGAACAACCTCCTGAACTGTCCAGCAGCGAGAGAAGAAGGACGAGTTGATGATCCGCCGGAATTGGCTGGCGGCAATGATGTCCGATGGCGATCCCCTCGCTTGCCCCATACTGCCGGATGTAAAACAGCCGAGGCTGTCGAGATGCGAATCTCCGGACAGGCGCTCCAGGTCTGCTTGGAGCGCGTATACACACTCGTTGGCAGGCCGCGACAATATATCAAACCCTTCTTCATCCACGCCTAAGAACACTCTGTCCGCGCCGGAAAATATGCGCCCCATCATTCCCACTTGCGTGCCTCGCTCTCGAAAATCGGCCTGATTGATACAAATCGCGTCGCACCAGAGTGGTTGGGTCACGCCGTTAGCTCGCAGCCTCAACAACTGACAATACAGATTGCGGTGAATAAGATGGTCGTGGCCGTTGAGCAAGATACCAGACGTCTTGTCTGTACTACCCCAGACGTATGACAAGCAGTTGTACTGGTTGGCATTCTCGTCCAGGCCAATGGTTCGAAGCGCGACTCGAAGCTCAGAGCCAGCAGGCCCCGGTTCAATATTGCAAATCCGGATCTCCTTTGTGACGTCTGTCAGAGCTGTCCATTCATAGCCGCATGGTGGAAGGACAGAGTCGCGTCGAGGTGCGCCCAGCTCGTGATGTGCGTTGACTGTGTCAAGAGATGGGCTAAGGGGACCGGACCCCGTCGAGATGTCCACGTGTCGCCGCCGCCCGACGGTCGAGGAAGGATAGACGGCTGAGGGTTTGATTGACATGTCAGCTGCGACATTAGTATGCCGAGCAATGGATATGACAGCATACGCCCGTGGAACCCTCGTCTAGTTGAGCAGGCGGCTGCTTTCGTGAGGATGCCAATATGAAGTTGGCGGAATGCCGTAGGGAAATAGCGATTCAGAGTCTTACAACTTCAGGGCCAGGCGTAAGACCAGTACATCTTAGGCCGCTGGCAAGGCTGTGCTCGCACGCCCAAGTGCAGGGCGCGATATGCTTAGCTGTTCGCCTCTCGAGCTTTGATCGCCACATCTCAGTACCTCTTTACTGCCTAGAGGCCGCATCATTTGCGCTAGATGGGATGCAAGACTTGGGTACTTTTATGCCGCTGACGGGAGAGTCCAACCGAGCCCAGCAACGATGCAGATGTCCACGCTGGGTGTACACCCAGAAGCCTTGGTGTGTCTTTGGGAGCATCGCGAGCGGCCACCGGCAAGTTCGAATATAGAAGTGACCTCGAAAGGGATGTTGGATATGGTGTGAAATGGCTGCCGCCTGGAAAGGAGCTTTGGAGAGCTGGAAAGGCGTGCGGTATGGCGGTCACGGAGCCTGAGGGCGAAGGCATCTGCAACCGTGGTTGGTTTCCTCCTATGTTCAACGCACACTTGCAGGAGATGTCGACCATTCGACGTAATGAGTTTGCTCACCGGCGCACACTTCTCTTGATCAGCCTTGCCCGGTCCCTCCTGCAGCCTTTCGTGCAGCTGCATATTGGTAGACCACGATTCGGCGAGGGCCCAAGCGAGGAGGTCAGGCAAACCTAAGGTCACGGCGTATCGCATCGGTCTCGCGTCGGGAAAGAATGAGAAAGCGGAAGGTAAACACTGTACGATTTCAAACGCGTGTCGCGAGTGTTGGTGTTCACGCAAGGAGGAAGTGGGACGTGGCTGGTTCTCTGAAACATGTTTCGATACAATTTCTACTTCGGTAATCGGAAAGTATTTGACAAGACAAGTAAAACTCGAATGCGGGGTGTGAGTATGTCAAGAACAGTCTGACGGGACGAGATGAACAATTACGTACTGTACTCATGAATAATCTGCAGGCGGAGTACTCTAATGGATCTTGAGGCGTGCTGCCAGCAGCACGGCTTGACGCTAGCCGCCGAATGCCGCCCTCAAACTCTTAGCTGAAGTTCAAGGCTGGATCGCCCACCGCTTTCTTGCGCACCCCTCCTTGCTTTCACTCGAGGCCTACCCGCTCGCTCTTGTTGCGCTCGACATACCTGTTCATCACAGCTTGCCAAGCCCTGTACATCGGCTTCATTTGATTTGTCCATACGGGACAAGGTTGTATCGCTTTCGATCTTGACCAGCCTTCCGGCCGGTGCCGACTCAAATGAGACACGTGTGTCAAAGTGGACATCGTTATTTCATCGTTCATGCCTGGATCGGCGTCCTCTATGCTTTATAATCAAGATCTACCTGCATCTGATCTTCGACCCCACGATTATGAGCAAGAGCGCGTTTTGAGAGACTTTTCGACTGCTGTGGAGAGTGACGCGAGGCTGGAGCGATGCCCACACTCTTGAAGTGTCCGGAACTCGATTGCAAATATAATGGCAGCTTCCGCACCAACTACGAGCTTCGCAGACATAGCAGCGTTCAACACTCTAAAGGTGAAGAGGATCGCCAGTTCGAATGTTGTGCTCACGGATGTCAAAAAGGGCAAAGCCGGGCGCGTTTCGCGCGAGCAGACAAACTGACAGCACATATCCGTGCTGTTCACAACATGACGTCGATGTTTGCATGTCCCTACATCGACTGTTCACGATTCTCTCTGAATTGCCTCGAGCTGTTCGTACATTCGCAAAGTCATCTTGAATCTGAACACGTCGAAAATAACGCTCTGCTGAGAGCCGTAGCTAATGCTGTTTCGCCCACGTTCTTCCAATGTCCAGTGTGGCGTTGTAAGAAAAGGGTGCCTCTGTTCCTTACGATCGACCACCTGCTCGACCATGGAGATCGCGAGATCCGATCGACCTCAAGGGACCTAGAAGTGATGAATTATTCCTACGCAACCTCCGTGGAGGACCTTCACGAAGATCTCGACCTATCTTGGGCGGCTCCTTTCATGCGGGTTTTCGTTTCGTGCCCAATATGCAGCTCAAAGTGGCCGAACCATGCCGAATTTGAATCACATTTCGTTGAGAAACACGTGCAGAAGGATCCGCAACACTTCGGCATCTGGATCGCCCATGTCGCAGGCACTCTGACCAGTCACGGATATGTCCCCCTCAACGCATCACTCATGATGGATGGGTACCTTCGAAAGGCTACAGTTTGGAAGACGTGGCGGTTCACCTTGATGAGCAGTCACACGGTCAATCTCCAGCTTAGGTGTCCTGTATGTAGGACGACCGAGAAGATCGGTGAGGATGTCACTGCCGTTCATCACTTGAGCCTGCTCGAACACAATTCAATTCTCGCAGAACATCGATGGAGGGCGCTTGCACTATATCCAGGACTTGCCAGCCATCCGGTGTTTACGGACTTGCATGCACCGGGACAGGCTACAAAGCCGCATGTATTCCGCCTCCAACAGGCCTGCAATATTAACACCAACAAGACTTCTTCCATCGGTGCCCGTGATGGTGATTCCGAGTCCGCCTCGAACCCGTGGCCAATGCACGTCGCTGTGACTACATCGCAAACTGGGGCCTACCGGGCGATTGCTGATGAACCCTCGAATATGTCCACTGGTGTTGGAGAGCGAAAACTCGATCCAATGGTAGGGGCCTACGATGATACAGCTATCAGTGTATATGAAAGCGATAAGACGAGCGTTTGTAAGGTATTACTAGCCTCCTCCACATGGCCTATCGCGGGTGGTGCGGCTGGGACACTCCCGAGCATTCCGTGTTCTCCCACCGTACGGCAATGCTACAGCTATATGAAACGCTACTCTTGCGACCACATAGACTGCGGTCTTCGTTTCGAAAGGAAATCAGAGCTTTCCCACCACGAAAAGGCACATCGCCGTCCCTACACTTGTGACCAGTGCGGGAAGGCGTTCGCCTATCCCAAGGACCGCCGACGACACGATAAGACTCACAAACGGCTCACTTATGCAAGCCCAGCCCTGAACGTAGCTGGAACTCGATTAGGGCCTCCTAGTTAAGCTATGCTTCTAAGCTGTGTACCCGAGTTATTGAGCGATCACCTTCCAGCGGCCGTCTCGACAGTCGCACGTCATATGCAGGGTACCAGCACCTTTCGGCGAATTACGAAGTCCTTGAGCCTTGTCTCCTCAGACTTTAGCTGCACCAGAATGGCGCGCTTCGATTTTTGATCAGATCCCCATGTCGCTGAGATACCTTCTTCGACGGTGTAAGCGTGTGCTCTGCCTTCTGTTTGCTACTGCCGATCACTCTACCGATTCTTGTCTGTCTCCTTACGGTCCTGGTCTAAGCGTGACTTGGAATACATACATCTCTCATAATAGATCTGCTCTCGCTCCTCGCTCCCAGTGTTGGTAATCCCCCCCTGGGGCCGTGCGACTTTGCTTGCAGCTACGTCATCTCCTTCGAAACCCTCATGTGATGTCATCGATCGTGTCAACTGTGCCATCCTTCTTGCAGTGACTCAACACTGACAGCGATCTGCTTAGAGATGTATCCCTCCGATCTGCCCTGTAGTCTAGTCGGGAAATGAATTGCCCCATTTGTTCGCGAAGATGATGATCAGCCTCTAGGTCGCTACTGTGCTAACCTCTATTTCCGGTATTGCTAACACCAGATTGATCTTTGAACCTCTGTAGTATAGCGAGACGGTAACCAAGGGATGGGAAGTTCAGGCAATGGACGATATGTTTGATACAAGGAAGGTCAATTCCAATCACCGACTCCGATACATGAGATACAGGATCCCAGCGTGTCGTCGTCTGTATGTCATGGAAGCGGCTGACGCCCATTGGGTCGGGACTAGGCTCAGGATATTGTTTTCGTCAAAGGCTGGAACTGCAATCATCAAGCTTTAGAATAATGCTCTGTACGTTATCTAGATCGACGATACAGAGAAATTAGAGCAAGTCGGTGTTATGGATCGTATCTACTCTATAGCCGAAAAGGTATTGATTAGCTTTGATGAAGACACCAAGAATCTGTGCTAAGCCGCAGTAAACTATGCCCGTATCGTAGCTGCTATTAAAGATATAGCCGATAAAATGCGCACTTCGACAGGCTGCCATCCTTCTAACTATCGCAAGCCGGGCAAAATGCCCTCGATTACGTGTTGTGCTGCTTCTTTAGCTCGTCCGGGTAGCTAAGATAATAGCTAATAGAAGAAGTCTGTCTAGCTTCCAAGCTAACGATACCCCTCGGTTTGGGTTTCTTCCTATAGAGGACGCTGACCTAGGCCTTAGAGTTATCAGACAGGTATCGTAGGGCCGACTGCTACTCATTACTAATCGCAAGGCTACCTTAGCAGTCGAGAGAATCATATCATCGGGTATAGAAAACTTTTATATAGCTTAGCGGTAATGCTGATGCTTTTGGCTATGGCCGCTTAGGTTTACTACCATGTCGCTAGCATGAACCGCATCTCAGCTACACATGAACGTAGTTAATATCTTCTTAAAGTGATGTTACGCTTCGAATACTTAAGTACAACGCTTCTAGTTATCAAGATCAACGCATATAGAGGTCTGCACGCTAAGACTACGAAGCTCCCGCTACCTAGTTATCCTAAGGGAATTGCGGAAGTCTTCAAAGAGATAGCTGTTTAGCTACTAAAGGATAGGTGCTGTCTTTTACCACTTGTATTAGACCTCAAGGGTAACGACTCCTTAGGGCTGCCATTCTAGGTGACGGACTTCTCGGCCAAACCTCCTATCGAGCCTAACTACTAGAGGGAAAGTCTATGAGGCCTACTGCACTAGGCTCCGGCTTGGCTACGCTTTCTGGGAATTGGCTATGTAGGAAACTGTGCTTAAATGAGATCGAAGTGGATATAGTGTCGGCTATAGCCTCGACTACGTTCGGAGCCTCGATACTCTCGGATGTAACGGATCACATCGAGCTCCTTAAACGATAGTTTATGTTCGCTATCGGTCGTAAGCCTTCGCGGTTCTGGTTCGACGGACCACATTCTGCGCCACAATGCTTAGTGGCTTTGTGAAGGATCCTTCCTAACGCTCCTGTGTACGAAAAGCCAATATAGCCGACTATAACCAGTAGCAGCATAAGCTGTAGGCTATGCCATACTCGAAGGCTACCGCTCGTATCCACGGGCTTGCGATCGAGTCGCATATCACTACAGTCCTAGGAAGGTCGATCTTTAGGACAGCAAGTGGATCGTATAGAGTTAGGCTATCTACAGTCAGGCCAGGAGACTCCTCTTGGCTCTTCGATGGCGGCAACACTCCGTTCGTGACTAGGCAGAAATCGACCCCGAATCCCATAGAGCGGCATCATACATTACTTAGCCATTGTTATCATAACTGACTCATGAACAGCCGGACTACCTCTGAAGGTTATATAGCGTCGACAAGATGAGTGTACTTACGTAGGAAGCCTACGTGTGAGCGTTGCTACCTTAACCCTATTATTTGGTATACTCCTTTAGTTCACTATGGCCTCGGTTTTCAACGGCGAAGGTAATACCGATCTTACGGAAATTCTAAGACTCCAAAGAACGTGCAAGTATCTGTGTGTGGTAATGGATCAGAAAATGGAATAGAAGTCACATATAGAGGATACTAGATAGAAGGCGTTCAAGCCAGTTAGTGCACTCGCAACTGTAGTCAGAGTCGTATAGAGTATCCATATATCCGACAGGAGGAAGACCTATAACGAAGTCATGTTACTGCAGATGATGTATGCACGTTAGGCTTGGTCAAACTTAAGGAGTAACGACACCCGGTACACGGTGAAGACACCAGGCGAACTTCGAAGCATATAAGTACTAGAGGCCGAGGGATCTTGGGAGCCTTTAAAGCCACTTCAAAGGTCGGTGCAACGTAGCGCCTCTACATATGCAGTGGTTTCTGGCGCCGAAGCTGCGACATCTTTCCAGTCAAGATTAACATTGCCATTGACTTGGTCATTCGTTTGCGGGTAATGTCAATCACTAGTGTGAACCATTTCAAGCTTATCTTTCAGCTGAGCCCTAAGATTGTGTGGAATCTCCTTTAAGGGACTCCCTTATTGCGGGACCGAAGTGGTTATCTAAAATTGCCGACAAGAGTATCCACACCGTCACAGACTCACTGAGGGTATATAGCAGTGGATTGGCCCAGCAGTAGGCACACAGTTCAGACAACTCTTTCGCGCTCAGGTTCTATCAGTGGTAACATAAGGCACAGGACATGCCTTTGGTCTCTCGCAAACAGGAGCCGACTATCGAACAACCTCTGTACCAGCTTACATAATTGCCAGCTTGGGTCTCGGGAGACCGGCGAGGAACAGACATGACTGCTGACTCTGTTCACTACTAGCGCGGCTGCCCGCTCTTAGCATAGATGCAAGACCATGAAAATTTTCTAGGAACTAGGACTATACGATTCGTATGCAATATGATTACAAAAATTGTAGATGATGTCTCCGGCAGCTTGTCTGCAATCGCTACGTCATAGCTTCCATGCATCTAAAGAAATTGTCTAGTTTGCGCGCGTGCACAGAAAGGGGAAGACGTCACGTTCTAATGACTAACTCGATCCAAAAGGGTATACACTATTACATACGAGTTAGGGTTGAATATCTCTGAACCACGCGGAAGAGCCTGGCGTGCGAAATTTTGCCTTTCGCGATACCACTTTCTCATTCGGATTCGCCGCAGTCGGCGAGCGCCAGTCCCAGTGTTCTACCGTCACAACTCCTTGCTCTGAGAACGTTTCTTCTACATTGGCTTTCCCATACAGTGAGCACTCTGCTTCCGTCGGATCTTCCTATTTTCTTTCTCTCCCTTTTGTCGCCGTTCTCTACGTCGACCAAGCTGGCCCTCAGAAATTTTAATGCATAGCACTAAGCATTCGCCGACTGGTCGTGTCCATCGAGCAGCGATGAACGCCAGGGAGGCTGCCCACCAAAGCACTTTTGTCAGTCAAGATGGGTCGACGTCTGAGAATGATTGGGCCTCTGGACAGGCCGTTCCCAGAGATGCACCCACAGCGCCGCTTCAACGGCGTTTGAAGTCACGTCATCTTCAAATGATAGCCATTGGAGGCACTGTAGGCACAGGCCTGGTACGTCAACTCATGACACCCTGTCGCTCGATGCACATATATATGCCATATGCAGTCAACGCGGTTGCTGGTGACAATCTCGTCTCTCTAAGCGAATGGATTTCTTACTGACGGCTGAAGTTCATCGGATCCGGAGGTGCTCTCGCAAAAGCAGGACCGGCCGGAGCCCTCGTTGCATACGCCTTTGTTGGTACCCTCGTCTATTCGGTCATGGTTGCTATTGGAGAGATGACAACGTATATACCGGTTTCTGGAGCCTTCACAATTTATGCTAGCCGCTTCATAGACAGAAGCCTAGGATTCTCAATGGGCTGGATTTACTGGTTCAACTGGGCAATTACTTTCGCATTGGAACTTACAGCATCAGGCCTAATCATCCAGTACTGGGTACCTCACGTCAACATCGGAGTATTGATAGGTGTATTCTGGGCTGTGATCTCAGCATTGAATCTCCTGCCAGTCTCCGTATACGGAGAGGTCGAATTTTGGTTTGCTAGCGTCAAAGTCGTCACCATTACTGGCTTCCTTATCTTTGGGATATGCATCAATGCTGGTGCTGGGCAGCACGGATACCTCGGGTTCGAAACATGGGATCACCCAGGAGCTTTTGCACCCTTTTTGACAGACGCAAGCGAGACTCTTGCAAACAACATCCCTCTTGCTAAGTTCGTTGGCTTATGGGCCGTCATGATTCAGGCTGGTTTCTCTTATCAGGGTACCGAACTGGTCGGAATTGCTGCTGGAGAGACAGCGGATCCGCGCAAAAATGTCCCGAAAGCCATTAAGCAGACATTCTGGCGTATTCTCTTCTTCTTTGTGCTAACGATTTTCTTCATTGGGATTCTGATTCCGTATGATAATGAGCAGTTGCTCAACAGCACTACCGACGCCGCTAGTTCGCCCCTTGTTATCGCTGCCAGATTAGCGGGCGTATCGGTACTTCCAGACATCATAAACGGAGTTTTGTTTACTGTTGTCTTGAGTGCAGCGAACTCTAATGTTTTCTCTGGTTCTCGCATCCTCGTTGGCCTTGCGGATCAGGGTTTCGCGCCGCAGCTCTTCAAGAAAACATCCAGAAAAGGAGTGCCTTACTACTCAGTAGCTTGTACTGCTATGTTTGGCTTGCTCGGTTTCATGAACGAATCTTCTGACGGCGGTGTCGTCTTCAATTGGTTTATGAACATATCTGGAGTTGCTGGTTTCATCACATGGGCTTGTATCGGCCTGTCGCATATCGCGTTTATGCGAGCGCTCGAAGCCCAAGGCATTCCTCGTTCAAGCTTGCCGTATAAGGCCTTTCTGCAGCCCTACTTTACCTGGTACGGGATTGGCTTCAACATCCTCATAATCATCACGCAAGGCTTCCAAGCATTTGTGCCCTGGAGTACCTCGGATTTCTTTGCGGCATACATTAGCTTGATATTGTTTGCTATGCTATACGTGGGCCATAAAGTCGTGACCCGATGCCCATATGCCAAGCCGAACGAAGCAGACCTCAGTACTGGCATACGAGAACCTGTCGGGCTTCATGCAGATGAATCGAAGCAGGTTGCTGCTTGATTGATGTACGATCATTGTTGAGATAAGACATCATTCGCAACGATTCAGTCTGAAGCTGTTCGAGGAAAGCATATTTCGACACAACTTCAATGAGAAGTCAGCCTAGACCCATGGACCCATGTCTGCAGCTCGGTGAAGGTGTTCCTTTATACGAACAAGCAGTCATCTGGCCAGTGTTCTGCACCCGACCACCATTACGGGCCCTGTCAGTCACAGCCCCTGTCAGTCACAGAGCTCCGTGTGGGTTACTTTGGCCTGCGCAGGTACGCCTGAGGAGTCTAGCTGCCAGCGTCAGATCTTCAGTCCAGCGATTCACGTCTCGGTTGATGGGTATCCAGCAGCGATAACAACCATAGGTGATGCAGCATAGCACGATGAACGATGTCCGTTTTGAAAAGACTTTGCAACTTGATAGTCAGCGAGCTATGACCTAGGTTTTCAGTTCCTCTTTCTCAATCAACTTACTGGGTTTACATCTATATTCTCCATGGAAGACAGGAGCAAAACTGAGAATTAGTAGAGGATAGTCGCCAGGTTCTGGACTCGACCGTGGGAGACCTCATTACTGCTCGTAGTGTCAATGCTAGAGCTTGATCTTTACAGTGCACTGGGCAGATGTCGGACGAACCATAAGCGACTCAGTCGCAGGCTCGGCTCAAACGACGTCAAGGCTTTGTTATTCAAGGGAGTATCGCGTCGCATACATGGGCTAGTCGTCACACCTGGGTCAACATGCTGTACATTCGTCATGCCATCACGATGCGTTCTGACCGCAGCACTCCCGTACACCATGTGCCAGATGGGACCTTGATATTCTGATGACGTTCGCCACGGGATCCAGCCTTCAATGTCATGTGACATAGCACAATATAATTGTTACATGATGTTTAGGTATATGATGTTTAGGGTTGGTTTCGCCGTGTCGAGATCAAATTCTGTTCTCTTCGCTACGCGTTAGACCTTGCTTGCAAAGGCTGCGGATTTGATCACGAATATTCCATCTTTCGTTGGTGGCATAGACGTGAGAGGTCAAGAGATGAGCAGCAAGCGCGGTCTCGTGTCGAGAAGAGCATTTTGCTGGCAAAGTGATCATCGGTGCGAGCGTCGGTCACCGACGGATGTCTATAGACCTGACGCTGAGAGGAGTGGTTCGGGCCCTGACGCTGGGGGTGTTGACGTTACTACAAAACACACGGCATCTATGAGAAGATTGAAATGCAATAGATCAGCGATTATATAGAGCCTCTTGACTATGGTTCTCTCAGCGTGTCTATGGTCAAGTAGGTACATTACGGTTCACGTTACGTCCACACACTGATAAATTATGTTTTCAAGTCTTGAAACGAGTCCTTTGCGAAGTCGACTGGAGCTCGCAAATTCCGAAGCGAGGCGTGAGGACAGCTGATAGAGCTTCTTGGGTATACGCTTCACGACATACAATTTGACAGCAAAGTAGATGTTGTCACGTAGTCAGGAAGGTACGATCCTTCACGTCGTGCATCGAGCCAGTAAAGAAGAGCAGAGAAAGGCGAACCGCAGCTTCAATCACTCTTCATCGTCCATAGCTTCCGAGC
The DNA here is from genome assembly GCA_026122715.1 of Cladosporium colombiae. Lineage (NCBI taxonomy): Eukaryota > Fungi > Ascomycota > Dothideomycetes > Cladosporiales > Cladosporiaceae > Cladosporium > Cladosporium colombiae. The sequence continues at coordinate 158,911 of JAKZFA010000019.1, forward strand.
TAACAAAAGTCGACCGACCGCTCTGGGTCGTCCGCCACTACACTGCACAATGACTAAACGGAGAAACATGACAGATTTCTCCCATGCGATCAACATGTTGTGGCTAAGAGATCAGCCTAAACATGCTAACCCCTCATCGAGCTCGTCCAAGTCCGCCGAAAGTGTCCACTGCTTCTGCCTCGCGTAGACTATTACTACATTCGTGCACACTCCAAACTGGTGATCTTTGAGCCTAGCACGCCGATCGCCCGTATCGCCCGCAGTTCAAACCATGGATAATTTTCCGCCAACCTTGGACTGGAAAGTCTCCAGCGGGGAGTAGTTAGGGCATATTCTGCTGCTTCCAAGAACGAGGACTGATAATGTCCGTATTAATGTAGTCGCCCCACGAAGAGGTTTTTGTCAGCTGGCAAATCAATTCGGGCATCATGAAGCCATCTTGTCGAATACATTTCGCATTCGCCTTTGTTCTGTTGATCCAAGCCGCAGCACTGCCTTCGGCCTACGATGGCTCTCACCAAAGTGGCCGTCGGCGCGTGAGCATCAACTCAGGATGGAAGTTCAAACGATGGGAGGTCAATCCAGATGGTATGATATACGACCAACGTCCGGATCTGGAGAACTTGACGGATGTTACCATCCTCAAACCATGGATCCTACCATCGGGCAATGACTTCATTGAAGACACTTCGGACAAATACGGTCTTCCTGGCAAGTCTCCAGGCGTCAACGTTGTATACGCACAAAATGATTTTGACGATAGTTCGTGGAAATCTGTTGACACGCCGCACGATTGGGCAATATCAGGCCCTTTCTATTCGCAGCCAGACAACGTTTCTATTGTTGGAGGTGGGATGGGCCGCCTGCCCGTCTTCGGAGTTGGATGGTATCGACGCAGATTGGATATCGTGCCTGAAGACAAGCACAAGCAAGTTTACTTGGACATTGATGGAGCAATGTCATACGCAATGGTCTGGCTCAACGGTGAGCTAGTCGGGGGTTGGCCGTACCCATACAACTCGTTTCGTCTGGATCTCACACCTCATTTGCAGTTTCCTGGGGAAAACCAGCTTGCTATCCGTCTAGACAATCCCGTCAAGTCTGCGCGCTGGTATCCAGGCGCTGGTCTTTACCGCGATGTGTGGCTCACCAAGGTCGATCGTGTCCACATTGGGCATTGGGGCACGCACTTCACCTCCAGGAATATTACAGCAGAATTGGCGACCGTCGACATGGAAATATCTTTGGAGAATCGAGGCGAAACTGGTTCAAAAATCCAGGTAGCTATCGAGATTTTTGAGCTAGATCTCGACACTGGTCTCCCATTGGGCGCACCAGTAGCAACGTGGGATGATCGTACCACTACCAGACCGAATGAGAAAACGTCTGTACAGCATTCGTTCAAGATCGACAATCCGAAGATCTGGGGTCCCCCGCCCACACAGAAGCCTTACCTCTACCTGGGAGTAACAAAGCTGATCACCAAGAACGGCCGAGAAATCGATAGGTATGAAACGCGTTTCGGTTTACGTGACCTCGTGTTCACCGGAAGTGAAGGCCTCCAGGTCAACGGCGAGCGGATCCAGATACAAGGCGTCAACGAGCACCATGATCTAGGCGCCATTGGATCAGCATTCAATTACAGAGCGGCTGAGCGCAAGCTGGAAATACTACAAGAGCTTGGTGTGAACGCCATCCGGATGGCGCACAATCCACCTGCAGCCGAGCTGCTTGACATGACGGACAAGATGGGTTTCCTTGTCGTTGATGAGGTGTTCGACTCTTGGAAACTTAACAAGACCGACAATGATTTCCATCTCATTTTCTCGGACTGGCATGAGCAAGACCTGAGGTCCATGATACGACGTGATCGTAATCATCCTTCTATCATCTCATGGAGCTTCGGCAACGAAGTGTGCGAGCAGAGGTTTCCGGAAGAACTTGCTGAGATTGCGACCCTATTGCACGATATAGTGCGACAAGAAGACTCGACCAGACCTTCAACGGCGTCTATGAACGTGGCACAGCCTGGCAACGATGGCGCTGCTTTCTCCGAGATCACGGATGTTTTGAGTATCAATTATCAAGGCGAGGGAATCAGAGGCACGCCGAATTACTCTGGCACGAACGGTACTCGGACACCTCCCGCATATAGCATCTTCCACAACGACCAACCGGAAAAGCTCATATTGACGAGCGAATCGGCTTCAGCACTGAGCACACGCGGCACATTCTTCTTCCCGGTAGTGGACAATGGCGGCGCACCGGTGAACGACTCATCTGGCGGCAACGCGACCCTGGCTCAGGTAAGTGCGTACGAGCTATACTCGGCCAACTTTGGATCACCTCCAGACAAAGTGTTCGCCACTCAAGACCGCAATCGTTACGTCGGCGGAGAATTTGTCTGGACCGGCTTCGACTACATTGGCGAACCAACGCCGTACTATACCGCAAGAAGCTCATACAGCGGTATTATAGACCTCGCCGGCTTCAAGAAAGATCGTTTCTTCTTGTACCAGGCTCGGTGGCGACCAGATTTACCAATGGCTCACATCCTACCGCACTGGAATTGGCCTGACCGAAAAGGTGAAATAACGCCTGTGCATGTCTTCACTTCAGGCGACGAGGCCGAGCTATTCCTCAACGGCAGATCGATGGGACGCCTACGCAAGCAGCTCTTCGAATACCGTCTACGCTGGGACGAGGTTCTATACGAGCCTGGCGAGCTGCACGTCGTAACGTACAAAGACGGTAGCGTCTGGGCGAACTCCTCGGTCGCAACAACGGGCCCTGCGGCTGCTATAAGGCTTACTGCCGATCGTGAAGCCATTTCTGGCGACGGCAAAGACCTTGTGTACGTCACTGCGGATGTGGTGGATGACGAAGGCAGAATCGTTCCCACGACCGACAACGAGATTGAATTCTCTGTCTCGAACAGTGGGGAGATTGTTGCTACAGACAATGGAGATCCTGCGGATCTGGTGGCTTTTCCGAGCACGAGTCGAAAAGCATTCAGTGGAAAGGCTTTGGCAATCTTGAAAGGGACGGCACACAATGACGAGATCCATGTGTCTGCCTTGAGCGACAACTTGATCGGAGGCAAAGTCATTGTCAGGACTATGTAAAGAAAGAAGCCATTTGCCCTGCATCTATCTCCTACCTCAGGTGAAGTTTCATGCAGTGCCCGGCGATCGAAAAACCCATTGTGCAACCGAGAAGGTATTCATAGTAGTTGCGTCAAGTGTGACCGATCAAACATCGTCGTACACGACGGTCTGTCTGTGATCGGCGATCACAGTACATATCACCAATCGCGACTCCGCCAAATGTGAGCTTGATGTCACAACGAGTGATATTGGAGCTTATGCCGATGACACAGCCACATAGAAACTGGACGATCAATGTCCGGCGTTGCGCCCCGAAGTGTTGGTGTCGGTGATCGCTGGACCTCGGCGGCTAACGGAGGGACAGCAGACAGCCATCGAAAAACAAGCTGAGACGTAAAAACGCACGACAAATTGCGCTCAACAAGGACAAAAAAGCTATCGCTGCCTACGTGGCAAGGGTGTACAGAGCTAAGTCTTGTGTGAAATAGCGAAAGAGCCTACAAATTCCGCAGGACAATCGAGAATACACCTCGCAGCCTCTGGCATTCGCCATTTCGCCCACGGAGATCGGATCGAGGTCACAGTATCATGCCCAAAATTACAGTTCACGCGAGACCCATCGCTGACGTTAGACGGATCATGCCATCCTCTCCAGCATCCATCAGCGTTCTGGTGTTCAAAGGCGAACCCCTGGACTACCAGCGCTACCGTCACACATCTCTACACATCAGCTTCGCAGACGACCAAGATGCTTTCGTTGCCCACGCCGTCGGGCCTCCAGGCGAGTACGAATTCCAAATCAGAGAGCCGTACGACTCGACGGAATCGCAAGACATCGTGCGGAGCGTGAAACTCGGAGACTCTTTGGCGTCCGTCGGACGCACTCCGTTGATTGAGATTTTACGAGCGGTTCCGGTGAGGAACTATGATGCTGAGTTCAACTGCCAGATTTGGATGGAAGCCGCGCTGAGACGACTGAGGGATATGCACTTGTTAAGTAGCGAGGCTTACACGGAAGGGGTTGACGGGATGGTTGATGCAATTGCGGAGGCTGAGGAAGAGGAAGAATGACTAACACGGAGAAAATTGGTCGAGGTTCCATGATATTTTTCAAATCACTTTTACAATTCACGTCATGCATACAAGCTCGAGTTTCTTTAGCCTCTTTCTGTGAGCATCTCCGAGCCACTCGACAAATGGTTTTGGAGTCAACGGGACAAATACCGGGATCCTCATATGATCCTTGAGTAGCTGCTCCAGTCGAGACAGAGATGTCAGATCTGCCCGAAAGACCTCCGCGATATCCAAGCATCTAGCGATCGCCTCTTGTTGATCCTTTGGTTCATTATTCCTGCACATGTTGTCCAGCACGCTGTATATGAGATCTGCGACTTGGACCGTGTAGTCAGCGCAGATGCCCTCGTGGCCGGTGGTTGCTACGCTCAGCAGTGCGTACACTCGGTCTCGCTGGTCTGTGCAGTGTAGATGTTTGGTCGCTTCCAGCATATGCCATAAGGAGGTACCCATCGATCTTGTTCGGAGTAATATCATGCGGACTGCGGGAGTATCGAATAAGTCCTGGACGTCGTAATCCATGTAAAGGTCATGAACGTAAGTTTCGAGTGCCGTCCAGTCGAGGATGGCATTCCCGCACATGACGGTGAGTTTTCTGGCTGACTTCAACTCTTGATAGATCCAGAGGCGCGCCCAGTATGGCCTGACGAAGAGTGCTTCTATGGCTTTTGTTGTATCTGGATCACCTAGCGTTGCAGGCAGATGGAGTCTTGAGGGTCTCGATAGCGCTCTCATTGCCTCGCCGCTGCGCTCATAGGCGGGACCAAGCCAGACCACGACGCGCTCTGCATCGGAGAAGATTGTTGACATGATCCCGATCTGATGTGAGCGCTCTTCAGGGCAGTGCTGGTCGATTGATAGCGCATCGATCCACAGCCAACCGGACTGTCTTTTACTGGCTTGCTCAAGGAATCGCCAGATGTTCTTAGGTAAGAGCTGCTGGTGTCCATCCAGCGTGATATTATAGCGGGCATCGAGTGCGATTGGCGAGCCCCATGTGTATGAGACTGCGGTGTAGCCTGGCCGCCCGTGAAGTGGAAAGACGCGTGTTGTGCAGTGTATGTCGCTGTCTGAGTTGCCGACTTCTATCCACAATAAGCGAATGTAGCCCTCGCGAAGATCCGGCGCTGCTCTTGAGGATGGTTTGACTTGCTGCTGTGTCGAGACATCATCGAAGACATCGACAGCCGGGCGAGTTAGTTTGGAGACAGAGTTCAGTCCTGTCGACCAAAAGGCTTCTTCAGAATCTGGCTCCCAAGCGGCGTCGTCATCGGAGCTGCTATCACTCTCGAAAGAGTCATCCATGTCAGAGCTCTGATCATCAGAATCATTTTTGGATGCTGCGGTGGGAACGGCGCGTTTCCATCTTGGTCGGAGATCCGCATCCGGCAGAACATACAGAGGTTTCCTCGTACGGCGGGCAAACATGAAGCTCGGTGATGACATGACCTACAGTATTGAGGCTCAAGGAATCCAAGCAGTTGAGCTGTTTGTGGCATAAGCAAGGCCCGACTATCATAAGCACCTGCGCCGTAAGCCCTACATGCGCTCTCGAGAGCTACATTAGTGCACCAGCGCATGCATGGCATTAGTGATATGTCGCTCAGACGAACGCGATGTTGCTTTCGAATACGACCAGTATGGTATGAAAGGAGTTTTTTCGGAATAATGGCGTCTAATGTCCTGCTTGCTTTAGGGCTAAGATAGATGCTGCCTCTGTAGCCGGATGCGTGTTCTTTTAAGCTGCCGATCAGTTTTGTCAACCATGCTGCGGGTCATAGGATCGAAGCACTGCCAACTGCATACTTAGACTAGCTAGGCTGTGCGGATCCACCGGTCTGATGCTCAGCTGCAGCCGACATGAAGGATGCCTGGGATGGCCAACACTAATGTCCTGCTTGCAATCGGCAACGTCCATAGCCAAGTCTCGTGATCATCGGAACGTTCTCGGTCCATCAGATACTAAAATAGTGGAAGTTGAAGTCCTGGACAGTGAAGCTTCTGCAGCACAGAAAGGGTATGCCTGGCGGGCTACGCTATGTGGATCACAGCAAAAGTTATCATAGAGGTATGTTCAATTAACCCGCGGGTAATGTATTGATCGCTGCTCCCGTACCTCGTCGCCTAGTATAAGGCTCGATGCATGTTAGGTAGCAGCCTGCGAACAGCATGTTTGACGATACAAGCTACACAGTACACTGCATTAAATGATAAGACAGCAGCAAAGCTGACAAAGATCATCACCTCATCTGCAATGATATTCTTGCTCCAGCACTTATCTTCAAATGCCCCGGCGGGCTCATAGACGACAAACCCCACGAGCATTGTCCTCCACGCGGCCCATCTCAGCACCCTGCAGACGTTGGCCCGAACATCCGCCACGCTCAGATTTTTTCCCTCTACAGCCCCGAACAGGAAAGCAGCCAATCGCCACTTCACCAGCCACACTCCAATGCCTGCGCCTCTCCAGCGTCACGTCACCTTCATTGGAGGGGCGGACGTGGGGCTGCTGGTCAAATTTGCGAGATCGGCAATACGAGCCATGAGCCATGTCACCGTGGAGATATTTGGAGTGACTACTACTGCGCGCGCCTGGCTGGCTGTATTGAATTCTTGTCACCCTTTCTGCCCACCCGCAAAAAGAGACACCGCACACATCCGCAACCATGGCCTCCGAATCCAACCAGAAGATCGCCATCTTGTCGGTCTACAACAAGACCGGCCTGCTCGACCTCGCCAAGGGCCTCGTCAAGCAGAATGTGCGTCTGCTCGCGTCTGGCGGCACCTCCAAGATGATCAAGGAGGCTGGCTTCCCTGTTGAGTATGCGTGAATGCCCTGCAGAGCCATTGGCAGAGCCCACACCTGACCGCGTTGCCTAGGGATGTCTCCGCCATCACAAAGGCCCCGGAGATGCTCTCAGGTCGCGTCAAGACCCTCCACCCGGCCGTCCACGCTGGCATACTCGCTCGTGACCTGGCCTCCGACGAGAAGGACCTTGCCGACCAGAACATCAACAAGGTCGACTACGTCATCTGCAACCTCTACCCTTTCAAGGACACCATTGCCAAGGTCAACGTGACTATCCCCGAGGCTGTCGAGGAGATTGACATTGGTGGTGTGACTCTTCTTCGCGCCGCGGCCAAGAACCACTCCCGTGTCACCATCCTGAGTGACCCCGAGGACTACCATGAGTTCCTCAAGGAGCTCGAGAAGGGCGAGGTCACCGAGAAGAGCAGGCAACAATACGCGCTCAAGGCGTTCACCCACACCGCGGACTACGACTCTGCCATCTCTGAGTTCTTCCGCAAGAAGTACGCTGGCGAGGGCGACCAGCAGCTCACTCTCCGCTACGGCGCCAACCCCCACCAGAAGCCCGCCTCTGCCTACGTGACTGAGGGCAAGCTTCCTTTCAAGGCTCTTTCCGGCTCGCCCGGTTACATCAACCTGCTGGATGCCCTCAACGCCTGGCAACTCGTCAAGGAGCTCGACACTGCTCTTGACTACCCTGCCGCTACTTCTTTCAAGCATGTCTCACCCGCTGGTGCCGCCATTGGTGTGCCTCTCAGTGCTGAGGAGCGCAAGGTCTACATGGTCGACGACATTGCCGGCATTGAGAACTCTGGCCTTGCCCAGGCTTACGCTCGTGCCCGTGGTGCCGACCGCATGAGCAGCTTCGGTGATGTGATTGCCCTCTCTCGTGAGGTCGACCAGGCTACCGCCAAGATCATCTCTCGTGAGGTCAGTGACGGTGTCATCGCTCCCGGTTACACCAAGGAGGCTCTTGAGCTCCTTGCCAAGAAGAAGGGCGGCAAGTACCTTGTCCTGCAGATGGACAATGACTACACTCCTCCTGACCAGGAGACCCGCACTCTGTTCGGCGTCAACCTTACCCAGCACCGCAACGATGCCATCATCTCGCCCCAGAACACCTTCAACACCATTGTTGTCCCCAAGGAGTCCGCTCCTCTCCCCGAGTCCGCCCAGCGCGACTTGACCGTTGCCACCATCGCACTCAAGTTCACCCAGTCCAACAGTGTCTGCTACGCACTCAACGGCCAGATCGTCGGTCTCGGTGCTGGCCAGCAGAGCCGTATCCACTGCACCCGTCTTGCCGGTGACAAGGCCGACAACTGGTGGATGCGCTTCCACGAGCGTGCCCTCAACATCAAGTGGAAGAGCGGCACCAAGCGTCCCGAGAAGAGCAACGCCATCGACATGCTCTGCTCTGGTCTCACACCTGACAACGAGCTCGAGAAGGCCGACTACGAGCGCGTCTTCGAGGAGGTGCCCGCACCTTTCACCGCCGAGGAGCGCAAGGCTTGGCTGTCCAAGCTCAGCGAAGTGGCTGTCAGCAGCGATGCCTTCTTCCCCTTCACCGACAACGTCTTCCGCGCCAGCCGCTCAGGTGTCAAGTACATCGCCGCTCCTCTCGGCAGCCAGAACGACCAGGCCTGCTTCGAGGTCGCCGAGAAACTCGGCATCACCTACGTTGAGCAGCACACCCGTCTGTTCCACCACTAAGTGGAGCAGTCAGCGAAGTTGACGATCAGAATTGAAATTGTAATAAGAAAAGCAGGCTTCCCAGCAAGAGAGGCCAGAAAAATTTATACCAGCAAAAAGCAAGAGATGTCTACAAACGTCTTGTGTGTCGCAGACGACCGCGGACCAATCAACGAATAGATACGAAACGATACCGAAAAATAACAACCTTTCAACAAGCATTCGACCGAAATATCCATGCAAAAAATAATACATTGTGACTAAGATCGTAATGTACCGCTACTCCATTAAACGCATGACTAACGCAAGGCATGACCTACCGGAGCATAGCTCGAACCAGCATAGGTAATCAAACAGAACTTGAACGCATCCGCACCCTATAGTAATCAAAATCATTTTTATGGTTACGTGAACGCTGCCCATGTGCGAAGAAAATATCTTCAGGCTCCAAAAGCAGTTTATAATACCGCTCCACCTCCCCATTTCTCGCATCCATCCCAGCTACGATTTCCACATACGACTGACACCACCACACAAAACCCACCACTACCAACAACCCAACAACAACATCGACAAAAATGCGTCTCACCAACCTCTTCAACACAGCCCTCCTCCCTCTCTCCGCCCTCTCCTCCCCCGTCGCCGTCCCCCTCGCCAACCCGGGCGAAATCGTCCCCAACACCTCGGGCAACGTCCCCGGCACCGCAACCTGGTACTGCACCTTCACCTACGAAATCCTGTTCGAGCACTTCACGATCGAAGCCCATAAGTGGGGGGTCTCGGAGAAAGAGCTCAAGGAGCTGATCCCGGGCCCGGTCACGTCGTGGGAGTTCCGCCGGATTGGAGAGGGGTGGAGCGATTTCTTGGTTAATGTTGGTGGATTTCTTTCTCTTTTGCTCTCCTTTTTTTGGGGGTTACAATGGAAGACTGACGCGTGTCGCAGTTCGCTCTGCCCATCGGTTACCATTACAAGGTCGAGAACAAGCTTAATAAGTTTGTTAGGGACGATGAGGAGTTTGTCTGTCACTTGATCGATCACACGCAGGGTCGCGTTTGATTGCTGTGCGTGGCTAGGATGGCAGGCTCGACAGCAAAGGTTGGATCAGCCATCCCAAGCGAGTTGCGATTTTGGGACATGCGCACATGACAGCACCCGCGGAAGAGATGCGTCGCATGAGAAACTTTGGTGCTCAAATATGGGAGGGAAAAAATAGAGATATTTGGTCTGACGAAGTTGATTTCTTCCTTTGGCGCAATGACGGATCTTCGGAATCGTGGGAACTGAGGTGGTAGTTCCTTTTCTTTTGCGATGCGAAGAATGTCCGCAAGGCCTATCTTTTTCCCCCTTGCCCCCCGATGTCCAGGTTCTTGCAGTAATGTTCGTGTCCATGCACAGAGATCCGGGAGTTCACAAAGCTGGAGACTGACAGACAGCCCAATGTATTCGGAGTGGGTTCCATGCCCACTACGAGCTCTGCTCGAATGGCCATTAGTGCTTTGTGAAGCATGACCTATCGCCTAGACCCAAAGATTCGTTACTGCCACACAGAGAGACTGCGGTCATCTCAAAGCAGCAAGACAAGAAACCCACAAACATAGGTAATCACGATCCCGCAACCGATTCAACCATCCGATCACTCGCACTCAACCTTTTCGACCATCGAAACAAGTAAACCCCCTCGCCCTGTTTCTCTCACCTCCCTCCTCAAACCCATCCATCCATTCAATCACCATCAACCCATCCCTCCACCATCTCAAAACCAGCAACAATGCCATCCCTCACCCTCCTCCTCCCGCTCCTGAGCGCTTTCGCCCTCGCCTCACCCACTCCAGGCGAAGTGAACCCAGCGTCCCGCCCATCGCGCCCGGGGGAACCAACCTGGTACTGCACCGTCAGGCACCGCGTCGTCCTCGACTACTACACGCTCGAGGGCCGCGACTGGCACACTTCCGCCCACGAGCTCAAGACCGCGATCGCGTCGCGCGGCGGTGCCATTACGAACTGGTTTTACGAGGACCGCGGGTCGGGATTCATCGCACACGTAAGTTGAATGGTTTCTCTTCTTCTTCTTCTTCTTCTTCTTCTTCTTCTTCTTCTTCTTCTTCTTCTTCTTCTTCTTCTCCTCCTGCCTTATATTTTTTTAAAGAAAAAAAGAAAATTCTTCTTCTTCGTGGGATTCAGTAGAGGAAAGGCTAACGGCTTACGATTCTGTCTGCTATAGTGGCAGCTCCCGATCCGCATGTCGCACGATGTGGAAGAGAACCTTTCGCATCTGCTCGATTTGAACGATGCGCATGGCGTAATCTGCAACAAGGTTGATTAGAGGACCAGCGATCGGCTGAAGCCCGACAGAATGTTGTTGTGGGGAGACAGGTGTTGAGCGAGGGAGAGAGGGAGAGAGTATGTGTCTTCGGGTTCGAGATGTCCTGGGAGGTCTAGACTGGTGCTCCTGTCGATGTGTTGTCCTGCAGTCGATATCAATTACCAGCCATGAATTTTTTGAGAATGATACCTGGTGACAGAAGGTGATTGGCATGTCTTTTCACCCAAATGAGATAACGTGTCTTGGAATATCGCTAATCTCCTTCAATTCAAGGACTCAGATCACCGTTGAAACAGCCAGCCAAAGTGAATATATCTCTTAACATTGCTCATAAGTACCGCTCACAAACAAACACAAAAAAGCTGCCTTTGTCCGATTTTCAACAAGCTCAACAACCGTTTAAAGGTCGAACAGCTTCTTCAGCTCAGCGATGGTCTCCTCGGGGCTGGTCACGCTGTGGCCAACGGTGCGCGGGTCCTCGAAGATCTCGTAGTCGTTGCCGCCCTTGTAGGTCTTGTCGCCGAAGAAGTGGATGGTGCTGTACTCGACGCCGCTGACCTGCTTTTCGGCTTCGACGTGCTGCAGGCAGTAGGTCTTGTCCCAGCCGGCAGGGAAGACGTCGAAGGAGATCTGGCCGCCGATGGAGTAGCTGTGTGGGAGATGATGTTAGCGGGGATAGACTTTGTCAAGGAGCGAGCTGGATGACGGCCATCACTCATGAGGGGTCTGTGGAACATACGTAAGACCCAAATCAGGGAAATTATCCTTGATCGCCTGCACGAACTTCTCGCGAATCTTGTGCTCGAGATCGAACTTCTCATACTCGTTGCGCTCCTGAATCGTGGCATTCCTGCCAATCGGGCTCACATTGATCATGCCATTGCGGAACTCGACGAAAGTACCGCGCTTCACAGGGATGTCCAGGTCGGCGACGTAGTGCAGGATGAACTTGACCAGCTGCTTGTAGTTGTCCTCGCCGATCCACTTGATGAAGCTGTGCGACGCGAGCGGCACGCCCATGCGGATGGCCGTCAGGCCGTTCTCCGCGAAGCAGAAGTCGAAGAGGGTGGTGACGGGGATGCTGGCGGTGCCGAGCTGCTCCTGCTGCTTGGCGAGGTCGGAGCCGCCGACGAAGCCGATGGCGACTTTGTGGCGGAGGGCGGAGAGGAGCTGCAGCATCTCGGGGGAGACGGTCTGGAGGGGTGGGAGAGGCCACATTAGCAGGTGGTCTTCTTCTTTCTCATGGGACGGCTGTGGTGGCCTGGTGGGCGGTGCTCACTCGGCGGGCGGGCGTGAGGGTGCCGTCGACGTCGAAGAGGCAGATGGTGTTCTTGACCGGGCGGTCGGTGAGCGCAGGGATAACGCTCGCGGCGGGAGCGGTGGTGGCCATGGTTTGTTGTTGTGGTGTTGTTGCGGCAGGTGTATCTTTCCGTGTGGGTATGTATGGGTATGGCTCAGGGCTCTTGAAGTCGATCCTCTATGGTGGTGTGTCGGCGCAAGTGGCTTGAAAAAACGGGGTATCAGTCAGGCGATGTGCCGAGTGTTGACGAAGGCAAGTTGGACGTGTATACCAATGTCTTCTGCGCAGGCGGCTGTAGCTGGTGTTACAAACAACACCTCTCCTCCCTGGATTTGTTTGGATATTCAGGGTCGATGACCCCGCGAGATGGTCTAGCCCCACTACGCGAGAAAAGCGTGGCCCAAGCTGTACGAGTAAGTGGCTTGCACTTTAAGCCGAACCCAAGCACAGGACATGCAGTGTAACGATGAATACGACAGACTGCAGCGTGTTGGTGCGTGTCAAAGATCGAGGATAGAAGTCAAGATACGAAACACTTCACTGCATCGAACTTAGCACTCCATATTTACATGATTCAATGGCAACCTCGAAGAAGCTCAGCACAATCCAACTTGTCATACTCAAAACACTTTTTTCATTGTGACACTCCGTCTATGTAAAGAAGACCACGCTATGCAGCAACCACCTACCAACGCTGCAACACCCCAAAGACGCCCGCCATTTCGATAAACTACGTCTCATCATTGTGCTTTCAAAGGCCGTGGGAAAAGTAGAGAAAGGACTCATGCATTAACTTTGGCTACACGCACACGCTTAAGCAGATTGGGGCTCGGTGGTGGTACCGGCTTCGATGGTTGCCCTTTGATCGTGATTAGTTTGTGTTTCAGTCGTGTCAAGAGTTTTATTCCAACAACATACCATCCAATGAGACGCCAGTGCTTCTCGATTCTTCGGCTCATGGCGACCTTCTCGCCAATCTCTGTGCAAGCAGGGCTGGTGAGCTGCAGCTTGGCGGCATCGTGCTTGACGGCGACGACCTTGGCACCAGTGGCGGTGGAGCCAATGTTGACCATGAGGACTTCGTTCTTTGCGAGCTTGGCGACCTTGGCCTGCTTGCCGTCGGCGGTCTTCACACCCAAAAGTCTCCTGAGCAGGAAGTAGTTGACCTCAATCTCGGTGTAGATCTTGGGAAGCTTGCCCTTGAGACCAAGGACGAAACCGACGAGGCGATCGGCACGGCAAAGAGTGGGGTCGATGCGGGTACCGACACCGATGAGACCACCGGGAACGGCGAACTTGAGGCTGTTGTTCTCGGCGAAGAGGGAGACAACGCGGGAGAAGATGGGCTTGCACTGGATGGCGCCCTTGTCGTCCTTGCTGACGATACCGGGACGAATCTCAATCTCGTCACCGAGCTTCAGGATACCAGTAAGGATAGAACCACCAGCAACACCACCCTGGAGCTCCTCAATCTCGGAACCAGGCTTGTTGACATCGAACGAACGGATAACAATCATGTGAGGGTCGTCCTGGAAGTTGCGCATGGGCACGGGGATCTTGGTGACGAGGGCCTCGTTGATGGCGTCGATGTTGAACTTGAGCTGGGCAGAGATGGGAATGACGGGCGAGTCGTCGGCGACGGTACCACGGATGAACTTCTTGATCGAGTCGTAGTGTGCAGAGGCGGCCTCTTCGCGCATAAGATCGACCTTGTTCTGGAGAATAATGATGTGCTGGAGCTTCATGATCTCAATGGCTGCAAGATGCTCGGAGGTCTGGGGCTGGGGGCAGCTTTCGTTGCCGGCAATGAGAAGAAGGGCGGCGTCCATGACGGCGGCGCCCGACAACATAGTGCTCATCAGAATATCGTGACCGGGGCAATCGACGAAACTGTGCCTTTGTTAGTCTCCCTCCTGGTGTACTGTTCCCGTCCGAATATACTCACGAAACGTGTCTCACTAGTCTGTATGTGCCTGCGCATCCCTCGCGCTCGCAAGGAGGGTCGACCTCCTTCTCACTCTTGTAACTCCTGTAGCACGTCGGGCGCGGGCACTCCGAGTTGTCGCACTTGTAGACCTTTGCGTTGGCGTAACCCAGCTTGATTGTGATGTTCCTCTCCAACTCGTTCTTGAAACGCACAGTCTGCACACCGGAAATAGCCTTCACCACCGTACTCTTTCCGTGAGCGACGTGGCCGATGGTACCGATGTTGATGGTCGCCTGCCTCGCGATAATCTCCGGGGAAAGCGGTGTGAGCTTGGAAACGTCCAGGTCCTTGGGCTCGGGCTGCTCGGGGAGCTCTGGTCGTGCTGCGTGTGCGGCGTCTGAGCGAAGAGACTTCTTCAATGCAGACCTGGGTGCCGGGGCCTGGCCCTTGGCCCTCTCTTCGCCGCCCTCGTTGGCCTCGACATCGCCAGGTCCGTCCTGGGCCTGGAGCTGGGGGGACTGAGGAGGAGAATCCTCGCCGGACTCGGGGTAGTCGCCGTTGGAGGCCATATTTGCGGTGTTGTTGGGGTGAATGTCGGTGGGGAGCGTTTGCGCGTGTGGGCGAGATTCGTTTCGAGGTCCGCTTCGTAGGCTAGTCAAGCCGTATGGGACGGGAAAATCGGCGGTTTGATCTAGGAAATTCGATATTCCTAAGATGAATGCTGCGGCTATGAAGAGCGATGGTGCGAAGTCGCGAGAATATGTGCAGCAAGTATTAAACTCCCGTGCCTGCCTCCAGTCGATGCTTTCTCTAACCACCGATGACTGTATGCGCCGCCAACAGAAATTCAAGTCTCGAATCCGACCCCACGAAGTTTGACAGCCTCAGGCATCTTGAATGGAAGGAAACTCTTGGCGAAGTACTTGTTCTCTGCTAGCCATTGCGAGCAGAAGATGTATGTGTAGCTAGAAGCGAGGAGTACACATAAACCATTGCTCGGTTCGTATATCCCCATTTAATCTCTACGTTCGACGTCCTACGGGCGGGGATCGAGGAAAGCCTCTTCTTTGGGCAGAGATCGAGGGAATTCCCTTCTTTGGACTGAAGCAACTTGAATACATTGCCATGATTGGTACTGCGCTCACCTGGGAAAACATGGAAACTGAGAGAGTCCTTGGAAGTGAGGCCTGATGAGACTTAAATGAAGCTGACAGTGGAAGATATCCCATTCTCAAGGCGACAAAAACGAATCGTTTCATCATGCTAGAAGCAGTGTCTGGATTGTGTCCATACTTTAATCGCTTTAAGTTGATTTCATCTTCACGCGCATCTTCGCAAAATCATACTGCTTCCATGGAAAAGGCATTTATAAATCGTCATACTAATCCGATATGGTATCACACGTAGAACTCAAAAACGCCAAACAATTACCGTTCCTAATCCTCTCATCACCCCCTAGCTGATCGCATGCGCAAATACCTTGCTCGCCAGCTCAGAGAGCAGCCTCATCTTCTCCGGCTGCTCCAGCTCCTGATAGACAGAGTATACACTCTTGCCCCTCTTGTCTCTCACGGCACCCAGCCTGTTGCCAGCAACAGCACCCGCCACCGCACCAGGCACATTTGCAACGATAAAGCCCATAGCACCTCCACTGGCACCGCCAACAATCGACCAGAATGTGCCAGTCGGGCGGTTGTTCTCGCCCTCCGCCATACCCTCATCGTTCATCATCTCCTCAAATACGCTGCCAAACTGCTCGTTCGAGTATCTGTTCGCATCGCCCTCGCTCTTCGCATTGCCACCGAAACCGAACGCCGACCACGGGAAGTTGCCGAAACCACCAGGCATACCGCTGCCGGCTTCTGGGCGGGGGATTTCTTCTTCGGGGTCGTCGGCAGGGGCACTCGAGCTGCTGCCGAAGCCGAAGCCGTAGGATCTGGCTGCATCGTATTCGCGGCGACGGGTGGCGTCTGAGAGGGTGTAGTAGGCGTCGTTGATCTGTTGGAACTTCTTGGTGCGTGTAGCGCGCTCTGGTGAGTCGGCGGGGACGCGGTCTGGGTGGTGCTTTAGGGCGGCTTTCTTGTAGGCATCACGGACTTGTTGTTGGGTCGCTTTGGAGTCGATGTTGAGCGCCGCGTAGTAGTCGACTGGAGGGGCTAGCCAGGTGTCAGTGCCATTCTTTCGTGCTGGAAGGCTGGATTGTTGCCTTACCGGACATGGTGGGCTAGATAGGCACGTGTGTGCGAAGAAAGGTGGTCTTCGAGAGTATTTCCGACTTTCACGAATAGGAATAGCCTTGAGTAGTAGACCGGGTTTTGAGATTGATGTTCAGGCACAGGGATGCTGGAAAGAACGTAGGTAACCCTCCAAAAACGTTGGTATTGCTTGAAGGCCCCTACGTCATAGCTACGCCCGCCACGTTTTGCTGATGTTGCTTATCGTACCTTATCCGGAGAAGACGATCTATGGATAATTACTACATCACCCCTTGTCTTTGCCAATACTCTTGCTCTCAGGCGTTCGTGCTCGTATAGTTGTACAACGCGATCAACCATTGGAACGCGCCTAGTAGACTGCACCGGGTTTGAGGATATACGGAATATAATCATCGTCACGACGAGAGAACACATTTCAGGCGGGCTAGCGCACTCGAAGAGACGAGGGGTAGCCTTACGCGACGCCGCAAGGAAGATCCATCGCCATCCGGATCAAGAAGTTCTACAGGGGTAATCACAATTGGAAGTTGAAGGATTTTTCGTTCTGGAAGGAAGGAAAGGACAAGGCTCTTGATGCTATCAGGGACTTTGAACTTAACAACAATTTCACTCACAACCCTGAAGATATTTGATGTCGTTCATACGACGCGAGGAATCAAGGGCATGCGGGAAGATGACGAAAACGGTCTCATGTCTATGCTCATGGAGCTTACGGGTGCGGGTGGTCTGCCTCGTGGTCGAGCTGGTGACAACGACGGTGAGTCTGAGGGAAATTACGTGTTGAATGATGAGTCGACTGATTGAACTCCCACTAAAAACGAGTAGAAATACGGCAGCAATGATAATTTTGGCGGGTTGATCGCGGGCAACGTCGTTCTTCTTGAGACCCAGCTGTTCTGTTCAATTTGTACATCCAACATAGAGGCTAAACACTCGGCCCAGAAACGACCCAATCCCGCAAGCAAAAGCAAACGGCCACTCATCACACAACGTGGTACGACCAATCATCGCCGTCTTGCCTAAGAAAGCAAACCCCCGTCAGAGTAGACAGCCATCAATGATCTGCCACCACACCCCTCTGTCGCATCCCCTGAACACGGCATCTTACAGCTCATTCTTGCATACGGAGAAGTCGCGAGATAACCGCCATTGAGTATCGAAGTCCCACAGAAGCACTGCACCTGCCATTCCACACCTGCTGTGCTGTACCCGAGCGACGAGCATATATTGATACAGCCTTCGACTGTCAGGGTGTTCGAGTCTGGCTGTTGGATGGGCAGTATGCGGGCGAGCATGTTGTCGACAAAGCAGCCTTGGTAGGTGAACTTGAGTGGCAGGTTGGTGGTGACGACTGTAGGTGATGGGGTTGTGCTGGGTTTGGTGGAGGTGGGAGGTGTTGTGGTGGTTGAAGATTCGGAAGAAGCCGTCGAAGGGAGGGCAGAGGCCACAGACGCGGTCGATGGGGTTGCTGTTGAGCTAGAAGTGGTGGTGTCTACGACAACGATTGTCGAGTCGGACGTGGCAAGTGAGTCGGGCGCTGAACTCGGAGGGCTAGCATCGCTGGCTGGGGGAATTGAGGAAGCCGAAGATGGCTTCGGCGTTGTACTGTCTGTGTCAGACGGCTCTGAAGGTGATGACGATGCCGCCGAACTCGTTGACACGATCGTCGGGCTGGTTGTCGATGTGCCATCGTCTGGTACTTCGAACGGAGATCCGGTGCCGTCCCAGTACAGACTGACGGCATCTGGCCCTCCGCATATTTGCGATGCATCACCAGTGCACACCATGTTGCATAGATCACCAGAGATCTGTTCCGCAAGACCGTTCAATCGATCGCCGCAGAAGCACTCTCCGGCATACTCCGTGCCAGCAAGACGGTAACCCAATTGAGAGCACAATGCCTGGCACTTGTCGTTCGAGACATGACCGCCAGCGTCAGCCATCAGTGAGAGCGTGCGATTGTTGACGTCGTCGCTGGATCTGATCAGCATTACTACAGCGTGCAGATGAGGATGCCTGCATACCTCCAACATCCTCTGGACTGCCAGGCAGGCGGCGCTCCCTCAGTTGCTATTGCCTGCCGCTTTGTCAAGTGTGCAGCCGCATCGGCAAACATGACAACGGCCAGCAATGTAAAGATGGCCTGAACGAAGTCGTTTCGCATCATCATGCAGACAAGTCTCAAACGTATGAATATCACAACAAGAAGCTGGATGCCGAGTAAAAGTAGGCGAATGCTCCAGCCATATGCACAACCGACAGCATTCTTCGACAGTCTGGCCCACCAAGCAGACCACAAAAGCGGCTTCCGCCTCCTCTGGCCGCCGCTCGAAAGACTTCAGCGATGCAGATCGTCCCGTCTGAAGACCGCATATACAACAAAGTTACAACAAGCCAGGCGGCGTCTTTCTGCCTCGTCAGTGGAACAGACAATGGTGTTTGCGGGACAGCTCGGCCATGGCGGCAGCCGCATGCGTAACATGCCTCGTGAACAAGCGTCACTACCTGAAGTGGCCATGAATACGTCCGTAGAATCAACAGCAGTATTGCAGCGTCTGACGAAAGGACTTCACACTTCTTTGGAGGAATGCGGTGTTTCCAGAGCTGCTCAGTGCTTGTTGTGCACGCATAGTTATTCTGTTCACTAAAGCAGGATTACTCAATGCTGTGGCTCGAGGTTGATCACTCCTGGCAGCCGTATTTTAACTTTATAGAGAGGCGTTAAGTCAAAGGAGATTGCGATAGGGCATCCCCATTTAGGCGTATTGTTGGCCACAATGCGCTAGGCGTACGCCACAATCACCACACTCGGTCGAGTAGATACACAATTTTCGAAAGCGGCGTGAATCATGGCGTTACAATGGCGATGTAGATATCGAAGACAAAACATGTGATGCCAGTTTCCTAGAAGTGGCGGCGATGAAGGACAAGCGGCGAGGCTTCTAATTCCGGCGCTCTGGGGGTTTCTCGGCCGAGTGAGAGTCTGGAGATACAATGAGATACGCTCTCTTCACACCCGACACAACCTGTTATTTGACAATCCTTGCTACGACGGATTTCTAAGATTATGCAAGGCTGTGCATACCATGTCACACATCCCGAAACCTCGACAGCCTGACGTGGGATGCGACACGAAACCGATATAGTGGGCCTCAAGCTGCTGCAGCACAACATTCGCTTAGTACTAGTGCTGCAGTTGCATGAGTCCGGTCAAGGGTTGGCTTCCTTCATCGAGCGTGACCAGCTGAAAAGGCCCCTGTCTATGGAGGCTGTGCATCTAACACGTTTCAATCGCATGCATTTCGCGATCTAGATTTCTAACTTCTGCTGGAAATGGATAACATCTTCCCAAAACACGCTTGATGCGACGTTGAACAGCCGAAGCCCGAACTATGGACGTTGCGGGCACAGCGTCAGCCGTGCTCGGTATCCTCCAAGTTGGCTTTAGCCTCGCCAAAGCAATCCGTGAGACTGTCAAAGGCTACAAAGACGCGGCAGATGATCTCATAAGCCTAGCTCAGGAAACCGAGAGTACCCTTTACCTTGTATCACAGCTGGACAGACTTGTTGTCGACAACGAGAAGACAGGAACGTTCAACGATGGCGGTCTGACGGAACTCAACAGATGCCTGAAGAACACCGAACAGATTGTGGGAGCTCTGGTGGAGCTTCTAACAAAGACTGGTATATCCCATCCACCAGGTACGAAGGTCAAACCGGAAAACCTCATCATATCCCGGCCACACCGCAGGAAGTGGCTGGGACAGAAATCTCGCGTCAAGGACAAACAGGAGGAACTGAACAAGGTTCGCCTCGAGGTGACAACAATCATTCTTTTGAGAGACACACTTCAAGCGGACCCAAATGCAAACAAGGCCATGCAGCAGGCCCTTGTTACCGCTGAGAGGGATAGACGTAGGAAAGCTCGAGCTCGTCGAAAAAGGCAGAATGGAAATGCGCAGATTCGCTAGCCGACTGCAAATACGCGTAAAACCAAGATTGGCATGCACTCAGCACGTATCACTATACCGCCGCCGCCGAGAATCGTTAGTCGTAATGGAGGGCGAGAGCCTGAGACTTTCGCTTATCGAGCAGAGGGTTCTCTGTCAGGTCCCAATGCGGAAATTGCAATGGATAGAGCTATGCCAAAGAGTGACAGCGCCGACGGCAGCCCAGATAGCAACAAGATGGCCACAGAGAAGAACGTGGCTGAAGCAGATGCGAATGGAAATAAGGCGACAGGCAATCCCATGGACGAGAACACAACGAGTGATACCACAGCTTACGCCAATGTAGCAGATCTTGGTTCCAATGTGGCCGTGGACAGCGCGGCTCAAAGACTCGGGAGCGGCACTCCACCTGCCATTCAGCACTCCACACGCCAGAACCAGCCTCAGCTCTCACGCAAGGCGATCATTGAAGACTTCAAACAGCAGACCAAAGCGAATGGAATAAAGCTTTCGGAGGCATATCAGGCGATGATGGAACGTGCCACAAAACACGCTGGGCGCGATGAGCCAGATCATGGATTACGCAAATTTCTCGAGTCTGAGTACGCACAGGAGTGGTCGCGTATGTTTGGTGACTGGCTGCCTGGGACACGGCCTGAGTTGGTGACGTCGCCAAATGAACGCATGGTTGAAGCGAAACCGAGCAAGCCACGAAGGTATTTTTTAACCCTGTGGTCAGTGTGAGCGTTTCGCTAATCGAGTGGTGATAGATGGTCCTTCACGAAATCGGAGGTCAAGCGATCCAACCCAACAACACCAAACCCTCCGAGCCTCGAGATCCCACGTAGCGCACATCTGCTGGTGATACAAAAACTTGGGAATAAGCCGAATATATTGCAACTGAACGCTCCCAAGACACTTGAGCGTCCTGACATCCGAAGAACGGGTTTGATATGGACTTCCTTTGGAGACGACATCAGGGACGCCATATGGGAAACCCTTCGGTTCGCATTCACGCTACCGGATGGGTTCCAATGGGTTTTGCATGGCGCAACAATGCTAGATCCGGGACCTTCACTGCTCACGCGCGGGCTGATACGGCTCGTGCCGCGTTTAGAGTATAAGAAGGTGGACAACGATAGCTACATCGTTGTGTTCGTCTCTACTAACAGCACGCAATCAAGGGCTGGTGGGTTCGGACAAGTTGACATCGCAGACCACGACAGGCTGGGCGTGCCCCCAGGCCCCGTAGGAGCGATCCCAGGGCCGTATTCTCTACAAACCCATCGGCGACTGTACCGGCCAGAGACTGCCGTGGCTTTCGGAGGACAGCAGTACACTCCAGATTACACAGGCGGGCAAGACGCAATGTACTCTCGACGCTACATAAACTCGCCTCTTTTTGTAACCAGGATATGGTCCACTCGCTGACCGGATCCCTCCTGATCGAATGGCCTCTGACCGGATTCCCGTGAACCGAATGCCTGCTGACCGAATGCCTGCTGACCGAAGGCAAGATGACCGAATGCAAATAGATCAAGTGCCGTCTTACCGGTTCCCCCAACCACGCTACTCACCATCACCGCCCGACAACCCAGACCACAGCCATCGGCTGAGAGTCCCTCGACCTCGCAACGGAGACTTTCCCGATCGAAATGGCCACTTTCCCCTCTTTGGAAATCCGCTTGACAGTGCACCGCGCGCTCGAAGGTCCGTATCAAAGCCATGCCTCAACCGCCGCGGCCCCTCGCTACACAGCAATCACCCCCGTCCAGTCGACAGCAGCAGCAGCGAATCCGCAAAATTGGTCGATCGGGCCCTCTACCCACCCCTTCCCGGCGGCAATTCATCCTGGTCGAAACTGGACTCTTCTGATGGATCTGACGGCGAAAGCGCTAGTTACGACAGCCGACGAGCTCGGCGACAACACCGCGATGCGCGCAGACGACCGAGCTCATTGCGAAGCGACGACATGGAGTCGGGAGACGAGTCTGACGATTCCTTGGATGATGATGAGCTCTACGATGAGTTACTGCGGAAGTTCACTGGGCATGGACTGCGCGAGCGTGAGACGGTCAATGGGAATTCCGATGGATGTGTCAATGGAGGCACTGACGCGGAAGGTGGTGGAAATGCCGGTGAGGACAGGACTGGGCACGTCACTACCCGTGTCGAGATTGGAGATGCTGACAAGGCCGGCGACGGAGATGCTGATGACAAAGTCATTGACCGCGACGATAAGGGCGATGACGAGAATCAGGATATCCATCGTTGATGTGAGTTTTGAGGCGCGCTCGGGAAACGCTTGATAGGTTTGGAAGGAATGCATGGATCGGAACAGATCGCAGATCGCTTTGACAACTTTTTGCCCCGAACGCCCCGTCGCATGACGTTGGATGCGTGTGAGCCTCATCCTTGTCTGCTTGACCAGACTAGTTGCACTGTGAATGATTCACAGGTTCACGGATGGAGAAAATGGCAATCACGCGGACCTCTAGCACGTCTCCCCTTCCTCGTGGTGCTGAGACGTTCGTAGGGCAGTGGAAACACGCAGATCGACCACATCCCACCGTCGATCGGCCACAGGCAGGGTTGTTTCGGTGACGAGGATATCGAGAGGCATGTTGGATGCAGTCTTGTGCGTCAATCAGCCATGGGCAGCAACACGGCAAGATTGAGCTTGAAGGACGTGACAAACAAGCTGGTCTCGGCGGTCTGTTATTGGTTCGGCAAAGTGTGAAGGATGGTAGTAGTGGAGGGGCAGTGGGTTGGGTTTGAGCGCCTATGCCGAGGATGATACAGACTGTTCTCTTGGAAATCGATGACATGCACCAAGAGATGGCTGTATATCCATATCAACATGTATACACAAGAAAACATGCACAGCAACACTTTGTACCGAAGTCAAGCCACAGATCGAGACCCTTCAACACTTGTCGTGTGGCGCAGCTGCAGCTTTCGGCGTTGATCCGCCACGTACAGAAGCAACTAAACCACGCCTCCACTACTCCACCACATGATTTCCCGCCTACAATGAACGCCCGCATCTTCACCACCACCCCCCTGCGCTCGCCCTTCTTCTCCGCCACCGCACGCAACTTCGCCACCGCCCGCCGCTCCCTCCAAGATCCGGCCAAGACCAAGATCTCCAGCAACTACAACGCCCCGCCAGTCCCGCGCCGCCGCGCAAACAACGACCAGCTCCCCGTCGCTCCCCTCGTCTTCATCTTCATCTTCGGCAGCGGCTGCTTCTACTACATCACAAAGTCCCGTGACGGCCTCGGCAGACCCGGCGGCCACCAGCCCATCCCCGAACACACCCCCGAGTCCAAGAAGGACTGGCCCAGGAACACGGCAAGCGACCAGACACTCTCCCGCCGCTAAACACCCACAACCACAACAACAATGCCTCCCACCGAGCCCATCCTCGAGACCCCGGCCCTTGCGGCTGTCAAGCGTCCCCAGCCGCTCTTCGCGCCCGGCACCGGCGAGAACCAGGCCCTCGTCATCTTCGTCCTCGGTGGTCCCGGTGCCGGCAAGGGCACCCAGTGCGCCAACCTTGTGCGCGATTACGGTTTCAAGCACCTGTCTGCCGGTGACCTTCTGCGCGAGGAGCAAGAGCGTCCGGGCAGCGAGTTCGGCGAGATGATCAAGAGCTACATCAAGGACGGCAAGATCGTGCCCATGGAGGTCACCATCCAGCTGCTGGAGAACGCCATGAAGGCCACCATCGAGGAGAACGGCAACCGCAAGTTCCTCATTGACGGCTTCCCCAGGAAGATGGACCAGGCTGTCAAGTTCGAGGAGGCCGTTGTGCCCAGCAAGTTCACCCTCTTCTTCGACTGCCCCGAGGAGACCATGAGGGCCAGACTCTTGAACAGAGGCAAGACCAGCGGACGTGCCGATGACAACGAGGAAAGCATCAAGAAGAGGTTCACCACTTTCGTCGAGACCAGCATGCCTGTGGTCAACATGTTCGATCGCGAGGATCGTGTGATCAAGGTCGACGCCGCCAGAAGCCCCGAGGCTGTCTATGCTGATGTGGTGAAGCAGTTTGCCTCCAAGGGTCTCGAGTTCATGCAGAAGTAAAGCCTCGCTTATTTCCTGCGACCTCACTGTCCTAGACTAGCCTATCACACATGCTCCAAATACCCCATTCGTCTCAGGCCCTCACTTCGCCTCCTCCCCCTCCTTCACGCTCTCGTACGCCCTCACCACCTCGCTTAGTCCCTGCAACCTCTCCACCCACCCCTTCAACACCGGATACTCCTCCAAACTCAACCCCGCAAACCCAACCTGCCTCATCCACGGCTCAAAATGGAAGTCCACCGCCGTCGGACCCTCCCCACCCAACACCCACTTCCCCCCATGGCCCTTGATCTGCCCCTCCAACACCCCAAAGCACCGATAGACCTGCGCCTCGTACCGCTCGTACGCGTCCTCGTTCTTCCGATCGTGATAGTGTCTGAACCAGTTGCACTGCCCCATCATAGGCCCGAGCGTGGTGATCAGGAAACTGACCCACGCGTCGAAATCCGCCCTGCCTTGCTCTCCGTCCTCTTCCCTCGCGCCAAACTTCCTCCCCGTGTCGTACACCCTCAGAACATAGTTGATGCATGCGAGAGACTCCCAGCTCGTGACGCCGGTGTTGGGGTCGTGCAGCGCGGGCACGCGGCCGTTGGGGTTGATGGCTGTGAACTCGCGACCCTTGACGCCGGAGGCGGACGACGAGAAGTCCCAGAGCTTGACGGTGTAGGAGATGTCGAGGGCTTGCAGCAGGATGGCGACTTTGTAGGGGTTCGGGCCGGTGGAGTGGGCGTGGAGGGCGAGGGGTTTGAGGGAGTTTGTTGACATCTTTTTCTTTTTCTTTTCCTTTTTCTTTTTCTTTCTGGGTCTTTTACTTTTTCTGGCTGTTTGGTGGCGGGTTTGGTTTGGGTTGTGTTGGTGGTTTAGTCGGTGGAAGTGGTTGCTGTTGATGATGATGGTGGGATGGGTTGTGTTTGGAGGAGAGTCGAGTGTGAGAATCGCCGGGAGGTCAAGTGCTATCTATGTATTCACTTGGCTATCATACGGGGGTATCCCTTACGTACTTTGCTACTGGACCCATTAATCGATTTGTCAGAATATTGAAGATCAATCGACATGATGTCGAATCGTGGTCGTTGCGTCACTTCTCTTGCGGACCCTGATGATGGATGATGACCCACTGTTTGATGATTGTAGCTGCGGGGCTCCGGGGCACGAACGGCACTTGTTGAAAGAAGAACCTTGATGGACGGAAGGGACTTGGAAGATTAATGAGCGGCTTGGAATTCATTTTGTGATCCTGTCGAAAAGTATTGGGTACAAAAATGTGAGAAGGACCTTGCAAGAACGATCACAGCAAAACTCTGGAGCATTTGAAGAAATTGGACTCGTTGGAATGATGACACATCCTGTGTCATTCGTTTCGACCATACACGCTCTACACCAGAGCTGATTCAATCTACACTGTCAGACGTAACGTCTGCCTTCGGCTCGACCACGACCTGACTGGACGAAGGCTCCGAGGGGGTCACCGCTCCGCTGGACTGCGCAGCAGGACTATCGACAGACTCTTCTCTGAGCTTCGTGATCTTGCCGGTGTCGCCTTCGACTACTGGTACGATCCTGCCGACAGCAGCAGTGTCTTCTTCACTGGCAGATCCACCGTCAACGGCGACCTTCTCCTTCTCCTCTTCGGCAATCTCTGCGGCCTCCCAATCGTCGACGACAGTCTCCTTTTCTTTCTTGACCTTGGGCTTGACAAGAGGCGTCTTTTTCGCGAAAGTCACTTTGCCGCCTGTCAACGCAGCGAAGGAGTTGAGACCGCTGCTGCTCTGGCTGCTAACCATGGGCATTCTGGGTGCGGCTTTCTTCGCTGCGACTCTCGACCACCCATCACCGCCAGAAGCCTCGGACTCGCGACGGTGGACGTTGAGGGAGCTGTCTGTGCAGCATAGCTGAAGGCTACCGAGGCCCTTGGAAGAAATCGCTGTGGCAAGCGGCGCCTTCAGGTTTTGGAGGAACTGCTGGACATCTTGAGCTGAGAGTGTGCGGGTCATGGCTTTCAGGACGATCTCCTCGTTGGGCAGAAATTCGATGTCGAAAGTCACGGGCGAGCTTGATGGGACCAGCACGACGACTTCGGGTTTCAACTCTTCGACTGTCAGGCCGAATCGCGGGTTGCTGATGATGAAGCTGTTGAATGGCTCGGCAGCTTCGTTGCTGGCTTTGACCTTCTTTGCGCCCTCGGCATCAGAGTTGTACGCGCTTCCAGCGGCGGAGCGCTGTGCTTGTCTGATGCGAAGACACTCCGCAAGCGTCTTGTTTGGTGCTGAGACGAAGCGAGGCGTTTTCCACACCATTACATGACGATGGGGCTCTGGGTCCATGCTCTCAGAATCCATGCCGAAGTCCTCTGCCAGGTGGTGGATGAACATGCGCTCTCGCGACTTCATCGGTTTGAAGCGGAGACGCTTCTCATCATCTGATGTAGCGAACACGCGGAACTCGCGCTCTTGCATCTGGCCCCATTTGGGACTCTCGCCAAACAGATTCAAGGTCTCCGTTGAGTAAGGAATGTGGTCGCCTCCTTCTGTGTGCAGCGACTTGTCAATGTTCAGCGCGATGGCCAACTTGCGGTTGCGCTCTAGGCGTGCGCATTCATCGTTGCAAGGCAAGCTCCTGCCGTTGTTGCCTTCCGAATCCTTAGACGCATTACACTTCATCTCCTGCTTCTGCGCTTGGCAGTCGCACGTAATGAAGATCTTGCTTTGGCATGGCTTCTCTTCCTTGCAAGAGAAAGGAGCATGGCACACATTCTCATCGGGGTGCCCGCACGTCTTCTTAGGCTTGCCGCAAGCCTGCTGGCAGACTTGGCCGTTCGCATCCTCACACTCTCCTGGCCGATGGCAGGGTTTGCGACAGAAGTGCGAACCACAGCGAAGCTTGTGTCCACAGACATCGCCACAGCGAACGTCTTGCAACCAGCACTGTTGATTCTTGAGAGTCTTCTTCCCGCACATGCACCGTTTCTCCATAAGGAACGGGCATTTGGGACAAGCCTCATCATCTTGGTGGCAGTTGTGAGGTACTTGAGGGTGTCCGCAGGCCTTCGCACGTTCGCAAGCGTACCGGCAGGGCGGTGACTTGGTACCGCATGGTAGAGGTGGCTGCAGGACTGTACGTCCGCAGCGACAACTGATCTCATCGAAGATAGCTTCACGACAGGTACCGCATGGGCCCTTGTGGCAGAGTTCCTCACACACGTGTGTACCGCACTTAAGCAGGCGGCCGCACTGTCGTGTACAGATATGTTCAGCTTCAAACATGTCATCGATGGGCCTGGGTGCAGAGTGCAGAGGCCTCTGTTTGCGCTTGGTGCTTTGGCGCTCTGAAGCCTTGCGCTCTCCAGTGCAACATCTCTCGTCGCAGGCATGGCGGCCACAGTTCAGCGAGGTCCTGCAAACGCGCATGCACTGAGGCGCCTCGGTCTTGCCTTGATGGCAAACCGACTTGGAGGATGTGCGGCCACATCTGCACTGAATGTTGACAGTCTGCTTGCAATTGCCGCAGCTTCCAGTATGGCAGATCTGCTCGCATAGATGCCCGCATGGCAGTGTCTTTCCACATGGCTGTGTACAGCTTGGGATGTGGTCTTGACACGACTCTCTTGTTGCATCCGAGATTTCCTTCAGTGGTGTCTTTCCACATGGACAGCGTGTAACAACGTCTGGCGATCTCGGACAATGCGAAGCTTGCGTCTCCTGCGTGTGGCACTCTTTCTGGCATTTGTGCACTCCGCAGTCGAACTCGCGCTCACAGAGATTGCCGCACTCGAACATGCCCGTCCAGCTTTCCACAACAGGTTCATCTCCTTCAACGCCGTGCGTTCGATGGCTTTCTTTCTCGTCACCGCGATCTGCGCAAAGCAGCTCTTTCTCCACCTGTCCACAGTAACACTTGGCTGGTACCCGCTCTTCGCAAGCACCGCAGAAGCCTTCGTGGCAAGGTCTTGGACATGTGTGCTCGCCACAAGGCATCGTCTCATTGCAAACTTCGCCACAGCTCCAGCCAGAATCATAGTCGGTGTCTGAGCATCTCTTCGTCACCTCGTGCTTACCGCAGAAGCAAATTTGTGTCGGACCCATGTGCGTGCAGGGAGGACATGGTCCCGCGTGACAGGTGAGCTGACAAGGATGCGGGCATTTTCTCGCTCTCTCCCTGCCGCAAGTCTGACCACACGAGTGAGGTGGAATACCGGTCAATGATTTTGGGTCATCCTCCTTTCCGCACCAACAAGTGTAATTCTTAGGTAGATCGTCCTTTGGTAGGTTGCAACCTGGGCAACGCCACTGCCTCGGTGGTGGCACTTCTCCTTGTGCGTTCGGCACAGCCACGGTTGATCCTTGGTTGGTCGACCACTTCTTGATGCAAGTCAAGTGGAATGCAGTCCAGCACGTGTGGCAAGCCCACACCTTCGAGTTCCTTTGCACCTCGCTTGTGCAGATGGGGCATTCGTAGTGTCCGTTGTCGATGTCCTCGTGAGTCCGGGTGGCGATATCGGGTGCCTGTGATTTAGACATGCGCCTCTTCTGTTGTCGCGGTTGCTTCGGGGGAGGTTTAGTTTTGGGTTTCGACCCATTTTGCTGTCCGGGCACAAATTCAGCGGCTTCTGCTTGTAGTTGTGCTTGTGTCGTGGCGGGATCCGGCTGTGTCAGCTGGCCACCGAATCGCCTACCATCAGCTGTCCGCCGGTCGGGCTGAGGTGCACGTCCACCGCGGCCTCTGCCTCGACGTGATGGCCTGCTACGGGAGGCATTATCTGGACTGGATGCTTCTGGTGCAGCCTGGTTCGCTGAGGGAGGTTGGGAAGCAGGAGGCGCGACTGATGCCGGTCTGAAACTGAGCGATTCGGAAGCGTTTGCTCCACCCCTTCCTCTCTTCGAGCCTCTGGGGCGGCGTTGTCTTGGTCTCGACGCAGATTGCGTTTGTGTGGCGGAAGGCGCTGAAGCCTCGGCCTGCATGATTGCGATAGTTGAAGTCGTGAGAATGTTCTGCGTGAGTACAGTTGTGGTGTCGGCTTCGTTTGTTGTGAGATGGCGTTATGTGGTCGAGGAACAGATAGAATACTAGGGTATTGAGAACTTTTGGCCGTTTGCACGTGAATGACGCTTCCGTTGCGATGAACTTTTGGAAATGGGCGTGCTAAGACGGCCGAAGCAAGAAGCAAATATGTAGATGAGCCAGACAGGTAATGAGAAGGACTGTACAGCCCACCCGAAGAGAAGGATTTGGCTGTGAGTCCCAAGTGACGGGAGGGTGGCGAGGTTGATATTCAGAATTGCTCATCCAGAACCGACGTTTCTGGCGCCAGGCGGATCTAGCCAATGACGTACCTCAAATTCGCGAAAGTCATTGCACTTTGCCCTAACATTCGGCTCGTCCTCGCCGAACACGCGCAACCCTCCACCGCGAACGCCTCACGACGCCTTGCACCACTTTCAATCCTCAGTACGAGGTGGTAACAGGCCAGAACTTACCATGGCCTCGACTGAATCCACACCACCGACTCAAGGGACAAAGCGTCCTCACGACGAAGTCGACAACGCCGTGGAAACAGACGGCGCAAAGGGCGACGAGAGCGAATCAGAGAGCGACGATGATTTTGGACCAGCACTGCCATCCGCCGACCAGCCTAAGAAAAAGAGGAGGAGGAAGCTGCCATACGAGAAGCAATACATAGCCGCCTTGCCATCGGCGCCTCGATACTCCAAATCTCTGATGCACAAGGAGCAGCTGTCCTTCTGTACCTTCACACCCCATACCGACTTCCTGATAACGAGCTCTGTAGACGGCTTTGTGAAGTTCTGGAAGAAGGTCACAGGTGGAATCGAGTTTGTGAAAGAGTTCAAGGCGCATACTGGGGAGATCAAGAGCGTGTCGGTCAGCGCAGATGGACGAGCATATGCAACGGCAGGCACAGATGGCACGGTCAAGATCTTTGATGTTGTCAACTTCGACCTTCTTGCGATGCTGGAACCAGAGCTGCCGCCGAAATGCGTTTGCTTTGTCAGTGGCAGTGCTTCGTCTGATGTCACGCTAGCCGTGTCGAACGAGACTGATGGGCGCATCATGATGTACGATGGACGGGGTGAGGTCCAACTACCTTTACATACTATCAGTGGCCTGCACCGTAAGCCTGTAAACCTCATGGTCTACAACAATGCCTTCGACTGTGTCATCTCGACAGATGACAGCGGCATGGTTGAGTACTGGCGCCCTTCGGGCAGCTATGAGAAGCCATCAAATGTGTTCGACATGAAGAGCTCGACTTCCTTGTTTGAGTTCAAGAAGGCCAAGTCTGTGCCTTCATCGATCACTGTATCTCCTACAGGCTCACAATTCGCCACTTTCTCTTTCCCCGACCGCAAAGTCAGAGTGTTTGATTTTGCCACGGGAAAATTGTACCGCACATACGATGAGAGCATACAGACTGTCACCGAGATGCAGCAAGCCGGCACACTTAGCAGCGAGCCATTTGAGGCAGTCGAGTTTGGCAGACGGATAGCAGTCGAGCGCGAGCTGGAAAACCCAGCAGTGCGCAATCGTTTCAATGTCATCTTCGACGAGAGCGGCCACTTCATCTTGTACGGCAGTATCTTGGGCACAAAGGTGGTCAACACTTTGTCAAACCGTGTGGTGAAGATTTACGGGCGACACGAGTCTTTTCGACCGCTCAATCTTACACTCTACCAAGGCCAGCCAGACAAAAAGGGTGTCGTCACTGTGCAAATGGCTGCTTCTGATAACCCTCTCCTCCAAGAAGCAGAAGCTCGCGACTCCATGCTCACCACCACAGCCGCCAACAAGCCGCGCTTTTACATGTTCACCGCCGACAACGACGTCCCCAAATCCGACCGCGACATCCACAACGAAAAGCCCCAAAATCTCCTCGCCCAGAAGCAGGCTGAAGAGAAGGCCGCCGCAGAATCCCGCATGTCCTCGTCCGCCACCATACACACGACCATGGGCGACATACACGTGCGTATGTTCCCGCAGCACGCCCCCAAAGCCGTCGAGAACTTCACCCAACACGCCAAAAATGACTACTACAACGGCATCATCTTCCACCGCGTCATCCGCAAGTTCATGATCCAAACCGGCGACCCGCTCGGCGACGGCACGGGTGGCGAGAGCATTTGGGGAAAAGAGTTTGGCGACGAGTTCACGCCTGCGCTCAGGCACGACAAACCTTACATTTTGTCGATGGCAAATGCGGGACCGGGCACGAATGCTAGTCAGTTTTTCATCACAACCGACAAGGCTCCTTGGTTGGACGACAAGCATACGATTTTTGGGAGGTGTGTGAAGGGCATGGATGTGGTGCATATGATTGAGAACGCGAGGGTGTTTAAGGAGAAGCCGGTGGATGATATCAAGATTATTAACATTAGTGTTGAGTAGGGTGGGATGAGTGTAGATATACTGGCATCGAAGGTGTTGCCGAGACCGACTTTTCATTGATTGTACTGTTCATCAAATACCAACCTCTGGTTATGGATCTCGTCGTCACGTGATCTGCGCTTCTGGCATCTTCAATTCGCTCAGCTTCCGACACGCAACTTCGCTTCTTGCCATGCCTCGTAATTCCTTCTGCCACCAATAACAGTTCACAACTTCGATTGCACCAATCTCAACGATCTACCACAGGCCAAATTAACGAAAGCTCGGAGATACAGCAAGCCGCGAATGCAGCCTGAAGAGACGGAGACACATCATGTAGAACCCCGTGAGGCCGTGCCGAACGATTTGTCGGTAAAGGCAAGCGGGGAAAGCATGGTCTGAGAGGCTTAGAGGCTTAGCTACGCCAGTCCTGTAGCTGATCGGACCTTGGTTGCCTGTATACTTACGAGGTCACAGATAATACCGCTCGTCAATACTGTAGCCTCAGGCTATCGGACAGTGTCTTGTTGGCACATTTGTAGGCGAAAGTCTCGTACACGCTCTGAATGTAACGACATTTCACTCCACGCTTGCAAACAAATTGCTGTCGATACAATCCGCATACCCCAGATCCTCCATGGGGTTGAACATTGGCAAACACTTGGCTGCCTATAGCATCCAGCCACCGAAGACTGCCATTCGTGGAATCCGTCTATCCAGTCTCTCCGGACAGGTCTGACGTTCAAGAATTGTTTTCATGTGGCTTCACTGTTATGGAAACCAAGAAAAAAGTCTTTCCGACATGGCAAGATCATGGCTCGGCTGCATCACCAGACCCATTCGTTAGAAGGGTATAAGTAGACATGGTTTGCGCTACGACTGGGAGGTTTGCGTCAGCAGGAGTTTGATCGTTTTCGCAGCATTTCTGTCTAAACAAAGTTGCCCATCATGAAGCTCACCACTACCGCCATCGCAACAATTTCACCGGCGCTGATCCAAGCAGTCGCTATCAACAAGCGACAGAACGAAGTCGAAGGCGCACCAGATGCTACCCAAGCTGATCTCTCCGCCCGTCCTCCTCATCGATTCCCCTTCCCAGTTACCACTTTCCCGGTGGCACAAGGCGATGTTGTTACCGATGATACCATCTACGTCCCGGCTGGAACCACTTTCGATTGCGAGATGAAGAGGTACTCGCGACCTGCGGGCTTCTGCAACGAACAGGCCGAGGGCACCGACGCTGATGCCGTCTTCAACCTTCTTCCTGGCTCTACTCTTCGCAACTGCATCATTGGAAAGGATCAGTCGGAGGGTGTTCACGCTCTTGGTGATGCTTGGGTTGAGAATGGTAAGAAGCCAACATCTGGGTTTGGACCGAATCAATGCTAACATTTGCCAAGTCTGGTGGGAGGATGTCTGCGAAGACGCCTTGACCTCAAAGGGCCTCAACACCCAGTCAGTACATCCCGATCCTCGGATTGAACTTTCCATGACTGACCACCTCACAGACTCCGTGTCATTGGTGGCGGCGCCATGAACGCTACCGACAAGATCTTCCAAGACAACTCGCTTGGCGGCAAGTACAACATCACAGGCTTTTACGCGCACACCTTCGGCACGTTTTACCAGTCGTGCGGCAACTGTTTGAACCAAGCGAAGCGCAACGCTACCATTGAGAAGTCGATTGCTCTCTTTGGTACAAGACTTGGAATCATTTCTCCTAACTGTATGTTCAACTGTCGCACGAGAGATTACATCTCTTCATTGATAGAGAACGCCCTGCTAACGCTACACCCTCCCCAGACGGCGACGAAATCCGCATCAAGAACACTTTCATCCAGAACATCACCGAGCTAGTCACAAAGGAGATCGGCAACAACGTCCAGACCGTAAGTCGACATCACCGCCTTAACCACTCATCAATGTCTTCTGGTGGAAATCATGCTGACATGTCTCCCATAGTCCCCCATCCACATGGGCTCCGGGCCTGATAATGCATACGCCCTCTACGACCTGACCCGCGACAACATCACCGAGTGGGAAGGCGAGACTCCCGCGTGGCAGTACGTACCCGAGGACCCGTATGAGTGGCTCGATGCTGCTTGGCCGAATGGATACAACTGAGCTGGGCGGGTCTGGGGGTGGACTGCGCCTTCACGCACAGCATCTGGTGATGGTGGAGGGGACAACTCTTTTGAGATCAATAGATCTGCTTAATATAATGAACATTATTACTGCTTTCATGGCCTGTTGGTGCTGGGGCCTGCCTCTAGCAGTGAGGGCATGACCAATATTCGATAGAACTCGGCTGGAGCCAAGGAAGCCGACATGGCAGATGGACTTGGGACGCTTTCTTCTCCAACGATCCAACCGTTACAGCAAATCCGGAATATTGAATGGCGAGCTCACTTTTTCCTTGTCATTGGGATTATGTGCTGCATTCATGACGGTTGCGAATGTGGTGGGCGTATGAGTTCATCCAATGCCTGTGAACTCGCGCATGTCAACATTCCAGCGAATCTGGATCACAAATTTGTCTGCAAACAACAGAAGCCAGGAGTCAAGAGCTCAAGAAACCGAGAACACTCGGGTCATCCAAGATGCGCTCTAGTCTTCATCCTGCAAGTATTGCGTGCAATAAGGTGAACATCTGCGCTGTGATGGAGGAAAGTGTGTAACCCTAATAACCCCAATATGAGACAGCATAGGTCACGACTTCGACGTTCGGGAATCAAGGCTCATATACACCTTACATTATGTACATTTACATGGCGACGGCAGAACGGGTACCTCTGATTCTTCCTTGAAACTAAAACTCGCAAACAGTTATGCAAGTATGCATGTGTACATGTGCTTATCCTAGCACACGTCTAATATGCGAAACTAAGAACCCAACAGCCTCAATGCACCTCCCATACAAACAACATATACACATTAACATCAAGACAGCACTGCACAACCCCAAGCTCCGTTCCCCCTCCCATCGTTTCCATGACCGTTCAATACCAAGGCTTATCCAGATCAATCTCAAACCCAGCCCCAACATTTGCCGAAATCGGCTCCAACTCCGGCAACATGCTAAAGAAATCCGACGGGATGTCGAAATCGCCATTGACGTTAAAATCCGGCATCGCGAAAGCCGCGACGGAAGAGGGCTCATGGGGAGGCTCCCCACCGTCTGCACCGCTGCCACTTACCCAACCGGACTCGACGCGTTGAGCGAGGCTGTTGGGTTTGGCGTCTGGGTTCTGCGTGTGCCAGGAGGCGGTTGTGGAGGCGCTTGCGCCGGACATGTGGTAGGAGCCGTCGAGGCTGCGGACGATGAGGTTGGCGTCGAGGCGTTGGAGTTCGCGGTAGATTAGGGTGAGGGCTGAGCCGATGACTGGAATGATTTGGTCAGTGAGAGAGTGATATGGCATGTTCGTGGCGCACGTACCTTGACTCGTCATTTTGATTCGCTCGAGAGCGTCGACGCAATATCTTAAGTTCTCCATTGCCTGCGATGTGAAGTCCTTCGTCGCTTGCACCTGCAGTAGGAACACGGAGGCTGCGATGTATACGGTGTATGCTTGGGACGTTATTACGTGGCCGTCACCGAAGGACCGCGTGAAGAAATTGAAGATGACTAGGGTAGAATTGGCGGCTTCGAGACACTGTCGTAAGTGGTGACTGCTTTGCGGGTCATCGGTATCGTCTTGCTTGCCGTAGGTTGTGAGCAAAGGTCGGTGGAGGAGTATCCTGGTCAAATGATATAGTAGACTAAGCTGGTCAGTACATAGTCTTGGACTTCTAGATGCATGCACTTACTTTAGGGTAATGATATGACTTGGTGGACACTGTTCCGGTAACGAATGGACAGATATCGTCAGATGGGCTGGCAAGTTTTCGTGCCATTTCCCGAGCTTTTGCTCTTCTTCAAGTGCACACTTAGCGACCTCGGAAAGCGTGCCCTCTTTGACGGGATTGTACATTGTTACCAGTACCGCGTTTAAAATCTTGGCTAGAGCGCATGTATTGATGAAGCATGAAGTCGTGTGCGCTTGGGCTGGTGGATAATGTTGCGTCTGGTCTAAGCCTTGAGGGACCCAGGTGTCGATCTCTCCAGTGTCGTCCAGAACTTGGAGTGAAGGGCTGACAGAAGTCTCCTGTATGATTGGCAGCCGGCCCAGGTACAGGGAGATGAGCTTATCCCAGAAATAGCACGACCAAAACAGTCTGCTTCGGATCTCGATATCCTCTACGGATAGACGCACAGTCCTCGCATACCTTCGGCCATCGAAGACGATACCCAAGTCGACTATTAATCTGAACGCCATTCCACTGTACAGCCACGCTTGTGAAAGATTGCCTTGGCCACACTCCTGCGCGCTTAGAAGTAAGAGAGCTTGTACCGTTGGGATACTCGGAGCGCCAATTTGAACCGCGTCCATTAGAGAGGCTCGTGCTTGGCGACCAAAGTAGGCGCCACCTTCGAACGGCTCGAGTAGCCTTACCATTCTGATGTCGGCTTTAGCCCACCGTACAGAATGTGCCAGTACTGCATTTAGCAAGAGCACAGAACAATACGGTCCATTGTTCTGCAGGTCGCGCGTGAACGTCGGCCTGTAGACAAAATTGAAGACTGGCTGGACCCAACACCAGTGCAAGTCCAGGAGCAATTGTATGGCTTCAGGCAGAGTTGAGAACTTCTCCATGGCGCGTTCGGTCCAAGCGCTGTTGATGAGTTCTTGCTTTTCTTGTTCGGGGTCTTGTGGCATATGGGCGTCCTGCTGTTCGGCCGGTCCTGCAACGCCTAGGTTCATGAAGCTCGTGCGTCCGTGGAATGATATGTGGCCACGATCTTGTCTCGTGAGACTTGGTAGGTTGGCAGTAGCCTCTCCAAGGAGTTTTGCTGATACCTGAGTCGTCGTATTTGAAGTAGCGGATTTTGGATGCGCCGAACTACTGCTTTCCTGCCCTCGTATTCGGGACAGCTCAGCTTCAAGCTCCGCTATACGATTCTCTAGTTTCTTGGTGTGAGAGATGGATGGCGCTCTGGTACAGACTTGTCAGACCGTGCAATGAAATCTGCCGAATAACAGACATCGTTCTTACAGCTTGTAAACACAACTTTGATCGCCACGCGCAGTACATCGCGCGCAGACAGGGTGAGCACCATCACACTTGACCTTGCGACGGCGACATGGTTCGCAGGAAAAGGCGCTCTTCTTACGAATGCCGTCTGCAGATGCGTGGCTGCTTTCAGGTGGCGTTGGCATTGTGATGGAAATGTAGATATCCCATAATGGAAGAGCTCAGACCGGAGAAACGAAGAATCAACACGCCTTCGACGCGTGATATACTAAAGAAATACTGTACATAGAGTGTGTATATACATTGGCCGTGTCGAAACCAGTGTGAAGTCAGGTCTCCGAGAAAGGTGTTGCTGGTTGCGCTTCTGGAAGTCGCGCACGCGCCGCAGCACCACCGAGCTCTCTGAAGCTCTCGCTGAGCGTCACATGCCACCGACCATCTCGAACACCTTCTGACGCTTCACCACCCGCCAACACCTCCGGCACCGACTATACCACCAGCCATCATGGCCGCTCCCTCGATCGCCAGGAGCAGCTGCTTCCGCGCGGCCTCCCAGTTCAACCGCGTCTTCGCTGCGCCTGCTCCCTCCAAGGCCTTCTTCACGACATCCACTGCGCCATTGAAGCAGACCCGCCCTTCAATCACATCCTACATCCCCGCCGGCCGCATTGCCGCTCAGTGCAAACCTCAAACCATCAGAAATGCTTCCACTGCTAGCAAACCCGCTGCGCCTGCGACGCCAGCGCCCGAGATCTTGACCTGGAACCGCTTCTTTGATCTCAGGCGGAAGCGCCGCTTCATCAACCTCGGAGCGTCTGTGGTCACGGCTGTCATCACAGTGGGCGTCGCTGCACCCATCATCGCAAACCAGGATATCGACACATGGGGAGCTCAGATTTCCGGCATGGATCCCTTCGTTGTGCTGGGTGTGACCACTTTCACAGTAGCCATTGCCGGCTGGATGTGCGGACCGACCTTTGGAACCGCCGGTTTCAAGCTTTGGGCTGGCAGGAGAGGATGGAACAAGGCGATCGCAGAGGTAAGATCAGTACGATTGAGGGGGTGAAACGGAAACACATCCGCTGATACCACAAACAGAAAGAGAAGAGCTTCTACGCACGCATCAAGCGCTACCGTGCAGACCCATCTTCAAGCAGCCCGCAGAACCCGATCCCTGACTACTACGGAGAGAAGATTGCGAGCGTGAAGGACTACAGGCGCTGGCTCAAGGACCAGCGTGTCTTCAACCGCAAAAAGAACAGGGCTTTCGTCAACTAATTCCTGACAGCAGAACACCCGACAGAAGGGTCACGCGAGAAGAAAGAAATTCGGTTCTGGATTACAGGCAAGTTCACTGGAGCATGGCGAAAAGGCGTTTTTGTTAGGGATGCACCTCACTGGATGTGGTCACATGCTCAGCTCCAGGCATGCTGGTATGGGCACAGAGAACCATGTTCAAGCCTCAGGATCTCGGCATGATGAACACGCAGGGATTTTAGAGTCAGTTGTCCAAGTGTACAAGGTATATAAGTCAATTTTCCTATTCATACTATCGGCAGTCAATTGTGCTACCATTCTCCAGAAGATCAGAATTTAGCGCCCAACTCTTTCTCTCTCTTGATTTGCTCATTGTCAACAACAATGATGGCTTTGCCCTGAATCTTTCCTCCATGGACCATGCTGACCAGATCCTCAATCTTGTCAAGTCCATAGAAGGGATTGGTCTTGACTGTCACGCCATGCTCTGCGATGCATTTCAGCATGCTCTTGGACTCTTCTGGCGAACAAATTAGCGAGCCTCTGATTCTGATGTCCCTGAAGATGATCTCAGGGAATGGGATCTCGATGTTGTCTGGCTGAGCAATCTGGACCATCAGGCCATGCATCTTCGTCACCGCACACGCCAGTCCAGCCGCACTCGATACATCGCTCAAATTGACCGTCGCATCCGCTCCCATACCTCCAGTCACCTCCCGCACAGCCTTAACCGCCTCCTTCTTCCCCTTCCTCGCATCAACAACAACATCAGCGCCATACTCCTTCGTCAACCCCAACCCCTCATCCCTCGCATCAATCCCAATAACCTTCAACCCCAACGCCTTCGCAAACTGAACGCCCAAATGCCCCAGCCCACCTCCACTCCCCACGAAACAAACCCACTCCCCAGCTTTCAACTCCGTCTCCAGCACCGCCCTCCACACCGTCCGCCCCGCGCACGCCAACGGCGCCGCACTCATGAAACTCACCGCGTCAGGCAACACCGTCGAGCTCCGCGAATCCACCCGCGCGTACTCGGCAAAACACCCATCCGTCGTAACGCCCACGTGCCCTTTGATATTCTCGCAATACTGCTTTTGCTTCTCCGGTCCGAGACAATCGTGGCAGCGTCCGCAAGGGTGCAGCGGGATTCCGGACATCACTCTGTCGCCGATTTTGAAGTTTGTGACGGCGCTGCCGATTGCGACGACGGTGCCGGCACCTTCGTGCGAGGCTGTCACCGGGAGGGCGGTGTTGAAAACGCCGTTTTGGACCATGCTGTCCGTGTGGCAGTTTGAGGCGACGGCGATTTTGAGGAGGAGGTCGTGAGGTTCCAGAGGGGAAGGTACGGGGATGGTGTTGATCTGGTAGGGTTTGTGGTATTCAGTCACCTGGATGGCGCGCATTTGGGAGGGAATTGAGGGAGACATGGTTTTGTGTTGGTTTCGAATGGGAGTGGTTGCGAATGGCTTTTATGGACTTGTTGGCTTGTGTAGCGGTGGGTTCGCGGTTCTTGTATGGATCCAGCTCAATGTAAAGGCGCTGCGTTCTTATGGGATTATGTACTGCATTTCCAATGGCGCATAGCTGTGTATGTCATTATCAAGTCCTCGGCAATAAACATCTTAGAGTTTCGAGATCTGGGTGGGGTTTGGGTTTCGGGGGGTCGTTGTCGTCATACGCTGCTTGGGCGATCAGGGTTCATGCTGCGGTCTAGTAGTCGAGTATTTGAGTTCGGCCAGGTTGATGCAATTGGTGGATAGCAGAAACTGTACTGCCACCACTGTGTTTCGCGAATGACTACGTGCAAGGGTAGGGGGTTTGACTTAACCTTCAGTGGACGACAGATAAGAGGAACATCGCATCGATGATACAAAAGATGCGAGCGGCTGTTGCGCGCATGTGACTGAGGCTTGCGGAGACGGAAAGAGTGGATTTACCGAAAGGTGGACTCGAGTGGTCGCATTTCATCGATCGATTTGAGGTGTAAGGATGTTTTCAGCATGGTACGTTGTTGAGAGTCCAAGCAGCAGTTCCGCCTGCTTTTGATTTCGAGCAAAGCCAATGCTGCAGGCTGCTGCGTATTCGAGGAGAGTTCGGAAAGGAAGTCACATTCTCATGCTGTCATGGCGAGAAAGGGACCTGTGTGGCGAGACGCTTGTTGCTGGTCACGTAATTATGAGCACAGCTTCAGGAATCTGGATGTCTACAGGGTCTTAATGAGTCGTTGGAAGCTCATAACTCAATAGACGAATACTCAGATGTGCAAGAAGACAGTGGGTAATCGCCCGAGACGGGCTGTTCCTTCGAATCATGAGCATTGCACAGTTCATGTGCCCAAGAAGGTCCACGCATTTGGCACGACTCACTCATTGTCGTGCATCCTCCATGCGAGGGCAACGCATGCGGTGCCAAACACCAAATCCTCGGGTCTTGACACTTTCGGGCCACTATCAGCATATTGAGATTGTCGCTGGGTTTTGCTCCAGGGGCTCATTTCAGCGCAGACCAGGTGCACCTTGTCCAGACATGCAATCCTGCCAAATTACATCGACCGGAGACGTCACCGCCTTTTGTGGAATTTCGAGCAGAGGTTGATGCTTCGGAGAGAGAAGTCCATGCTTGAAGTGCCTGTGCGGGTTGCGAGACCGGACGTTTGCTGTCTGTGCTGTGGTGTAGTGTGCGGCAGCTGGGCCCGGCTCCTGCTGGCAGGGACTGTTCTAGATACCGTTCCGTTAAGACTCCCAGAAGCCGAGTGTATGCGTCTACATGTACAAGGCTGATTCCGCCCTGCCTGTTCTCATTACTTCCTACTCGCAACAATTTCATATCTGGTCCTGTTCATGATAATTTCTTCGCTCTGTAGTATTGATAGTAGAGTGCGCATAGTCGACTAGCAGTCATTCAATCCGTTTGAAATCGCGTTAATTCTGACGTGTTCGGACCGTCACCTCCGATGCAACAGTTTCGGGGCATCATGGTTCGTTTCACTTGAGGACATGCGAGCGTTTCGTAGGATGAATCGTTTCACAAGCTTCTCGAACAATGTCGAGCGAGCTCGCGACCTTCTATGCGACAAGACGATGTTTGCGATGGCGCGTGGTAGGACGTTGCGTTGAGAAACCGTTTGTACTACACTGCACTATCTTCCAACTACAAGTCGGTTAGTGTTCAACAACGCCCGGATCTAAGACCCGCGGAGAACATGGACCGGCAAAGGTCTTCGCTGGATCGTGCACATTCACGGCGCAGTCCGCAATTAACGTTATAATGATTCAACTCCGCGAAAGAAAGATAATAAGTGTAGCGTAACACGATCTCCATCGACAGCCTGGCCATATCTGGCCATTATAGACCAAAGAGGGGAGGTAAGCGTGCTGCTCTGCGAAGTTGTATATTTTCGGCTATACGCTATGGTATTTGTGTTCATTGCCGCGTTCGCGACGGATTTCTCCGAGCCGTGGCCTGGTAGATCTAGCTTCTCAAATTGCATTCACCTCCTGTCTACTCAATTCTGGTATGCCAGCTCAGGCAGTAACGAAACTGCTGCCACGCGAACTACTCATCTCTATTTCCTCGTAGTGTGGAAGGTGCAAATGGCAACCATAACTTTGGGATCGCTCTGCAGGAATAGTGCGGATAGTACGGCTCGCCGTTCGCCGCTAGAACACTATCAGAAAGATCTGCAGCATCTTGACAGCTTGGCACAAAAGTTGTTTCATCCTAGAGGAAGCCCCTTGTACAAAAGAAGGAAACAACGCGGCAGGCTGACCAAGAGCATCCACTCTTCACGGGCGCAGTTCCTTATGTCTCTTCACGCCGCTTTCGCCTCGGTACTTCATGAGTCGACGACGGATAACGTGCGATGTACAAACCCGGCACATGATCTGGGGTCCCTGTCTAGCCACGCGCTCTATTGCAGGGCAATCCTGGCGCTTGCAATATGGCTACTCGCTCCATTTGGCAAGACTGAACTGTCACATCAGAGTACCCCGTCAGGACACCTGGGGATGTAACTGCTGGCTGATTCGAACTTGACAATCCCAAGTCGGCAATGCAATGGCACGGTAGACCGAACGTAAGCTAGTCAAACCTCCTGCAAAACGTTTAGACCCACTGCTGGTTTCGCCCTACTGGATCGAGGCGATTTGCCTCTGCAAGTTCAACTAATCGCTCACCGTTGTAAGACGATCTCTGCCGACTATTCAGGGTGCAACTGACGCGGTCCTTTGTAAGCCCCAGAGATCTTACTGTAATGAAGAAGTGCTGTGCCGTTGCTCGAGGAAGGGTTATGGAATGAGAGCATGCGATCACTCTCGTCATGTAAGTGGCAGTCTGGGCTCTCTGCACCGGTCTCGTGCTATAGCTCTTTATAATATCGGGGTCGCTACCATCACCATCACACCCCTGCTTTGATCGCCACTGTTAGCCAACTACCCTTGCCAACTTGCTTCAACTTGGTCAAGTGCCGTTCACGAGCCTCGAGCGAGCCTATCCTCCCCTCGCTTGTGCGCCCCTGCGGAAAGAGCATTCGCTACATTACTATACAGTCTCTTGATCTTCGCAACTTTTCCTCCCATCACAACATCAATGGGAGTCGTCATGGTTGACAGGAGCACGCCGATCTGGGGCGCTGGCATCGCGTTTTTCGTCATCTCCTGGGTTGCTGTTGGCTTGCGGATATGGGTCAGGGCAGGCATGATCAAGTCATTCGGCGCAGACGACTGGTCTATGCTGGGAACGCAGCTTCTGAATACTGCGTATCTGGCGTGTCAGCTGGGAGGTCTCATTTACGGAACTGGACGACACATCGAAGACCTCGAGCCAGCGCGAGCTCAAGTAGCACTCCATGTATGCTCAGCCATCTAAAGAAGTCGCCCGGTCGTTGCTAACATGAATCTCAGTACTGGTTTTTCTGCGAGATTTTCTATGTACTTACGACTTCGCTTCTCAAGGTCAGCATTGGCTTCTTCTTGCTCAGAGTAGCTACCGCCAAACTCCATATCTGGACTATCCGCCTTACAATGGCACTCACCATTCTCTTTGGTCCGATTCTATTCTTCGTTTTTACCTTCCAGTGCTCTCCAGTCAGCGCTTTCTGGTCTTTGGAACCAGCGAACGGGAAATGCCTGAACACTACTGTGCTTGTGGGATTGGTCTTTGCCATCTCGGGTCTCAACGTTGTTGCCGACTGGACTTTCGGCCTGTTACCATTCTGGATTGTTAAAGATCTCCAAATTCCCGTTCGCCAAAAGCGACTAGTCATTGGCCTGCTTGCTTTTGCCGCTGTCGGTAGCACCGCAACATGCGTCCGACTGCCTTATGTTATGGCGCTGAAGGAAAGTGGGAAAGGTCGGGAGGGCGACTTTTTGTGTAAGTCTGATGATGGGAGCAGGATATATTTGGGCCGCAGCTGACTCGAGTCCAGACCGAACCACAGAAATCGCTATCTGGTCAACCGTTGAGCTCGGCGTGGGTGTCACAGCAGGTTGCGTCGCTACGCTGCGACCACTTGTATCATCATTACTCAAGAAGTGCGGTGTCCGCAGCGGCATAGATACAAGGGGGACTGACATCCGGAAGGCTATAACTCGGGGTAACCGCATGTCACTCAACCAATTCGGCACCAACTACGGGCACGGTACTACAGTTACAACGATCACCGGCCAGCGGAAGGAACACTCGAGAGGCAGCAGCGAAGAGCCTCTGACTGTGTACCCTGGGCAGATCGGAAAGACGTTCCTGGTAGAGACCGAAGAGACGGACATTGGACATGGGCACGTCAACGATTCTTACTACCCAGGGCGATAGAAATGAGCTGAACGAAGTTACATTTCGGATGCGTATAGTTAATATAGCCTAATAATCACTGCGAGAATCATCCGTCGCACTAGCACTATCACAATGCTACGATTGCCAGTTATCTAACTTTCTGGAAATGCAGGGGTTATATCCACTGGAAAGTCTGGCGTTCCTTCAAAACTCCCGGGTCGCGACTCGAGCAGGCGAGCACAACGGCAGCCACCATATCGGTACTACACTTTGGACGACGACATCCAGCCGCCTTTCAACGCCTGCCGTTGTATCGCGGTTTCCGAAAACAAGGTTGTGAACCGCCATCGCAATGTCTCAGGCTTCAACAGGCGAAGATCTGCAATCAAGGCGATGCGCACCCCCGCAACTTGTGATCTGCCATTGTTACTCTCGAGTGGAGTCTGGTATCTTCATTTGCGTGCAACGTCACATCGTCCCCCGCAATTGTAACGATAACAATGTAGTGTTTGATAGCAAGATTGGGATTCGAGGATAAAACTGCCAGATCCTGCTGTCCCCGAACAAATCATAGCATTACTGTGCGACCGCAATGGCTAAGACACTTGCAGCGCTGTTCTTGTTCTCACCGCTGGTGACCAGCGACCTTCTTGGTCTTCCCACGGTGCCTTTTGTCGAAGACGGCGGCCATCTCGATCTATCGAAACTAGGCCGCATTGTTGTCGACGTCCAGCATTGTGACAGCGCAGATACGACTGGCCATACGCTGATACCACCGACGCTACTTGAGTTCGCGAACACTTTTGCGTCTGACCTGGAGGCTACCGGACGCAACACTTCAGTTGTTGCTGGAGACCATGCCGAGAGTGGCAGCATCTTCTTGACCGTGGGAAATAGTAGTGAATTCGTTGACGCTGCC
The DNA here is from genome assembly GCA_026122715.1 of Cladosporium colombiae. Taxonomy (NCBI): domain Eukaryota; kingdom Fungi; phylum Ascomycota; class Dothideomycetes; order Cladosporiales; family Cladosporiaceae; genus Cladosporium; species Cladosporium colombiae. The sequence continues at coordinate 203,797 of JAKZFA010000019.1, forward strand.
GGACGATGGACCGCCGAGGCCTACACTCTGAATGTCACTGATGATCGGGTCATCATTACCGGAGCGAGTCCACTGGGTGCTTGGTGGGCGACACGATCAATCTTCCAGCAAAGGGCTCTCAATGGCACCATTGCGACTGGACATGGTGTTGATGCGCCCGGCTGGGGCACGCGAGGTATCATGGTACGCTTTCTACTGCCCTGATGCGCAGCATCTTCTTGTAAACAAACTGAATGCTTCGTTGCTGATCTTGCCAGCTCGACTGTGGCCGTCACTACTATCCGCCAGAGTTCCTAATCGAACTTTGCACTTGGCAATCGTACTGGAAGCAGAACATCTTCCACATCCACTTGTCTGACAATCTCTACAATAACCCCAATTACACATACGAGCAGCAAATGGAACTCTACGCTCGCTTCAGATTGCTTTCCGACGACCCTAGAGTTGCGGGGCTGAACAAATATGCGAATGAGTCTTACACTCGTGGAGACTTTGATCGCATTCAGTCTGCTTGTGCTGCACGTGGTGTCACAGTAATACCAGAGATCGAGTCACCCGGCCATGCGCTTGTCATCTCGCAGTGGAAACCAGAGCTTGGCTTGGAAGGCTCCCTTGATCAACTCAATATCTCTTATCCTGACACAATCCCGACCGTGAAGGCAATCTGGGATGTCTTTGGACCTTGGTTCAAGAGTAAGGTGTTCGAGATTGGCGCGGACGAGTACATCGATGACACGCTAACCAAGTAGTAAGTCCCTGTCCCATTTGTGACCCCGTTGTCGAGATGCTGATAATGGTTACAGTGAAACTGGTGAGACCTACAACTATTTTGTCAAAAGCATGAATGACTACATTAGGTCGACATTCAACCGTTCTATGCGTATCGTGAGTGGACGCCTGTACCATGAAACAGTGTTCTCCCGTGGCTGACTCAGTTCCGATGACAGTGGGGAACATTCCCGCCCCAGTCGAACTACACCGACAACGTCGACACATCTGTCTCCATCCAGCACTGGGAGTATTTCGAGGACAATCCTTACTTCGACTATATCCTGAACAATTACTCTGTCGTAAACTCGGACGATAGAGTCTACATTGTCACCAAGTACTCATCGTCGTATCCTCAGAGTCTAAACCAGACTTTCATTTTCGAAGGCAACCCTGAGGGTGGTGCGTGGTCGCCATACATCTTTGACTCGACGAACTCGACAAACAACCCAAAACGAGACAACCCATATGTCTTGGGTCACATTGCTCCACAGTGGAATGACTATGGCGCGAATGCCTCCACATACCTAGAAGCATATTACTCATGGCGCGATGGTCTACCAGCGTTGGCCGACAAGCAGTGGGGCGGTAAGATCTCGCGTCCGCAGTACGACGCTCTGGTTGGAAAACTACACGCAAGCGCGCCAGCACAGAATCTGGACCGCACGATCAAATCGAAAACGTCTACAATCGTACGATACAGCTTCAACCAGTCATCCCCGAGCACGGCCGCAGATATCGTTGAAGACTTGTCAGGTAACGGCTACGACGGCAAGACCAACTGCAGCATATCTTCCGCAAGCCTCCAGGTCCGCAACGGCTGCTCCCTGACACTCCCACTTGCATCCAAAGGTGAAGACTACACGCTTTCATTCTCCGTGAAACCAGTTTCGGGCTCCTTCGGTCCAATCTTCAGTGGCCAAGACAGTGTCCTGCAGTCATCTGGGTCAAGTCTGGATCTTGTTAGCAGTGGATACGCATATGCTCTCAACTACTCTCTCCCGATTGGCTCGTGGACCCAGGCAAAAGTTATCCGCGATGGTAATCGCACGTTCTTTAGCGTCGATGACTCTCCTAAGATGGAGTTCATTGTGCGGGTTGGTGTGAACGGAGAGAGATTTGAGTGGGAGTCGATGGCGATTAATGCACCTGTTCATAGCATTGGAGGTGGTGCTTGGGAGGGCGATGTTGGCGAGGTCGAACTAGTGGATTATGCGAAGTCATGATCGGTTCGAGACATTAGTGAATTAAGATTAGGCAGTTGGTAGACGAATTCTATGATGATACACCAGGTACAGGAGTTTCACAGGAGCTTGGTCTACTCATAAGACCATGATCACATAGTGTGAGGATGACGGCACCGATCATTTTCCAAAGATGAGTGCGTCCGTCGCTAGTGCGGTCCGAGACAACAGAAGGTACACCCACAACAATGATGGGGAGCTCAATGAAGATCGCGTATGTTATGGTGGCATTATTCTGTATATGCGCTTACACCTAAGATGCTGCTTCAGACCATGCCTCAGTGACAAATCCACTACTCGTCAAAGAAAACAAGCACAGCCTCACTTCCACGAACTTTGACAACGCAGTCATCATCAAGCTGCTCGATCTCAACCTCGCCAACAGCAGTACCGTTCTCGAACGATTGACCGGCCCAAGTACTCTTCGAAGTATCCTTCTCGTCAACATGAGGAGCCGTCATCCTCTTCAACGAGACTGACTTGTGATACTTGCCCTTACCCTTCGGCAACTTGAAGTAGACAGTGTAGTCTTCAGTCGAGTTGGCATAGTACGGCTGCATGTTGATCAAAGCCACCTTGTTGATCTCGTCATCGACATAGAAAGCGTAAGCGGCAAATCTCTCGTTGTTGACATCTTCGGGAAGGTCCAATGCGCGGACTCTGGTGTCGGGCGTGCTGAACGCTTCAGCCATAAACAACTGCGCGACGAAGCTAGGCAGAGCACGCGCTTTGCCCCGTCTCAGACTGTCGCGTGGGTAGACGAAAGAGTAAGTCGAAAAGCCAGGGGAGCCGTCCTCTCCCGCCTCGTTTGACTGTTGGTCACTCTGGAAGACTAGGGTAGCACCTTGGTGCAGGTGCACGCTGCTTGCATTGAGCGAGGCGTAGATCAAGTCTGCGTCTAAGACCCAGAGTGCTTGTGCAAAAGTGTCCGTCACGTTCGGTCGGCCGGAGCAGGAAATGGAGTTGAACTCGCCGATTGCCCAGGGCTTGCCACTGTCCAGGGAAGCTTTCGCGGAAGGGTAGATCTCGTCGATGGCATAGCGAACAAGTTCGGTGTGGTTGAGAATGTTGCTAGTTGTAGCAAGGACCAGGCGAGCAGGATCGCAGGTTGAGAAGGGGTACGAATGGATTGAGTACTCTGCCACCTCTCCAGTGCTCTCAATGCCAGCGGGAATTAAATCTGCCGGTCGGACCTTTAGGCCTGTCACATCAGTCGTCGCTGAAGATGCCCACCATCTATCCTTTGGGAGCTCGATGTTTCCTGTGGCATCCACCGCGATATCGATGGCGTTCGTCCAATCTTGCCACTGAGCAATGTATGCTTGAGTGCTGTTCTTCCATCGAGAGCTCGGATAGTTGGTAGGTTCGTTACCGAGCTCGAAGTAAAGGATCTTTTCACCCTGGTACTTTGCAGACGCAACCGCCATATCTCTTGCAATCGGCAGGCTATCGTTTCCAAAGTTGAGTGTGGAGACAAATTGCGTTCCTTCGGGGAAATTGTTCCAGCTCTCATAGTATGCCGGGCCTACAGTGGTACGATATACACCTCCGGATGGACTTGTGGTACGGACAGGGTCGCCGGCCGATGGATCGAAAATCTACAGCCCCAATTAGTATCGTAACAGCACCATCTGACAGTTGACTGCTCACCATTGAGTCCATCGTAATTCCACCAGGCCTGATGATCGGAGACCCGCCATGCTCAACGATCAGATCGAGAAGCCCAAACGTTAACGCATTCGGATTGCTTGCATTACCAAAAAATTCGACCCAAAAGGCAGGCTCGAATGAAAACGAGGCAAATGAGTTTGCGTGCGGGATAGAGGCATTCTCTGCCGTTCGTGGGATCGAGAGCTTGTGGTATTTAGCATGAGGCTTTGGGTGAGCCTGCACTGTAGATGCCAATAGAAGGCTTGTGCCCACGAGCTGCTTTGTTTGACGCATACTGAACGTAATGACAACAGAATGATAGGATGGATCCTGGAAGTCGTGGGCTGAGAAGCAATAGAACTACAATGCAAGGGAACCACCAAGTTATAGACATTCGTCCTCGCCGTCGATGGACAAAGCATCTCGTGCCAATGGTCACCGAGATCATTCATCCTTCGGAAGAATTATTGAGGGGGTCAGAGATGAACAACCAAGAAAATCTTATTTTATGGCAGCAATGCTGTCGATCGGCAGAGGAGGCATTGCTACAAAAGGCAAAACTCATCTCAAGTGCGGAGAGGAACACGATGTGGAGCCGAGATGCCGACGTTGCACTGGATTTCAGGCCACGTCAATGAGGATTTGACGATGGTTGTCTCGACTTTAGGGCAATAGTTTCCTTATTGTGATCACAAATGAAGCGTGTCGATAGTTGAGGTGATGCTACGGCTGCTTGAAAAGAGGCATGGTCTTTGCGACCACCTCCAGATGACAAACTCGAAAGGCGAACTGACTCCTTGCATATCGAAATTGCGTCATGCCCGGTGTCGATCTCGGGGTTGGAGTGGAGAAAAGCTTCGGTCTTGGTATCGAGTCCGTTTAAGGAAAAGGAGGAATGCGGGTTAATGTAAACATGTATATATTCTCTTCTCGTACTTTGAAGAGGGAGATGGGTTGTTGTATCTTATAGCATCTGGTTGTACAAGTTGGTCTCCGCCCCTGAATGAGCATTGTACCATTTGCTGGTTCTCTGATGCTTCCCACAGCAAGTCATCGCTCACGAGACCTTCCTCCATCCCTGCGTGGCATGATGAAGGTAGCGGCAGTATGAGAATCTCAAAAGATCGTACCCAGAATGTGGCGAGCACTCATGCCATCCCTACCTGCTTTGCTTTCTAGTCAAGCATAAAACACATGTCGTCGCATGCTTAGTCTCCCTTAATAGAGAGGGCCGTTATGACCTAACGCGCGGAGCTTCCACGGTAGCTCGATCCTGGAAATAATACCCGATGATATGTAGCTGAGCTCAGTCGACGACAGTTCCACAAGTACGCCTCTCTTCATCGTTCTTTGATTCATTCGCCTCTCCCTCTCAACTTCAGAATCCTACAGACCGTAGATCTAATAGAGGCCCTTTGTTCCAATCGGCGGCATTGCAGCAGTCATGGTCGTTGGAGATTTCCCGTTGGCAGGCAAAATTGTCGTCGTGACTGGTGGCGGTTCAGGTGAGCAGAATTGCCCGCAAGCACAAAGGATTTGTCTAACATTCTTCGAGGTATCTGCTTGTCCTTTGTCAAGTTGGCTCTGACTTCCCAAGCGAAGGTGCTCATCGCAGACATCAAGCTCCTCAAAGAAGCCGAAGACCTTGTTCTGAGCCCCGAAGCCGCCGGTCGAGTCGCATATACTACATGCGATGTCTGCAGATGGGACCAATTAGGCCGTTTGCCTGCAGAAGTCGAGAGCGCTTTCGGTGAAGGGGCGGTGGCAGATGTCTGGGTTGCAGGAGCCGGTGTCTTCGAACCCAACCTAAGCTCTTTCTTCATGGACAACGAAGACGACTGCTACCGGGCTATGCGAATCAATGCAGAGCATCCCATCAAGCTCACGAGAATTGCGATGCGTTCGTCCCTCAACGCGAACAAGCCGGGTGTCATTCTGATTGTTGCTTCTGGAGCTGGTGTGATTGGCTTTTACGGCTCGCCATTGTACTGTGCTACCAAGCACGCCGTCGTCGGGTTCACCAAGTCTATGGCGCAAGCAGACAAAGACGAGCACATCAAGATCGTGAGCGTGTGTCCTGGTATCGTGGCGACACCGCTGTGGAAGGGAGAAGATGCAGAGAAGGTGGCCAAGCAGTACGCGTATGATGACAAGATGGCACTGACGGCTGAAGAAGTCGCAGAGGCTATGAAGGATCTCGTTGAGCAGGGCAAATATGGAGGTGGCAGTCTGTTGGAGGTAACGAAGGCGTATGGGGTGAAATTGTTGGAAAGCAGCGAAAGCACACTGACACAACGACCGGAGGACAAAGCATGGGCAGACGGGGTCTACGCTCCAGTAAGGGAGATCCTCAAGAAAGAGAGAGGTGCGGGTCCGCGTGCTGCTACTTGACGACTTGGTGGACTTCACTGTTGATACTTTGCACGTGACGCGCCTTCCTTTCACAAACAAGCTTCCAACCTGCTCCTGCTCCACCGATAACAAACACTTGCACTTCCTCCATTGACTAACAAGGGACACAACAACACAAAGGTTTTCGAGAAACTGCAGAGCACCGGAACAGCCATACCCAATCTACCATAGAAGACCTTCCTCGCCCTTTGAACCTTTCAAGGACATACACAACATGGTCATGGACTCCGACCAGACCGCGAAGTCTCCAATCGGCCAAGTGACCTCGCAAAACCAGCCAAAGTCCTTCATGAGCCTACCCAAAGAGCTCCGCGACCAGATCTACGAGCTCTCCTTCGGCTGCAAGCCACACCTTGTCGTTCTTGCTGGGAAAACCCGTCCTTCGGACTGTGAGGGTCCAAGCAACCCTGAGATGACGGTGGAAGTCGCGTCCAAGTACAATGTCATCTATCCTGCGTCTTTCGCTACCTTTGGTGGGCACACCGTCAGCTACACATTCTACAGCCAAGACGCCGACGTCTCCTCTACCGCCACTGCCCAGGTGCACAAGGGCATCAACTGGAGTAAATCCCTCACCGGTATACTCTACACGAACAAGCAGATCAGCTCCGAAGCTGCACCGCACCTCTACAAGTTGTGCACTTTCCTCTTCGAGGACCTCGACTTGTCGAAGAGGTTCCTCGAGCTTGTCTGCCCTGCAAACCTCGAGTCCATCCGCAATATCTTCGTCTACTACCCGGACGAGCTAGAGATCATCTACGCCCCGGACGGCACAGTCGTCGAAAACACTGTGTCCATGAGACAGAAGTTCCAATCTTTGTGTGAGAAGATTGTGAAGGCGATGCCGAAGGTCAAGGAGCTTACGGTGTGGATAGGGAAGATCCTGGAGCTTGAGAACGAAAGCACTCGCGTTGATGCGTATGAGGAAGCGATTCTCCAGTTCGCGGGTCTGGGAGAGCTCGAAAAGACCTTTGTGAAGAAGTATGGTGAGGTGTTCGACAACTCGGGCGACGAAGACGCTCGTTGGGAGGGCTCTAACGAGTACACTGTCAAAGGTGTGAAGCAGATGATCGCCACAGGCGATCACGCTGCGCTGGATAATATGCGCAAGGCTTTCGGGGAGGCGAGGGACAAGGAGTGCGAGGGGGATGAGTAATGATGATTGGGAAAATGTTACAATGTCTCATTGGCGGAGTGCAACGATGTTGCTTCCAGAGCCCATGGCATTACGATAGTGTTTATGAAAATACAAGTGGAGCGAGGACTCTGTCTCAATGGCGAGCATGGTAGTTTCATGTGCACATAGCCAATGAACTTGCCTCATTAGCTGACGACATGCTATTCGACTTCACTGGTCTCTCAACGGCGATGTGCACTGTCCCTTGACAGCAGTGCCGATGATAACCCCTCATTAACTTGTGACATATCTTGTAGCTTCACTGGTCTCTCAATGGCGATATACACTCCCCTCTAGAATAAATGCCGACGAGGATATCGCATAAGTTTATAGCACACCCTCATTAGATAATAATACTCTCGCTGGATCGCAAAAAAAACAATGGGATTCAGTGCTAATGGGATCACCATACTGATTTGCTACATACTGCGGAAGCTGAGCAGTATATAAAAGGCTGAATGACTGTATGCTTAAGCACATCAATAATGACAGCATTTCACAAGATCATGACGTTGTATCGAGGTTGTAACGGTATTTGAATGGGCGATATGTTTTCTTATGAACATGCAGCTGCTGATATTAGCTCACTGAGATTGTCAGACTGTGCTTACAGCTGATACCGTCTCAACGGAACACATCACAACAGATATAGTCTGGCACTGACAAGTCCTACTCCTCGCTTGTCGAAATACTGCTGAGGATCTGCCAGCATCCCGGGTACCCCAGGCCTCGTAAATATCATATTGAGCGGAATACATGAGCACAGCACTTTCCGACTTTAAGGCACAAGCGCATAACATTCGATAAAGAAACCAGATCTTCTATTTATTACCGATCCATCTAAATCCGCTCAACTCTTGAGTCAGGCACCGCCTTCTCGTCAACACTGCCTCTTCCCTCTTTCAAAGCCTCCTCGCCATGGATCTGCTGTGGTCCAAGCTTCGCCCTCCATCCCATCCACCAATGGCCCTGGAATAACTCGCCCATACGCTCCATTGGTACGCCCTTCGTCTCCGGCGCCCAGAGACCCAGAATTACAAAACCGAAACCGCAAACCAGGGCCCAGAACACGTACGCACCCCACACGTCGAGGCTGACGAACATGTTCGGCGTTACACGTACTACTGCAAACTGGAAGAACCAGTGCAGAGCCATGCTGGAAGCGTAGCTGACGCTACGGATGCGTGTGGGGAAGACTTCGGTGCCATAGAGGTATTGAACTGTGCAGAGACCGATGCTCCAGCCGACGGCGTAGATGAATACCGAAGCGATGGCAGCGTCTGAGGCACTCTTGTTGTCTCCCGATCCTGGTTGGTACTTCATGTATACAGCCATGTAGATGTGTGCTGAGAGCTGCAGGCCGAGACCGGCGAGGAAGCAGCGCCTGCGTCCAATAATGTCGATCAGACCCCAAGCGAAGACCATGGTGAATACCAGCTTGACGATACCGTAGGCGCCGGAGGAGATAAGAGCGCTGTCCTTGCCAACAATGCCTGCGTACTCAAAGATCTCAGGGATATAGTACGTGATTCCATTACCGCCTGTCCATTGAGCGACTGTCTGCATGGTCATCACCAGCAAGAAGCGGCTGCGGTACGTTGGGACTGTGGCTATCTCCTTGATGATCTGTACCAGAGATGTTCCAGCAAGATCGGCTGCTTTCGCGCGGCGCTGTGACTCGATTTGTTCGAACTCCTCTTGTACTGCTACATCGCTTGAATCGGAGCCGCGAAGACGTGCGAGCGCGCGCAGGGCTTCGTCGTATCGGTCTTGGGATGCGAGCCAGCGCGGGGTATCGTCCATCCACCAAGAGAAAATGAAGGCGATGCCGGTCGGGATGAGCGGGATGGCTTGCACGAGGCGGTATTGTGTACGGGTGGCTGCCATGTGGGCTTCAGCGCCGTAGTTGATGAAGAAGCCTTGAGTAGTTTGTTAGTCAGACGTCGGGTGTTCTCTGCATTTCCATCGAGACTTACCAAGCGTCAAGAAGGTCAGCAAGACAACCATGTACAAACTGACCATCAGTCCGCGCCTTTTCGCAGTCGCAATCTCAGCCAAGAACAGAGGTGCCGTGACAGTCAAGCATCCTGCTCCAAGGCCACCAAAGATTCTTGCAAAGAGCATGAATCCATAAATGCCAGACGAGAAAATCTGCATCAAAATACCAGTAGCCCAGACACCGATGGCGAGCTGGTACGTCCTCAGACGTCCAATCCGATCATTGAGGAATATGGCAGCAAGAGAGCCGAAAGCAGCTCCCAAAACACCAAAGGAAGATATGTTCGCCTTGCGATCTGCGAGAGCGGACGCCCGTCCTACCCAATTCGCTTTGCCCAAGTCAAAGTCATCGACAAAAGATGTGAGTTTGGTGCTTGCTGAGAATCCACCTTCATCATAGCCTGTTATCTGATATTAGTCTGAGTATTCCATGATTTTCTGGATGCATGACGACTCACCTTTGGGGATACCAGCGCAAGCAATGCAGAGAAGAGCAGCGTAGTAATACAGGGTCGGTCGGCCCATTATAGCGTCGTGAGCGTTGTAAATGCGCGTGTCCTTTCAATAGCAGTCTTTCACGACGGACTCTTCTTACTTATACACCTCCACCAGCCTCTTGCTATCGGTGTTAGTGATGCCGGAAAGGCGTGTTCTTTCAAAGCAATTCCCCACAGGTTTTTGGGGAAGGCCATGCGGGGGCTCTGGGGTGGAACTGGACCACGGACGATGACCGAACGCTTGGGCGGTCGCAGGCTGTGGCCGTTGGAAGAAATTTGATCCACCTCGACTGAAATCGACTTCGGACGATGTCCGTCTGCTCTGTTCATACGAGTGAATGGGTCTTCATGCCGTGAGCTCACATGACTATGCGCTGTCTGCCGGTGCCCGACTTGCGGTCATGTCCAATCAAGACTTCCCACAGTGGAGACAAGCGGTCTCTCAACAGGCTTGTCTGCGACGGTGCATGAGTACGCGAGACGGACGTTGTGCGACGACGAGCTCCACTCCGGCATATCGAGATTACCGTCTCCAAGTCTTCACTCCTGATGGCATACCGCGGCCGGATAAACCGGCTTTGTAGGCACAGATTCCCTTTCAAGCTATTCTCCAAGGCTTATTTGCGACACACTTCGTTGCACCCATCTTTGTCGGCATCACATCTCGCTCAGCCTCCGGACAAAATGTTAACGACCGCTATGAGCCGGCTCATGCAGGGCATGTTTTCCTCATTCTATGCCATCTTGTGTTTAGCAAAGATCGAGACTCGAGCATCCGTGCTTCTACCAGCCAGTTCACAGAAACAGAGTACTCGACACAACGCGAAAGAATGCCAACATCCCGTCGCGCGCCGCACTCTTGCTTCCAGACTACCCGAAGAGACATGGGATGGACATATGCACGTCGTTGATCCCAAGCGATATCCACTGGCGTCAAGCGCTATCTACACTCCATCGACACACTCAATCTGGGATGCGGTATCCTTCGAGAACACAGTCAGCATGAAGAACATTCTCCTAGTGCAGCCATCCATCTATGGAAACGACAACAGTGCCATGATCGACGCCATGAAAGCTCTCGGTCCCGAGCGTTCGCGGGGAGTGGTAGTCTTTGACGAGTCGACAGTCGAGACCAGCACACTGGAAGAATGGCATGAACTGGGTGTCCGTGGCGTCCGCTTGAACCTCGCCAGCACCGGTCAGAACCCAGACATCAACGCATTCCGCAATACCATCATGAGATACGCAGAGCTCGTTGAGCCCTTTGGCTGGATGGTACAGATCTACATGTCAATGGACCTGCTCCCCGAGCTCGAATCGACCATCAAAGACCTCGGCGTGCAGGTCTGCTTCGACCACTTCGCGCAGCCAACTAAGCCTTCGAAGATGGCAGGATCGAATTTCGACCCTTACACAATCAATGGGTTCTCTTCTCTCATCCGATTGCTACAACACGGCAACGTCTTTGTGAAATTCTCCGCACCATACCGCGTGGATCTCGACAGCCAGCAGCTCGATGCGGTGGCGAAAGAGATCCTCCGTGTTCAGAACGACCGCGTTGTGTTTGCAACCGACTGGCCTCACACTCGCTTCGAAGGTCTTGATATCAAGCCGTTTGAGGAGCGTTGTCTGGAATGGGCGGAGGATGCAGGTTGCGTCGAGAAGGTGTTTTCCACCAATGCAAGAAAGTTGTGGAGTGTATAGGATGAAAGTGATCTTGCAGATGTATAAGAAGTCTGAAGAAGTCTTGGTTGTTGTATGCCAATACAGCGATCAGAAGAAGCATGATGACATATGAGCAAAGCCTGAATCTTTTGGCATACCTAGTTAGCGGCGCATAGCGATCAACATAGACGTCAAATCTCGTTTGGCGCAGGATTATCGTATCTTTCTTATACACATATGAGCCTTTTCGCCGCCGTGATCTCGGTCATCGCAATGTTCTTGCATTTCCCTGCTAATGCCGGCGGACGATCTCTGGACTTGGGCGCGTGCAAGCTACACCAACAAATCACGTTGATCTCAACATTTCGCGCGAAACATCACTGCGTCGATTCCATGTATACCAAGAACTCGTCCCAAACTCGCATCAATACATCTCTTCGACATTTTGCTCCGCCACGCGGACTCAATTTTTTCCGACCCACAATCTCCCGGATGTTCAGCGTTGACGTCTCCGTCACCGGCGAAACGTGGCTTATCGCCTCGCCTCCACTGCTTATAGCACGGTCGGCGCTCGGCCATCGTCCGTGTGGTATATGCGCAATGCTCTATGTCAGTCAGCATCCAAGGCCTTGTGAGCCTTGGTCACCAAGACGCTGGTGGTGCGTTGTTGGGATTTTGGGAGCCCGGAGGTCGGGGGTGCGACGTGCTGGATTGTCGAAGATGGAGGGTACAAAGGTGGGAGGAGTGTGCCTTTGTGGGATTGTTTTGCTGATTTATAGGTATCTTCATACACAAATATAAGACTTATACGCTCCATCGAAGTGTTCTAAGGATCCAAGCACAGTCTCGTGCAACTGCCCGCACCCAATCCCACCATGAGCAAACCATCAACCGCAACAAGCATCGCCGCTGGAGCAGCAGCCGGAGCCTGTGAGACTTTAGTTACAGTGAGTATACAAATTCCAGAATCACTACAAAACTTCCTCACTTTAACGAAGTATCCCAGTACCCTGTCGAATACATCAAAACCCGCCGCCAACTCCCCGGCGCCAAAAACCTCTCCTCAATCACAATCGTCCGCCAGACCCTCGCCTCTTCAGGCTTCAAAGGCCTCTACTCAGGATGCACTGCCCTAGCAGCGAGCAACATGTGCAAGTCAGGAATCCGCTTTTTGAGCTTCGAGACCGCTCGATCAAATCTACCTGTACTTTTCCCTTGCCTCAAGAACAGCCCGCTTCTCAGCGTGTACTCCGGCCTCTGCGCCGGCATCGCAGAAAGCATCCTCGTCGTCACGCCAGGAGAAGCAGTCAAGACTCGAATCGTCAACGCTGCTGCAACCGCTCAGACTAGAGCCACACAGCTCTCGACGCCACAACTCGTCTCCAAGATGTTGCGCACAGAAGGCATCTTCTCTTTCTGGCGCGGCCTAGCTCCCGTCGTCTGCAAACAAGGCACCAACAGCGCCGTACGCTTCTCGACATTCAGCGCTTTTGGAGACCTCCTGCGGAAGTCAGACACCATCCGCGCGAACGCGAGTCCATCGGCTGTGACTTTCGCGGCGGGTGCGGGGAGTGGTGTGATTACTGTTTATGCGAGCATGCCTTTCGATAATATCAAGACGAGAGTGCAGACGCAGGGTACGGGAGGAGCGGGGATGCTCGCCACTGCGAGGACGATGTTGGTGGATGAAGGTGTGAGGGTATTTTGGAATGCTACGACGCCGAGGCTTGTGAGGCTTACGCTGAGTAGCTCGATTACGTTTACGGTTTATGATTTTGTTGTGAAGGGAAGTCGGGAATGAGCGGTTACTGAGCCTGGATATGAACCAGCCAGCGAGACGAAGTTTGGTGAACCCGATCTCGACAAGGCATTGAAGCTGAATGCGGATAAACAACGACATGGAGACTGTTGGGCTTCAATACACTCGACCTCGCCCGACCTCTAAGCAGACTATTTGGCTCACCCTCAAGATGCGAGAGCGAACTGCGATTTTGAAGCAATGTGTGGGATCATTCGCAGTACAGTCTGAACCAACCTACGCCAGACGATGCTCGAGGACTGGTTGTTGTGGGCACCTCGAAAAATGAGCATCGCCTAGCTGGTCTCATGTAGAACTCCTTCAAGGGCTTTCATTGCCAGGGGTTCTTCTCCGTAGCTGCGCGGGGTGAATTGTCGTCACGGATTGTCAAAGCAAATGGTGACAGTCTGTGAGACTTGAATCGAGGAATCTAGGACAACTGTCAGCTAGCACAATGACATGGAACGAGAATGAAACTTATTACGCTGATCCAGGGACAACGCACGAACGTGGTCGATGTCCGCGGCGACGAACCAGCTGATGCTGTTCATTTGCCTCCTTTAGCGTTTTGCGTGCACAAATAGCGTATCCCGCCTTGCATTTCCTTTTCATCGAGTATGCTATGCGGGTCTTTGTGTTCATGTGGAAAGAAGAAGAGCTCTTTCTCACAGCCTGCCGTCACTTCAATGCTCTTGCAGACCTTTCCGAAGTCAAAAGAGTCTTCCAGCAGAGCGTTTGAAGCAGCTTTGCGGGTCGTGGACCTGCAAATCCACGTGTTTGACAGCACGGATCTGAGACTACCTCACTATGACGCCAGACATAACTTCCAAACTGTTATTGCGATATTATCTCACTCTCGTCATTGACTGCACGTTCGTCGAGGTGATCAGATATCAGCGACAGTGGTTGAAACAGTCAGCTATTACTCCGACACTAACCCTAAAAGTATCGTAAACATCGCACGAGTCGCACGTATCCTAGCGGGAGACGCTAGGTACAGGGTGAATTTCAGCACATCCACCCGTCTTACTTGTTGGAAAAGGCTGCTTTCATAGGTTGTCATCGTGCAGCAGCCGGTCGAGCAAGCTAGCCTAGAGAAGAATGGGACGCTGTTTACAGGTTTCGTTAGATAAACACGGATGCAGGGCTAACGATGCGCATGTATGCAGAGGAATGGCGCCTACGTCGCACGAAGACGCGCGCTTACAGCTGCTGTGAGGCGCATCCTCCACTTCGACATGCGTCGCGACCTCCAGATATGGAACATCGACTCGCAATAAACGCTAAGGCTCTAGAAACCATCCGCTACTTGAGTTTTCAGTTTGTAGATCATTCACTCGCCGGGCAACAGACAGGCCGAACCCAATCACGCTTGTCTGGCCGACCCCTCCACCAACAGTAACAAAGGCGAGCGATGGTACATGGTTCGCTATAATTGGGCAGCTCCCAATTAGCGTACGGCGTCGAGGAAGCTTTGCCTGTCCGCAGTAAGCCAACGATGCGGCGCATAGAGTCTGCGCCTCAATGGTCCTCTGTGAGGGCCTCTATTCCAATGGTGTGGATGTTCTCCCTCGGCGTTGCCCCGACGTACCGCTGATAGGAAATCATCCAATCAATTCCCACTGAATACAATGAATGCTGCGCCCGACTTGTGTTGTGATAAGTATCGACCTGCCTGCAGCAATGACTGTCCACTCTCACCTCTTCCTCACACTGCTATCAAATGGATATCTACGTCAGCCTACTAAGCTTCTAATTTCTCTAACAAGTCCTCAGATTCTCCAAACATCCGACTGGCAGACCAACTTCTACGCCTAAAGCGACTTCACGTAGCCAACTCAGATCTTTCACAAATTCCTCCTCTTCTTTCGCGTAATCTGGTGCACCATGGCACCTTATCTTCTTCTTGCCAGCTGGAAAGTCGTAGACGCTTCGAGCACTACCGCAGGCCTGACAGAATTCATCAGCCAGAGAAATCCAGTTCTGGGCTTTGTCTTAAGCCTCGCAAATGACTTTGCGAAGTCGATCGCACAGCCTCGTAAGCCACGTTTTCGACACTGTGACATGATGATCATTTAGCTGAAACAAATCCAGAGACACTCGTCCTTATCAGTGTATGGTGGATCACTTTCACCATTATCGTGACATGCGTGCTATGTCTAGGCTTTGGACCGTCAGGTGTGATCCCTGGTGAGTTACCACCCACCTCCGGAAGATGCAATTGATGGCTGACAATTCTTAAGGTTCTTTGGCCGCTGCTTTCCAGGGCTGGGCATACGGGGCCTTCACTCCAGCAGCCGGCATCTTTGCAACTCTCACTAGCCTGGGAATGGTGGGCTTTCTGGCACCTGCCGTCGCTCTTTGCGGCGCGGGTGTAGCTACAGCTACTACATTTGTTGCCTGGCTCTGCCAATGATCTCTTGAGGACAATTATGGTCGACACATAAGCTTCGGGCTCTGAAACCGATTCCAAGGTACATAGCGCTTGATATACTTGCAGAGTGGAGATGAGCAGCAGAGTATCACAGGAAATCGTCTCACATGATGCTGAACATTGGCACCCCGCCAAAAGTCCGGACTAAGTTGACATACGTGTGGAGACTCAGACGGTTTGCCTGTGTACTGAGAATGTAGTGCAGGCTCGTAGTGCTTGATTTCTTGAGACCATGCTTGTTTGCTCACTACTACTGAATATCGAATAATCGCCTTTTCGACCTAATTCGCTGCCATGATCGCGCCTTTCTTATGCCGTGCACATATGTATCGCCAATCATCTGGAAACCACTCCCTTGCTGTCGGAGTATGAATGGGGTCCATCCACCCTTCAGAATAGCTATGCTATCTCCCACCCGACCGCCCGGAGACCCGAACCCGATGTAGCCCTTCTCAGTTGTGAAGAAAACCCTGCGGTCAATGGTGTTAACCAATTCACGATAGTACGGCACAGCGTCCTGTGCTCGGATGCTATGCCACAATCGCTGCGCTTCCGGATCCTGACATAGCCGACTCAACGAGAGAGAATCTATCTCAGTTTCATCACATGCGTTGATGCTTCTCCAAGATACCCCCAGAGCTCGGAGACGCAACGAATCCACGACCGCGTCGAAATGCTGTCGGAATGTAGGCCGTGCTGCAACAAAGAGCGCTGTATCTGCTATCAAGGTCCGCCAGATTGCTTCGTATTGATTTTCCAGGCCTCTATGAATACTCTTCTTCAGCGTATCTATGGTGTGCTCCAAATTTTGAATTGTCAATACCTCATCTCGTGGTGGAAAGATGGCTGTCTTGTCCCGAGTCAAAAAGATCATGATCCGTTGTATGTCCGGAAGAGGGTTCTCGCTTGTCAGTACATCACTAACGCAGCTGATGCGATCTATCTGGTGCCCAGGGACACGTATGATGTCTGAGACGAAGCTTATAGAGTTTTTGATCCGCCCTCGTATCTTGTTGTGGGGGCGTAGCGCAAATGTTTGTGCTAAGCTAAGGTCTACGGACCAATCAGGGGCCCAAGATGAGGAACCAACAGGCTGTTCGGACAGGAAAGCTTTGCAATGGCAGATACGCAGGTCTTGACTCTCCAGAATCGAGTATTGCGCAGCCTGTAGATAGACTACTGGAGCCGCAAGATTGTAATCCACGCGGAGCAGATCACGGTGGGCAGCATTTTTTGTCTTGCCGCGCAAGAGTCCGAGAAAGCCATATACTTTGTCTTGGCTATGTGTAGCTTGTAGCGTCCGACTGATGATACATGCGTCGGCAAGTTCGATCACCGCTCCACTTTGATAAGCAGAACGTATAGTCGTGATCGCGCTTATGCGAGCAAGCCCAGCATCGGAAGAGTTCTGGTGGAGATGATAAAGACTCCTGGACAGGTACGCAGCTGCGTAACTAAAATGTGTCCAACTCATCTCCGAAGGTCCACAGAGCACTCTTGGGTCGTTAGCTAAAGCAACTTCCTGCACGATCCAGGTGCGACAAAAGTATGTCCGGTTCACGAGCTCATAAATCGCAATCCACAGGTCGTCATCCCAAGGTTGCAAGGCAACCGCTTCGACCAAGTCAATTTCGGCCCAGGAGAGTGGTCTGAGTTCTCCCTCTCGCGCCTTCCTGACCTCCCGCCTGATCCATAGTTTTGCAAGGACATACAACATGCGAAACACGTCGTGTGGTCGACTGACTTGAGAGCCAAGCCAGATGAGAACACGTGTTACTTTGCCAAAGATGTCGGCCATTAGAGGAATTTGCTGGCTCTTCTCCAAGCTATCTTCCTGATTGATACTGATAGCATCAATCCAAAGTGTTCGTGGATGAGATCTGTCTCGTATGCGCTTCAAGAAGAGATACAAGCTATGTGTTATGTTGATCTTATAGCCTGAAATCTTGACAGAATCGGTCTTTCTGGTTGTACCCCATTCATACGAAAGGGCTTCGTATCGGGGCATGTGCGTCAAGTTCGAGATCTTGAACTCGATTTCGATGTCATCTTGCTCGTGCCCAGCTTTGAGGTCCAGCAGTCGGATTTGCCCTTCGTTCAGTACCTCGTGGTAGCGATACGAAATAGCTGTCATGCTGCAACGATCACAATAGGCCGTATCCTGATTTTGAACCCGTCAAGGATGTGGTAACACTCCCTAGCTAAGCGTCTCAGTCCGACCTTAGGCTCAGCATACGGTGTTCACCAGTCTTCAAGCGCCGAACCTCACACTACTTTCGCTCTTGCCTGTGCAGAATCCTCCGGTACCGAGTAATCAGCTTTTTCAGGATGACAACATGCCTTAGACACGGCGTTTCCTAGCAAACTCTTTGGGCGCATTATCAATGACTGTATAAGTGGCGTGTCTAGGCGCACGACTCCTATAAGACGGTTCGAGATCCAGCGCTACGAAGTTACACGCGTTAGCTAGTTGGGCTGTAGCTGGCATTAACAAACATGACGGCGGCTGGCTGCAGCGTGCTTCTAAATATATCATGTTCCTCCATAGTGCTCTCACCGGTGCATATAAATTGTGTTTCATATGAGGACGAACCCTACGTCCCAGGTCATCTGCATCTGTATGAATGAGCTCCAGCTGCGCACCTATCGCTGACGCTGGCGCTTGGCTTTTCGCCCGTTACTTGCATGTGGGAACCGACAGGAAGGCGCGTAAGGACCCCATTTGCTGCTTGATCCTTGGCCAGAGAGATTTTGAGCTAAGTCGACAACTGATGCAGAAGAACCTCTGGCGGGGCGTAGGTTGACGGTTGTCAACATGCTGAAGCGATCTGCAGGCCTAGCTTGAAGAGCACGCTGCGAATCGTCAATGTTTCTCGTGCTTGACAGTTGGTGCCTGACGCGGACTAGCAGTGACAAGACCGGTGAGAATTTGAGCCAACCCATGCACGCCACGCCACACTGACGTGCATGTGGTTACTGCAACTGACATCAGAATCCATAGTCTCGTAGTCGTGGGGGGTCCAGCCCGGAAAGATGATGGAAAAAGGACTGTGACATTTTCCGTCGCCTTTGAGACATGCGTCAATGTCGTGATTCGAGTCCGTCATGGCTGAGGATGTCACTGGTCGCAGTAGCTGCGATGAACCAGCGGTTGCGGATGAGTATGGCGACGTTCGACGGGCGCAGCAGCTTCCAGGCTGGCGCGAATTGCTGATGGTATGAAGAACTTCATGCGTATGAAGTCTGTACACGCCGCGGATCCAGCTTTAAGCTAGCCTTGACGATGGAGTCAACGGAATGGTTGAGTGCGCGGAATACGTATGCGTGGGTGTTGGGTTGAGATGTCACCGAAGAAAGAACGTTGCCGAGACAAGGGAGTTGGCGAAGGAAGGGGCGACCGATTGACGAGCACACGCTCGCCACCGATGAATCTGCACGTGGCTCGTGGCTCAAGTAACTTTGCTCCGCCTCCAGCAGCCTTGTGCATTGCACACGGGACTGCTTTCAGGTGAAGAGCTCTTCGTGACCCGGCCTTCGCTTGGACAAGAGACTTGGCAAAGGTTATGGTATGGGTATCAGGTATGAATTGCATCGCTCATGGGGCCGAACAGCTAGTCAGGTACCAAATTTGAGCACGCTTGCTCTGATCAGACCCTGTGATCTTCCCAAAGAATACTTCACAACCTCTCGTCCGCCCTATTCGATCCGCTGCCTCATCATCTGCTCGCCCAAGATCCTGGCTAAACTCACTGAGATGCTCGGAATCACGTATGCAGTCTTAGCCGTGCGGCGCCCCTGTTGGCCGATGTGAAGGTAGGAATCGTTGTGAGGCGATTGGCCCTGCTGATCGGCAGATTCTGCAGGGCTCCTGTTGAGACTCAAAGTCTGCAACGTCTGGTTTGCAATCTCTGTCATTGTGTCAGTTGCTGCTGTGGCAGGCTTCTGAAGAATTGTATGGTACTCACGTCGCTGGTCAAGCGTCAGAGCGCGCACGTGCTCGATGTCAGTCGCAAGCAGAAAGTAGATTATGCCTCTGGCGTGCATCCGTTCGATGGCTCCTGGGATGGCATGGTCGTCTTTCACAACCCATGGCTCTCCTACAATGTCTTCGAACCAGAACAAGTTGAGCTGAGGGTCATCAGCCATCCTGAGACTGCGGCGGATCTCGTCATAGTTGTACTGCAGTTGCTCCGGGCCCGAAAACCATGTGCGCAGAGATCGAAAGTCTTTCTCCAGCGAGAAAGATTCGTCGTCGTGCTGTTTGATCCAGCCGACGTGGATGACGGCGTTGTTGGCCTGTGGCGCTGGCCTCGTGGGGCTGTCATCATGCTTGACTCCATTGGCGGCGGAAGGAGAATATCGCTCGCCATCAAGACTTTTCCTTGCAACTTTACCGTTTTTACTCAGGGGTGAAGAGCTTCTCTTCTTGGTCGAATCTGGCGACAATGGCGTTCCGGATACTGTGGTTTCCACATCGGCCACTCCCGTCTTTACACCTATCTCACGCTTCAAGTTTTCCTTCCTACACTCCCGCGCGTACTGGAAGAATTTCTGCGTGATTGTAGGAAGTCGTACACGGTCTCTACAGCCCGTCCACCAAACGTCATATCACTCCTGAACCAAAGCGGCTTCAGCCAGTCGTTCTTTTGATGCGGCAAGCAAAACAGCCGATCGGTCATGATGCTTTCCTCAACAAGACCCGCTTCCGCTTCGAGACGCTTTCGCGCGCCTTGCGTCCACGACTGAGTGCCCTTCTCGAAACGGATGGGAGATAGTATTTCCGTGGGCTTGATGTTCGCTCTCTCGAGAGCGTCGTTGGCGCGTTGAACGGCGTCTCGGAGCTCTGCGTCGCTCCAGCCGAAGATCTCTTTGTAGAACGTATCTTTCGTCTTGCCCATGCGCAGGTGCGTGCGCATGCCTTCTGCCGTCCAGGTGGTCTGATCATCGGGGAGGAACAGAATCCTTGATGTTGCCATGTTGGGTCTCACACTTGGGTCTGAGCCGCTGAGCCAGTTCTGTGAAGAGTCGCTGGGCTGACGCTAGCGACGCGTCGTGAGCGGAATGGTGGTGGATGAGAATTGGTATTGGATATGCGTTTGTGACCGCGGCGAAATTGGATTGGGGGTGAAAACATGTTGTAGGATGAAGGAGGTGATCGCGTGCGCGATCAGGTTTTTGAGCAGGCGCGTGGGAGAGTGACTTCCTCCTTCCATCAGTGAATGGAAACCGCTATCACCCGCTGGCGAGAGCATGTGCGATCTCCGCACCAAAACCATCATCACATGCAAACAACAAACCAGCTCCACTGGTCAAACTGAAACGCAGAAGCAGCGATCTCACACCTTGCACTCATATGGTCTTCCACCTCCACTCAAACATCACCCTCCACTTTCGCTCACCCTGCAATTCACTTCACTTCCAATCCCCACCAACCCCTCCGGCCCGTCAAACCTGCATACCCGCCCCACGAGCACCCAGTTAGCCCGCGCACCCTTCGAATGTCGAAGCAAAACGCGGGCCGATCCATTCTGATACTGCACGGTGCCCGTTGCCGTGCGGAATTTCCCAAAGAGGGTGGAAGAGGGTGAGGGCTTGTGCGCTGCGTCGACCTCACCTTGACCTCACGTCACGTGCCAAAATTACCACAGCCTGCCGACCTTTTGAAACGCTTGAGAGTTATCAGCAGTTCGCAGAAGGCATTTTTCGCTGCGGATGGAAAATGTGAGATGATAGAGGTGGGAGTGATGGACCTTGAACCATTTCTTTTTCTTCTTTGCTCGACTTGTGCTCAGCTTACAACTCTACCGGGCACGTTGCCCACGGGCGCAAATCTCTTCGCGCTCAGCAGAACGCCCTTGACACCTCTGATCTCTTTCTTCACCTCTTCAATCGCATCCACAGCGTCTGTGCCACTCTTCGCATCGTTAGCGAAGCCTCCGCCGTAACCACCATTCCACATGTTCGCTGTCTGCACCCTGTACATCATGTTGTCCAGATGGTGGCGCAGCTTGTTAGTCTCTTCGAGACGATCCTTGGCTGGTTGCTCGCCTGCTTGCACACCGGCTAGCATTTCGTCGAGGTGTGATTTGATGATGCCGAGGCGCTCGTTCTGCTTGTCGGCTACGGTGTTTGTTTGGGCTTGCGCATTGGCGGTGGAAGGAGGCGGTGAGATTGCTGGCGAGGTCTGCGTGCCGATGTCGCGGTGGAAGAGTTCTGTGGGATCGCTGGCTACGCTTTCGGCGTCTTCGTGCTCTCCTTCTTCGGCTGTGGATTTGGGCTCTGGGATTTTGCTGACCAGCTTTGAGAGGCGCTCGTTGAACTCGTCGATTTTGGTCTGTCCGTGCGAAGCGAAGTCGTGTCGGGCATCTGTAAGACTTGCAGCCATGGGCCTGACGAGGAATGTGCTGGCGCCGTATGCTACCGCGGCGATTGCGGATGCGATGTAGGTGGCATTGAGGATGCGCGTGGGTGTGATCAATGGTGGCGGTTTCCGGGCATCTTCCAGGAATTCGGGGTATGTTATTATTGGTGGCGCGGCGACTCGTGGTGCTGGCGGCGTGCTTTGTGGTTGTGTGGTTTGCTTGAAGCTGGCGAAGTCGGCGGTGGATATTGAGGTTGCTGGTGGCGGGGCACTGACTGCTGCTGTAGATGTCCCAAGCTCTTGTTCGATCATGTCTTGCGTTATGCCCTTCGCTTCGAGGAATTCCCGTTTCCTTTCTACAGGCTCGTCCTTCACGCCGGGATCTTCCAGGAATGCTCTGACAATTTCCAGCTGCTGAGCTCGTTCTTCCGGGGATAGAGGGGCATCTTCTGTATTTGATTGCTCTGGCGCGGGATCCTGTGTCTCTTCTTTCGCGCTTGGCTCCTCTTGGTCTGATGTGCTCTTATCTGTCACGTCGGCATCGTTGGCACTTGGTGCAACTGTGTTGCTGTTGAGTGGTTGTTGCTGGACGCGCTGCCATGCTGGTATGGCTGGTTTCGATGGAGTGCCTGACATGGTCTTGATTATCGCAGTGAGTACTGTGGGTTGGTAGGAGTCAGAGAGAGACACTCCAAGGCCAAGTCAATGATAGCAAGCGCCGGCAACGTGAAGTGTCCAGCGATCTCGCACGTGAATGAGCCTCGGCTTCTGAACAGGGCCGGGCAGGGCAGTCGCGCTCGAGTCATGCACGTGACGGAGGCCGGAGCATGCAATCTGATTGAGCAGCGCAACCAAGAAACGGCGGCTTCATACTCCCATTCGCTCTTTGACGGCAATCGATCTGCTCTCTCACATTTATTGCCCTATCCGGTCACACATACATACACACACATATACGCCATCTACGCCGAGATGGACTACGACAACGCCAAACGACTAAAGTCATCCTCTGGCTCGCCTGTTAGCGTCAAGCGCACTGGAGCAACTGCCCTTCCACAGTATCAGCCTCCTCCAGCTCGGTAGGTGCAGTCAGCCTGCTTCGGCAGTGCAGTCCTCTCTAGGGAATCTTGCTTTCGGGTGGCCTTGCGCAACACGACGACGCCACATCACGTGCATGCGCGAGGCGACTGATGTCTTGTCGGACGTCAGATGTGAAGTGCGACGGCGGGCAATGGCAGACAGGCGCGCGAAATGATGCGACCAACGGGCTGAAGCGATAATCCCGCCGCGTGGGAAGGAAGGGGCGACGCACCAAGCAAGTGTTTGCTGTGAGCGAGCTCGATTGAGAGCTTAGCATTAGGGCAGCTCTCGACCTCGACTGCAACAACGGCCCCAGCGAACACAACACCGCGCCCTTCCACACCACCACCACCACCACCACCACCACCAGTCAACCAAACAACACTCCCTCACCCTCGCCATGCCGCCAACCCGTCGCTCCACCCGCGCCCCGCCCACCTCTGCCGCCCGCGAATCTTCAAAGCCATATTCAAGGACTAACACGCGCCGCAGTGGTAGTCCCTCCTCAAACCCAACCCCTTCCGCCACATTGTCTCGTACACCTCCTGCAGGCGGCAAGAATTCACTCAAGCTGACCGTCAAAGCCGCTCCCTCAAAGCTCCGACAAGCCATCTCTGGCTCACAACTTCCCCCGAACCCATATACCGATGAAGCAAGCGAGAGCGATGCCACACCCAAGCCTTCGGCCCGTACAGCCAGAGCGACGCGTAATCCAAGAACTGTGGTAGAACAAGACAGCGACGAGGACGATGAGGACGAGGATGAAGACGCTGAAGGTGAAGAGGACGATGACGAGGATGCAGATGGTGAGGAAGTAGACCAAGAGCTGCTGGCCAACGAAGACAGCCAGGAAGATGCAGAGGGTGAGGACGACGATATGGACGAGCTACCAGACAGCCATCCTCCGCCACCTGTCATCAAACAGTCAAAGATTCCTGGCAAATCAAAGGCCAATGTCACAGTGTCCGCGCCGGCAGCAGGTCCATTGAAGTCAGTCGAAGCGAAGGAACTCGAAGACGACGACGACGAGCTGTCCGACCTCGAATCCGGGGACGAGATGGAGCTCGGAGAAGGCGACGAAGAGGAAGATGTTGGAGATGACGACGATGATCTCTCAGGTTCTGACATTGACGGATCGCGCTCAGCAACACCGGATCCTTCGAAGCTCACTCGCAGACAACGCGGCGTTTTCGAAGAGGAGAACGTCGGTCTACTTGCACTGTCGAACGAGGCCCAGAAAAAGAAGCTCCTGTCTGTCGAAGAACACGCCATGCGACGACAGGAAATGGCACGTCGACGTAAGAACCTCAGCGAAAAGCGCAATGAGGAGGAGAAGGTCAGTCAGTGATTGGCTTTTATTTCCACCACCCACTGACATCTAGACAGATGGAAACCATCAACAAACTTCTCAGTAAACCCGCTCCCAAAAGACGCACAAGGGCTGAGATGATTGCTGCTCAGCAAGCTGCCGACATGACACCCGGAGCAGAAGATGAAGAAGGAGGACCACGAGCCAACCCACTATATTCCCGATGGATCAACAATAAGGATGGCAGCAGAGTCGCCGTACCTGACGAGTGGCTCGAAAGTCCGGTTGGCAATGTCTTCAAGAGTGCCGCAAGCCCTTCTAATGGTGGAGCGATGGTGCAAGAGGTTGCTTAGAGCAGCTTTCAGTGGCAAATGGCCCTCGAACGACAATTCGACTCGCGCAGCTGCATGAATACACTCGACAGAAATCGATCGATAGATAGACCGGTACTGGCCTTCTGGTCAAGTAATTTACGCTTCCGCCGGCTCTCATTGATGGGCTTCGAACGACTTTCCAGGACACGAATCTGCGTTTCGGCCAATTCTTGGAACTTCTCCCCAAACCTCGTTTCCACGCGCCCATCTTTCCTCTTATCTTTTATCACTACTAGCACGAATGCAACATCACATGGAATCTAATGAGATGCAGTGCCTCTGACTCAGCCCGTGTTCTCAGCCGCAGTTCTCCAGCCGCTTAGGCCCGCGCACGATCAAGTCGGGTTAGTCATCATGCCACGTACAATGTTTGTTTATCAGCTCGGTCTTTCCTCACTACAAACCTCCCATCAATCCCAACAACAACAAAACTTTGAAACACCAAGCCACAAGCCACAACTCACATACAACACACACCACCATGTCCGCCCAACCTACAATAGCCCGCTCAATCCCCTCTCCCCTCACAACACAAATCCCCAATCTGTCCGCGGAGGAGATCGCCGCTCTCCCATACCCGCCGGACTACTACCCCGGCGCCAGAGATGTCAAGACTCCGTATGGGGGTATGAGGGTCTATGAGTGGGGGCCGGAAAGTGGGAGGAAGGTTATGCTCGTGCATGGGGATGCGACGTGTGCGCCGCTGTGGAAGAGGGTTGCCGATGGGTTGGTCGGGAAGGGTTGTAGGGTTTGTGTTATCGGTAGGTGTTTTTAAAGCTTATTGTTTGGGGTCATTTCGAATGGCTGGGGGGTTGAGTGGCGAGCTTGCCAGATTGACACGCGATGGATGAACGAACACGAACGGTTCTGTGGACCTTGGTTGGATTCATCACATCGCATACCGGGCTATTGATTCTTGACCAGCGCCAAAATACCTAGATAACATCGCACTAACCTCCCCCTCAACACACAGATCTCTGGGGCCGCGGCTACACCGACACGCCCCTCGTCCCACACACCACCACCCTCCTCTCCCTTCAACTCCTCTTCGCAGCTTCCTCCTCGCCTCTCCCCTGGTGCACGGAAACTTTCAGCATCATCGGCTTCTCTCTAGGTGGCGGAGTTACTATGGACTTTGTCGCTTCGTTCCCGCACCTCGTGCGCTCGGTAGCGTTGTTGGCGCCGGCGGGGATGATCAGGACGCTGCCACAGATCTATGTGGATTTCAAGGAGGCCGTGACGGGCGGTGGGAAGAGTGAGGGGCAGTTGAACGACATGCTCGCCGGCGTGCTGGGCGTGGAAGAGGAGAGTGAGGGCGAGGGGGAGTTCGAGAGGTTGGTCAGGTGGCAGTATGAGAACCATCGCGGGCACGCGAGGAGTTTTGCTTCGACGTTGGTGCATGGGCCTGTTGTGGAGCAGGGGGGTGTTTGGAGGGAGGCTTGTGGGATGCTGAAAGAGAAGGTGGAGGCGAGGGAGGGGCGTGAGAGGGTGGTTGTTGTTTGTGGGGAGGATGATTGGGTTGTGAGGAAGGAGTGGGTCAAGGAGGATTTGGATGGGATGTTGGGGGACGGTGAGTATGTTTTCCGCACGGTGAAGGGTGGGCATGGGTTTCTGATCGATGGGGAGGCTTGTGAGAGGGTTGTTGAGGCGATTGGGGAGGAGTGGGCGTTGTAGGGAAGCACTCATGGGTGCGTGTGCATGCCGTGGCTATTTTCTCAATGGACTTTATGGCGAAGCTAGGCAAGCGAGCTGACTTTACTACAATCGACGCCCCCCGGCTATACTTCCTAATGATAACACTCTACCACAAAGTCCGTCAACCACCGTTTCCACAAAATCGACTCCTAATAAGAAGCCATCCCATCATCCAACATCGCCTTCACCAAAAGACAATGCCTATCCCCCGCCTGCGAGCTCCACTCCGTCTCATAGTTCAACCCATACGGCCAAAAATGCCCTCCGCCGCAGCTGATCTTTGCACTCTGTCCATCCCAGCTGCGCAACAAAGGCAGCGCCTTCGGCCAGTTGCCACTCGCGCACCGGTCGTCGAAAGCTGTCCTCTGGCCTACACCGAGAGTGTGCGCGATTTCGTGCAAGGCTGTGCGCTCGGTTTGGTACGCGGCGTTGGAGCCGAAGCGCAGGTCGCCGTTGTAGTTTGCTTCCGCGGTGGGGACGCCGGGGGTGTAGTAGACGCGGATGGTTTTGGAGATGGAGGGCGTGAGGCGTTGGTGGCGGGCCACGGCGGCGGTCATGGCGGCGTTGATGCGGGTGTAGGCGGCGGATTGGTCGGCGGTTGGGTTCGAGGCGCGTTGGAGGGTCCAGGTTATGGCCGCTGTGGCGGTGGAGAGGAGGGTGGAGAGGAGGAGGAGGAGGGGGATGTGCATGGTTGCGGTTCGGACGATGGTTTCGACCGTTGGGTGAGTTTGAGGCGAGGTGGGCTCGACTTGCGCTGATTTGTGAGAAGTAGGGCAGGTGGAGGATTGTTTCTTATAGGGAGTTGACCTGTTCGCCTGTAGCGATGCACGGCGCTAGTTGGCTCCGAAACCAGCGGACATATACCAAGGCCTCATTGTTTCGTCTATATTGATAAAAAGGCGCGGGGTATGGAGGGTAAACCTGGGGCAAGATAAGACGGTCTCACATCGGGCTATGGACTATACTGCTTGGACAGGCGGAGCGAGACATTCCGGGATCGTTTCGCAAGAAACTAGTACGGGATCATCCAGAATCAGCTATCGATGCAACGACGAGCAATCTAGCTGGCGTTGTGGTACAAAGTGATCACCCCGACGGCACTCCAGTGTCCCCAGCCCTCTCTCGGTCGTGCTGAGCAAGACACAGTCTCTCTGGACCATGAAGTCACAGCTACGCTCACTTGCCCTCAGCATCCCTCGCCTTCTTCGCATCGAGTTTCACAGCCAACTCCGCTTGCAGCCTTCCTGCTGCTGCCATTTCCAGCCTTTGCTCCTCACGCATCTCCGGCGTCATCCAAGCTGCTTCGGTCGCCAACATCTCGGAAACGAACGCATGCTTGGCCTTCTCATGCTCCTCTTGAGACAAGTGCGAGATCTCACCCAGGAACTCGGCGCCGAAATCGACGAGCCGATAAGCCCTGAGAGGCAGTTCGGGCGTAGGCGGCATCCGAATGAACTGAGAGTTCTCGGGAATGGTGAAGATCTCGGAAGAACTGAACCCGTAAGGCTCCCCAGCGGCCATGCGCTCCGCGCTAGGGGCCATGGTAGCAATGGTTTCGGTGAGGTCGCGGTATGTTTGTTCATCTTTTGCGTTCTTGAATTTGAGTCCTGCGACTTCGGGCTGGCGGCAAGATGGTTTGTGAGCTTTCCAGTTGGCTTTCTGGCAGGCTCGATTGCAGTAACCGACGGCTTTGTAGGCGCCGCAAAGTTTGAGTGGATGGCTGTTGCTGCTTGCGGTGTTGCAGGTGGCGCACGAGTTGGGAGCCATGATGTCGAGGTTGTGTGGACTTGGTGGGTAGTGGATAATGGTGGAGATCGGAATGGCTTTGGGGTGTTGGATGGTCAGCTGAAGAGTGGGCTGGTGGTGTCGTGTGCGTCTGCAGCTTTTTGTGGTTTGGCAACAGCGTAGTGCGTGGTTGCGACTTGTCGCGAGGTCGTAACCAGTGAAGGGTGGTCGCCTGTTCGTCCCATTCACTGAGCATATGGTCAATCTTGCCAAAGCAGGCTTTGTTGCCAGAATGCTGCCATAACCACTTTACAAGACGGCCAACTTCGAGAAAGATTTGATCCCAAGCGCTGCTACGAGGATTCGTGGAGTGATTGAAGCTTCCCATGCTTGTTCTACCCTTGCGAAGGATAGTGCCGTGCATCAACACACAAGCAAACGCGAACATCGTCCGGCCTTCACTTCCTCCTGGAACCCTTCGAAGCAATTCCCGCAGCATCTTCCACGGCCAATCTAGCATGGACCTTTTGCTGAATCTCCCCAAAAACCTCCGCTTCCAGCCTCTCAGCCTCGCGCCTCTGGGGCGTCATCTCCTCCTCTTCCGCCTCGACCTTCCTAGTTACAAACGCGGCCTTTGCCTCATGCTGTTTCCCTTTAGGCAAGTGCGCGATCGATGCTAGCCACTCAGGAGGAAAGACTATCACGTCTTGGTATCCAAGCGGCAGCTCGGGCGTGGGCGGCATTGCTTCCAAGGCGAAAGAGCCGCGGGCCAGGGTTTTTTTGACCAATTTCAGCCGACCACCATCTTCGAGTAAAACTTCTTTCAGGGTGGCAATGGTCCTTGAGGTCTGGTCGCAGGCTGACTTGTGGGCTTGCCAGTCTGCTTTTTGGCAGATTTCGTTGCAGTAGTTGACGTCCCTACATTTGCCGCAGCGCTTGAGTAGGTGGGTTTGGGCGCTTGGGGTGTTGCAGTTGGCGCATGGCTTGGTCGTCAATGCCGTCATAATGTTGAACCTGCGTTGTTTGGGGAGCGTTGATGGCGGGGGGTAGATCGGTGTTTTACCGTTGGATGGCGTGCAGGTGAGTGGGTTGGTGATATCGTGTCGGCCCAAGAGTCTCTTATGCTTTGGTACTGAGGGGCGAAGATCCGGCAACCACGGATCATTGTCAAGTTGGCAAACAGAAGAGAATGGTGATCTCATTACTCTTCGTCCACTGGCTTTGTTATGGGGCTTGCAAATCAAGCTTGGTGGGCGAACGAGCAGCGAAGAAGGCTTTTGCAACACCGCTTGGGCTGATAAAGATATGGTGAAGATGGGCAGGCTTTGTTGTGTGCGCTCGTTGTCCTGATGTTTGTGGATTGGATATAGCCAACGAAGATAACGGAATCGTATCCCGAGCAATCAGTAGGCAAGCGATGCAGAGCCTTCAAGCGTTCCGAAGCACACGGTTATGCGTTAAAAAGCAGCATCGCATTGTTACTGGCGGTATGCAGCAGGCCGCAGGCATCAGTAGCTATACCTTAGCCTTCGGCATAGGCATGGGCTGCTCCACTGGATCGCTGCCGTTTCGCCAAGCGACGATATACTGCTAGTCTTCCGGACCACAGTTTGCATTATCTGGCTGGAATGTATTGACTTCGTCGTACTTTGCGGTGATCCCCATTTACTCGAGGGATTTCTTTTGGCCAAACCGAGAAAACATGAGAGTTGGAAATGGTTGACCCAAGAAGGGAAGGTTATAACCTTCCACGTAGGATTGGTTCGCATCCCAAGCATCATCCTGAAGAGGAACGACTTGCTCCGCGGGCGCTTGGCCGATGACCAGCAGGCCATCAGGTCGTAAGGTCTGAGCAAGTCTTTCTACGGCTCCATAGATTGCGGCATATGTCAAAGCGAGCTGCGAGAAGATGATGAAG
The DNA here is from genome assembly GCA_026122715.1 of Cladosporium colombiae. Classification (NCBI taxonomy): domain Eukaryota; kingdom Fungi; phylum Ascomycota; class Dothideomycetes; order Cladosporiales; family Cladosporiaceae; genus Cladosporium; species Cladosporium colombiae. The sequence continues at coordinate 233,902 of JAKZFA010000019.1, forward strand.
ACGGCATAAAAAGTTCCTTGAGGTTTATGATCGACCATGTTGACGACTTCGAAAGTTTCCTTGACGCTCGCTTTCGCATGGTCGATCATCTCGGTCGCAACGTCAGCGCCATGGACGTCCATTCCTGCGTCGACGAGCATTCTCGCCACTGGCATTCCAGTCCCGCAGCCAAAGTCCAGCACATTAGAGCCAGGCTTCAGGAGTGCGATCGCTTTCTCTACGCCATCGCGTTCGAAGGGGTTGTTACGGTATGCGTTCTCGTACTCGATGTTAAACTCATCTCACATGTCGTGTTCATCGTTTGTCATTGTTACGTTTGTGGCGTATAACCTCGTTGTGGGCGTTCGCCAAAGTGATGAGGACGAAACTGCAAAGGTCTGAAAGCCATCCACATTAAACAATGGCATGCTCCTCTGAACCCCAGCCTCTGAGCAGTGGGCCTGCGCGTTCAGCGGTCAAACAGACATAGGTATGGCAGCACGGACATCGCTGACATGCGGACAGCGGGAAGCGCTACTGTAGCGTGCCCTAACACTTATCTAGAATATATTAATTCACCGTGCGGGAAGTGGAGCGGATTGCGCGCTCTCTTTGCTAGAGGGTCGACCGTGCAGCAGACCACTCCATAGGTCATGCTAGAGGCGAATCATCCCATTCGATCTCGGACGGAATATGACCCACTCCAGTCTGGCATTAAAATATGCAGAATCGTCTTCTATATCGATTGAAGTAGGATGTTATCACGCGGAGGATTGAGGAGCAGTCTTCATACTAGGTGAATCCAACCAGGTAGCAGCCACTTCCCTCTTGCCAGAAATTCTGCCTCGCGGGACATCATTCCTTCAACATATGACTCGCCAACCAACTGATACGGTGACGAAAAGATAGGTATCGGTACTCCCTTCAAGCTCAAGACAAAAGGTGTCCTCACGCTCTCAAAGGCCGCAACTACGTCGCCAGTCTGAACAAATGGAGGGCCTCGACCAATGAGACCTTTCTTGGTCCGAAAAACACTCCAGTCCGAGAATGCGTCCAGATCCTCGCAGAACGTACGAATCAAATTGGTCTCATAGGCGTTAATCACATGATCTCCGCCGCTACTGACACACTTTATACATAGCCATTCCATGCAGAGCTTCTCCATCTCGAGCACAAGTGGATTGGGCGATTCTAGCACGAGCCTGGGGTCTGGATGAGCGACGTTATCCAAATGAGGTCTTAAATCGGGCGGGATCACTTCCCTCAATTTTCGTGCTGTGAGTACTCTGATCATAGAATCCCAGACGGTGAGCGGTGAACTTGCTGTTTGTGTTGGCTGTAGTTTCGGGTACGAAGCGCGTCTTACCATCTGGGCTGATGAACATCTTCTTGAGCTGCTCAAAACATCTCTTAAGCCTTTCTTACTCCCCAGAGGGTTACGATGTAGCCGTAGCCAGGAAGCCTTGCCCAAGATCTGGAGGAGGCAAGACTTCCGTGATGGAGTCTACGACAACGCCACGGATCCCAAGTCCCACTCCAAAGGCCAGCCATTTCGGTCTTCCAGGCATCTGACTCAGACGGTGGCTCCAGCAAGCAAAACCTCCACGTTCTCCAGAAGCTGGCAAGGAAGTAGCACGACCAAGCAACATGATACTTCCGTCTTGAAACAGACGGCGCCCTGGCTGGGTGTAGTCAGGTACCCAGGAAGGTAAGGTTGGAATTGATCGCGGCCAGCCTATACCAGCCGAATGAAGGCTGGTAAGCTCTGCATCCCGATGCATGAGATACTGAGTAATCGAAATGAACACTTCAACCACAGACTTATTGTAACTCGGCACAAGGTACTTATTAAGACCGTCGAATGGGAAACTTAACAGAGCATAGATCCGGTCACGAGGGTCTGCAGACTTGAACTTGGCAAACTCGATGATGTTTGTTTGAGTGGTGGTCGAGTTGTGCCTGCTTCTCACGTGTCTCAGTGTACCAATTCGGCCTATGGTTCTCAGTGCCGGCGGAAGGGACGCAGCGAAACGAGCATCCAAGCTGGTGGGAGATTGAACACGAATACCAGCTTCGATCACTTCATCGACAGCTCGTGATCGCTCGAGTGTCGTCGCAGAGTCGGTCCAGTCAAACTGATCGTCGAAACTCCCTGCTAATATACAATGACTTACATTCGCGAAGCCCCGAAGGTCACCAGGATCAAATCCACCAAATCTTGCGTGAAGCTTGAGCAGCATTTCGATGTGTTTTGGTCTCCGACTGGGTCTTACTCTCACATCATCTGTATAATGTTGGCCCTTGCAATCGCAGTATAGACACGAATAGCACCAGTCTGGCAACCACACTGTCCATCTTGGTGGGACGAGCTTCGAATCCGGTAAGATCGTCAATGAAGCGCCATTGTCATCTGAAACACGGCACATTGCCCGTTCCGTCCAATTTGAGTTGTGAGCGAAAGAGGTATCTTCAAGTACGGAAGGTGGAGCGGGTGTAAAGTCTGAAGTCGCGCTGATTCCAACAAGGACATCACCACTCAGCGCCTTGTGTTTTGGCAAAGGCACCTGCTCAATCCGGTAGCGATCACTGATTTGCATGGCATTGAACACCTTAGCGAGCAATTGGGAATTGTGCTATATGTCACGAGCAGCACTTTCGAATTGTATCCACGGCACATTGAGTCTTCCTCCGCAAGTGACAAGAATCTTACGCGCAGAGCTCGACTCTTGTAAGATCCAAGACCTGCTGAAATAAGGTCGGCGTCAAAGTTTGACCAAAGCTTACCATCTTATGGCATCCATTGCGTTGCAAAAAGCCCGTACGTCCGGATGAGCCATTTGCAGAGAATCGTTGCCCTCGAGTACGAGGGCTGCTCCAGGCCTCCACAAGCGAAGGAATTCCAGGGCAATGTCTGCATCGTCTGAAAGGTCTCCCAGCCAAACCATCACTAATCTTGCGTTGCTATAGATACGCCACATCTCTTGCAATTGGTGAGCCTTCTCGTCATTGTCATCTTGGTTTATGCACACCGCATCCATCCATAGCCACCTGCTCTTCGGCGCACGCAGGAGAATGTATGCTGCTGTGTGAGTTATGGGCAGATATGTGTTTCCCTCGAGACACAGGCGATCGGTATGGTCGTTCGCTCCACAAGTGTATGAGCATGCGGTGTACAAAAGCATCGAGTTGCAGCGGAAAGCGACGAGATTACTCTGGATGACAGGGGAGTAAGGCAAACTAGTGAGTGTGAGCAGCCTGGTGGACTCGTGGGACGGTAGCGGCTTGTAGCGATGCATGTTGGGAGACATCGCCGTATGACGTCAGCGCGTGATGGTGCGCATGTGGACCGCTATATCTGCGATATCCACTCCTAACTCGATGGGGATATTGAAAGCATTCATGCTATGTTGATTCGCTGACATGTGGCGGTAGTGTGAGCTGAAGGATTCAACTTGCGTCTAAATTTAGCCATTTGTACCGGTACATACCAAAGGCGACAAGCCACCCATCACTTCACCATTTTGAAATCGCTTCTTACCTTCATTGCGTACTGGCATGTGACATTATTTCTTTCCAAAGAAACAAGGTATGTGATAGCTTGGCTAGTCGCTTTTAGATGTTCTTATACACACGTGCATCACCTTCAGGTACATAGTCCTGCGCTGATCCTCGCCAACAGATGTAAGTGGTGGCAGGGTTAGGATGACAAATGTCATGGGGATGCCGTACACATTCGTGCAGGACAAAGACATGCTTCTCTCAACTCATGCACTATAGGACTGAACAGTGAAGATTGCGTGCCCTGAGCATTCAAATCGATGTTGATACTGACAGCATGGACATCGCTTACTTGCGAATTGCGGCAGACACTTGCGTGCCCAAAAACAATCTAGCGAACTGGTTGAGTTCAGTCCAATGTAGAGAGGGGACCCGATCGCGCTCGCTTCCTCCGCTAGATCGCGCCAAATGCAGTCGACTGCTCCATCTATACGCCCGCCTCGAGGTCAGTAGCGATCATACTACAGTCACAACGCTCAGTCTGATCTCGGACTTGACATGCCGTCTTGTAACATGGCTCTAGACACTGTCACTGGATTCTGACTGAGGTGGTGCAGTCTCGTGTGCAATACTGAGAAACACACCATATGTGATGATGCATGTATCCAGGACAGCATGGTAGCCTTGTAAGTTGTATTATAAGGCGTCGCTATCTCTGTCCACCTACCACGTGGTCTCCTTTCGGATTATCATATTCTGGCTCTCATCACTTGCAGTGATCCCCGTGTCCGCATCTTTGTCCTTGTCGAAGCTGTAGCCAGAAGGGCTGGTTGTCCTCGCGCTGCCTTGAGGGTGATCTGTTCGACAATCTGCATGCTGCTTTATTCCCTCTGACATCCCACTCATGGCTTACATCTCAAAGCCCTGGACACTTGTGTGCTTATCGCGCGGGCCTTTTGTCGTACCTTGTCCGCAAGGATTGCTTTCAGGGCCTTGCTCGGCACCATAGTTTGTTGATTAATTTGACATAAAAGGTTGAAGGATGGGTACGGTCGCTGCCACGACCGAATAATGAAGCTCGGCCGATGTCCAGGTTTCAAGGTTCCTTGTTTCAGTCGCGCGTTGTGCCTCTAGGTTGAGAAGTTGAGGGAAAGAGCAAGGCGGTGCAGTCATAATTTCATATACATGCACATTATTGTATGACTGGGGGAAGGATCCTACCACGATCTCAATTATCATTTCGATAACGTGTTGCTTCTGAATCTGCACACACAACGAGCGGTCACCCTGATCAAATCTGCTCAAGGAATGACGCTGCCATGAAACTGAAATACAACAGCGTGATCCACTCTATACCTGGCAGCTGGGTTCGGAGCTTATGCTCTATCACCTCAACCACATAGACCTCCTTTACCATTCCCACGCGCATCCACCACTGCTTCGCGAAAAGTAATGGGGCTCTCACGCTGGTAGCTTTACCCATGGCCGACCCGTCCAGCCCACAAACCACTTGGGCTGTCTCGAGCAGCAGAGCGGCGTACATATTCGCTTCCCTCTTGGCCATTTGCGCGGCGCTCTGACGAGTACTCGTTGATGAGCCGGCAGAGTTCAATAGGTAGAGACATTCCGCCAGGAGGAGCCGGATGCACCAGTAGAGACCGAGTACGTTTGCGTCGACGGGTGAGCGGAATACGAGCGGAGACTTTCGGTATCGGAAGCCACCCTTCTCGTAATCTTGAAGCCAGGTTTCAAGCTGTAGGCTAAGACTGATACACTCAAGTGTGAGCGACGTGCTTTGCGGGTTGTGTTCCTGGGGATTCGGACGTTTGTTACTGTGTCGGTCCGAGGCCTCAACAAGTCTAGGAAGGCTCAAGCCCAGATGAATTAGAGCTTCGATACTCCCTGGTGTAAACTCATCCTCGTAGTCAACCAAACGCTTGTCGAGGGAGGTAGCTTTCCGGTGAACTAGATCTTGCACCAAGATAAAGCGGGTGTATTGGCTCAAGATTCCCGCGTGGATTGGGCGAGCGTTGGGCTGGCTCAAGTGGGCATGTAAGAGGGCGGTTGTCCCAGCGAGGTGAGTCGCACAGCCGGTCAATCCTGAGGCTGTAGCGCTGTACATTTCGGTCATCATCATATTTATGACTGCGCTTGCGCGGATCTCGATGGCTTTCGCTGGGTCGTCAATTTCCCGCCTCAGAGAGTTTGCTGCCACGACGTGCAATTTGCGGGCTTCCAGTGCGAGACGTTGATCCTGGCCTAGATACCCAAAGTGTGACAATCCGACGGAGTCATTGATGTGTAGCATGGCTGTGGATCTTGCCACAGACCATGTGCTCAAGGTTCCGATCATTCGCGGATTCGACCAAATGCATGAGGGGTAATAGACTTCGATGTACGATTGAAAGAAGTGCCCCCTGAACATTGCCGGGGAGTTTATCGCTTCCGGGATTGACTTCGACGGTAGTCGTCTTGTCAAAGACCGCTCTTTGAGCGTGTGGTCGTTACAGCAGTCTCTGGCCAGGTCAGGCCGGCTCGCTGGATCGTGGCAAGCACCACACTTGACGCAGGGTGATTTTGATTGGTTTGGAGGTGAGGACGACGCTGATTTGTCGGGCCCTTTGCGGTATCTATGGCTCAAATCTATCCACTGTAAGGATTTGTCGGTGGTTGTTGCACAGTCTTCAGGTAATTGTGCGGACTGTTTCGTGGTTGGAGATACTGAGGATGATTTTTTTGCTTCGCGTTGCCGGCGCCGGAAGTCTTTCATCGCCTGAGAGCGAACGGCTCTTTGGTCGACCGTGCTCAGAGCAGCCTGCTGCCCATCTGAGGCGGTGCCTACGTTGACAAACTGGAGTGAGATCGTCATTGCGTCGACCGGGAAAAGATGTACAGCTGATTATCTCGAGCAACGTTGCAATTATCTTTCGTCCAGGCAGCCGCTTACAGAGCGGATGTCATCAACCACGCCTTGCGCTTAAGGGACACCGTGGCAAACGCGGCGTACCTGGCAGCATCTGATTCAGCCACTTTAGACGTTTAGACAACTACCAAAGATAGCTGTGAAGAGTGTATGGTCGCGTGGTTTTCCCGGCCAGATCTCCGTCGATGCGTGTGGTGGAGGATTGAAGGATCCAAAGGATTATGCGCCGGTCGGTCGGCGCCGTTTGTATTGCGAAGGATTTGGAATTCGGCACACAGAACGCCCCCTCCTCCAAGCGCCAAACAAGCTTTCGAGGATCTCCACATTCGAGCCGAGCCATGTGTTGTTGACGAATCGTATTATTAGGCGAAAGAATCAATGCTTGCTTCCGTAATACCGAACAAATCTCTCCCACGTACAGGCAGCAACAAGGGAAATCGCTAGTTTCAGAAAATTGTATGTGGTCGTCTTACGAAAGGATGCAATACGGATTGCGGTATCAAAGACAAGAATCGTTGAATGTCCGACCACGGCACTGTCAACGCGAGAACGATACGCATGATTACTTTCGTAGTATGACTTACAAGCTTCCAGATTTCAGATTGTTTTCGATCGATCGACCTCTAGTATAGAGTTGTCAACGCGCTGGTGTGTGTCGGACTCGGTGTGAACTCATTCACAAAATAGTCGTCTGTCAATGCTTGTATACCATACCAAACATCTTTGGTTGACTTGATCAGTTGAGATCTCAACCGACCAAAATTCTGATCGATCCAGATCACTCGACCTGTGGATCTGCCTAATTCGACATCTGGACCAGTAGTTTCAACGTGAGTCTCTTGTTGCATGCGGTTTCTGACGATTTTCGCATCAACCTAACCCTGACCCTAAGCGTCCAGCCTGCCTCCGGAGCCAATCACAATAATGCCCGGCCGGACGCACGTAACTCGAAGACCTCCGTAGTGGCTTGAGCAAACACATAGTGATCTATCCAGCGACAAGCCTGCACAGATACCAAGACATTATGATTGATATAGGACCGGCTGTTTCCGAGCCTGTTACTACCCAAACCTAAGTACTGATGACTGACATTGCAACATTATCCCATAAGTATCTTCGTGGCTAGTATATCTCCGCCCAGGACCATACTAGACGACACCAATCGAAAGCTATAAGAACATCGGAGATTCGTGTATGAGATCTCGGCGGCGAGATAGAGTCTACCATTTTTTTATCTACGAAGAAAATCGCTGACAGATCTATGGCTGTCAGAGTCGAGAACCATGCAGTAATTCCGGCGTTATCACATTTGGATCGCGGGATACAAGACCGAAAGTTTCGATACACGGGAGGGGAGCTCATCATTCCAGTGCTTATTTCATACCAATTGATAGAGCCGTTCATTTGACTTCCAATCTCGCCCGCACATGCATCATGTAATCCATTCTTAGATGCAGTAGCGGATAGTTCCTGTGTGGCCAGAAACGTCCTTACAAGCTACCATCTACGGTCAGCGTCTTGCAACTCTTTGAACTAGATAGATCGAGGGATATCTTACTTCCATAATTAATACCGCCCTGGGCATTGTACCAGTATTTGCAAGCGCCTCCAACAGGGACCAAATTGTTCGTGTTCATGTAAGTGCATGCCTCGAAGGCAGCAACTGTGTAGCATGTTAGAATATTCCTCTCACTTTGACTCATCGTATGATGTCAACGGACGACTTACGGGCGTTCTCGAAGCCGTAGTACTTAGTGTCGTTGGCGATCCATTCGCCGTTGGCGGCCTGGGCCCAAGCGTGGGCACCGATGCTGAAAGAGAGAGCGGTGATGATAGTGGAGAACTGCATTCTGGTGATACAACGAGTGGATAGCTTGCGTGGATTGTGCTATTGATGCGGAAAAGATGATTCTTGTTGAGCTGATGCAGAGGAAGCCGGAAAGCAGCGCCTTCACGAAGCTTGTATACCGTTGACTCTTCAGCTGTTGCGTGGCGGAGGACTAAGAAGGATTGCAATGCCTTTGGAGAGGTTCAAGCGAGATGCCCGACGTTGGCGCATGCTCCACTAACACGATAGCAATACTAGCAGACTGCAGGCCGGCTTTTACGGCCCCTGAACTCCTACACGCCCAGAGGCTGCATTGTAGGCTAACTGAAGTCAGTCAATGTACTTCCAACTGCGCATTGGGAAAAGTCGAAAAATCCAGACTCGGAGAACCAACAAGCTCGCCAAGACCTCTTGATTAATTTGAGCACTTAGCGCCATGGCCGAAGCGAACGTGCCTGATTCAGTAGAGGCGAGGCTTGTCTGTTAAGTTTGTGTTGACACGCGGGAGTGATCCATTCTAGGCTAAATGGCAGAACTGTATGAATCGTGTTGTTGTGGATCTGGATCATGGAGATCTTGCTTAGGTTGTTCTCGGATGTGAAACATCCCGATCTCCAGTAAGCACTGAGGAACCCACTTTTGATGATCTCCGTTTTTCGGTATCTAGATTGAGTCGTTAATTCAGCTAGAGATCAAGGGTTTCAGACTACAGACTTGCAGTCAAGCTGGTGAAGAACCTTCAGTGACTGATAGTGACGTTGTCAGTCTTCCGAGGTAGATAGCACTAGCACACCATTCTTTGAGATGCAGACTCAACTTAGACAGCAGCATCTCAACGGTCGATATGCTCTTGAACAGGCCTTGAGCCCATGGTGACAGACGCACCGTGTCTATGGTGTGCTTAACATCACTTGGACAGGCTATAATATTTATACGTGATGCAAAATGACAGGAACCGATCTTCAAGGTGACAAATGAGTGTAGCTACATAATCGCTCGATGTTGTATCCATATGATCGTTACAGCATGGTTGGTGAACGAAGTTTGTGAGGTTACCTGCTTACGAGCATGTTCCAAAAGCCTTCTGACTGTTCAAGGTGTTAGCAAGGATCATTTCGACAGGCCAATGCAAGCTCCTACTTACCATCCAGTGCCGCAATGCGCGGATGTTTTGCCGCAATAATTGGATGAACTGCAGCAATCGCCATAGGTAGAGCCCTTGCAGGTCTTCCCATTGACGGAGCATTGCTGATCGGTTGAGATGGAACCTGAACCGCTATTGCAGACACCGAAGGCGTTCTGGCAACCAGCACCACAGAAAGCAGACGAAGCGCCGCAATAACCCTGTTGACTACAGCATTCCCCGTCAACGTAGCCTTTACAGATGCGTCCATTCTTGCTGCCACAGACTCCATCAGTCGAGAGAGCACCGGAGCCGGCATTGCATTTGCCAAACGCGCTTTGGCAGCCAGCGGCGCAGAAGTCAGAGGAAGCGCCGCAGAACCCGTTGCGGGAACAGCATTCACCCTTGGAGTAGCCTTTGCACGTCTTGCCATTCTTGCTACCGCACTCCCCGTTTATTGAGATGCTCCCGGAGCCAGCATCGCAGACACCGAAGGCAGATTGGCAGCCTGCTCCGCAAAAGCCACTGTCTCTCCCACAAAATCCTGATGAGGAACAGCATTCGCCTTTAGAATATCCCTTACAAGTTTTGCCGTTCTTGCTGCCGCATTCTCCGTTGGTACTGAGGCTTCCGGAGCCGCTATCGCAGATCCCAAAGGCAGACTGACAACCTGCGCCACAGAAGGCACTGTCTTTGCCGCAAAAGCCCGAACTGGAGCAACATTCACCCTTAGCAAAGCCTTTGCAGGTCTTGCCATTCTTGCCACATGCGCCGTCCGTCGAGATACTGCCGGAGCCACTGTTGCAAGTCCCGAAGGCGAATTGGCAGCCTGCGTCGCAGAAGGCACTCTCTTTGCCGCAGTATCCACTAGATGAGCAGCATTCGCCTCCGGCGTAGCCTTTGCAGGTCTTGCCATTTTTGCCGCATTCGCCGTTGATCGAGATGCTTCCAGAATCGCTGTTGCAAGTTCCGAAGGCTGTCTGACAACCAGCGCTGCAGAAATCGCTGCCTTTGCCGCAGAATCCACTAGACGAGCAACATTCGCCGCCGGCATATCCTTTACAAGTCTTGCCATTCTTGCCACACTCGCCGTTCGTTGAGACATCTTTCGCGCTATCGTCACAGGTGCCGAACCCAGCTTGACAGCCAGCACCACAGAAGTCGCTGTCGGCACCACAAAAGCCAGAACTTGAGCAGCAGCTGCCTTTACTGAATCCTAGGCATGTCTTGCCATTTGAGCCACAGGACCCATCGGTGGTAACATTCTGCCCAGAGGATTCGCAAGTACCGAATAGAGATTGACAGCCAGCACCGCAAAAGTTGTCGTCGGCTCCACAGAACCCCGAGGCACTACAGCATTCGCCTTTGCTGAAGCCCTTGCATGTCTTCCCATTGGATCCGCAAGAGCCGTCGGTAGAGATGGTGTCAGCGCCGCTATCACAAGTTCCAAATTTGGACTGACAGCCAGCACTGCAGTAAGCAGATCCGTCTCCACAATACCCGTTTGAGCTGCAACAGGCGCCTATGGTCGAGTTGGTGCAGGTGTATTCGTTGGTTCCGCCACATGAGCCGTCCGGAGAGGGACTACCAGGGCCAAGCGGAGGCGTCTTGGGAGGTGTTGGCGCGTTGCAATTTCCTGCGAGTGGTTGACTTTAGAAGAGTCAGCACAGTCTCTTGTCAGATGAGATTTTATGGCCCTCACCAGCCCTCTCCGCAGAACTTTGAAGATCGGCCACAAAGTCCTTCGGCGGAGCAACAAGAGCCCCAGGTCGGGGTGCAAACCCAGCCAGTCGTTCCACCGCAGGTGCCATCTTCTGTTTCGACTCCCGTCGCCCAGGCTGGCTGTGCGGTCGTGGTGGCAGACTGGCACCATGCCAGCGCTGGTAGCAAAGCAAGAATGAGGTGGTACTTCATCGCAATGTTTAGTCGTGCTGTACGCCTTGGAAGTGTAGGCTGGAACAAGGAGACAGAATTATGAGAGGTAGCAGAATTTCACCAGGGTTGAGCCGGGATTGACAGACACATTGATATAGCCTGTATCGCGCGTTAATTAAGGTATTCAGTCCCGCTCGCGAAGAATCACACCAAGCTCACCGAGCCATGCCATCTTTCACGAGAACCAGGTCGGGTAGAAAGAAGGGTCTGGCATGGCGATTCATGATTCCTCGCAGCACCCCGAATGGAGACTCGAGTTTTCAGCCGATGGCCCAGAATTTGTTCTTTCCCGTGGTCTGGGCCGACTTTCATTTTGGCGATGTGAGAAAATATCGTTGTATCAGGAGGTCAAAGCCGATTGGCCCGGGTGTTTGTGGATTTGTGCAAATTGATAGACGTTAGTGGCCAAAATAGCATCGTATGAGACGGCACAAACTGGAGGAATTCGTCGAAGGATCAAGGACTAGATTGTTATTAGCCAGTGTTAGGAAGCATTGATAGATGCCAACACTTTCTCGAACACCCTAAGTATGTCTGCACGGACTTGTGGCGACAGGTTAGTATACAAGCGAAGTGATGGTCACTATTGCTGGCAGAAACTGTATCCTGAAGGGGAATAGATTGTAGCTTTCGCGGGCTCAGCCTCACGCGGGTTCGACTCATGTTGCTTGCAAATAGGCACGGTTGGGTTACTAGCGAGATCGCGAGAGCAGAAGGATGCGCTAAAGAACGGAAAAGAAGCCTCCGGAGAAGCTTGAGACCCTAGCGAGCCGTGCCGTGGAGTCTTGATCGCACTGTCAATAAATGATACGAAAAGCAAAGTGGAGCAATGTTGTATGTAGTATTAAATGCAGAGCTAACTTACTCAGCGAAGATGAGATTAGGAGTCGCGCCGAGGCTCGAGTCTCGTCTAGGCAGGTCGACCGGTAGACTACTAACGTCTCCGCTTCCGCGGTCATGCCGTTCTCCGGAGGGCCTGCGGTCTGCCTTCGAAGTCTTTACAGCCGGACATACCATTGAGAGGGCAGTACGGACCTTGGAATCTACATCATGAAAAATCCATCGACTTTGGCAAGCGACACGTAACCAGACGAAAAGCACAAATACCGCCGTGAAGCGGATCTGGCCGGTTTGGTAAAGCATCATGCCTAGACTCTCCTGGAAACCTTGCCGTGGCTCCTTCTAGCCCGCGATTTTCAGCGTTCGATGATTATTTAGGCTGTCTTCATAAAGTGCCGTGAACGGTGAATTGATAAACTTAAGCACTGGCAAGCCCTAGCAGTCTGCATAGCCAAGACACGATGAAGCTTGTTCGCCCCTGCTTCGCTTGCGGTTACTGACTTCCGACTGCCATGTCGGATAGTTTTTGCACCGTACGTGTTATTCTTACACTGGTCCGTGTTCATTGTTGGCAGTACCCACTGAGACCCCATCACAATTTGATTGGCAGGAGCCGAACAGATGACGGTCGCAGGCTACATATAGATACTGGTCCAGCGTGCTCAAAGCCATGTCGAAGCACACAGTAGGAACCACGACTTGACCACATTGCTGTCGACGGCCATGGCTTCCAAAGTCAAGCCTTTCGCCGCATATGGTTTAGCAGGCCTCTTTTTGTTACTGTTGACTTTGACTTATGGAACTTCGTCCCAAGGGCGCATCACCAACCGGCATACCATAAACTCGCAATACGACAAGCGTGCGGGACCCGATCTCTGTATGCTTATCCACAGACAAAAGTGGCCTTGAATGCATACTGACACTTCGTAGCATGGCGAGACACGATCGTGCTTGGTCCTGCCCAACAGAACCCTGCAGAGGCACCTCCGCAGCCAGGCACGCTTGATGATTTTGCAACTAGCCCTGCCAATGGCGGTCTGCAAAGCAACGGATTCATCGAAAGCAACTTGACTCGACGACAGGTTAACAAGCCTAACACCGGCCCGCTTTACTGCACAGATGGGCCTTGCGTTGATGACAGGTATGCAGGCACCCCTTCCTGCTACTCAGGCTGTGCTTTTTGCTAATTAGGTGACAAGTTGTTGTGGACCGAAAGGAATTTGGTACGTGAATGAACGGTACAAGCCAACCTCGCGGTTCGGATGCAGACTCCGTGCCTAGCTCTCAGCGTCAGGACGAGCAGTACGGGCATTGGAGCCAGACCGCGAGCCTGTGTAATGTCTGAGATACTCGACTGACTTGGATCCTTCTCTCTACAGCGGCTACGGACCCGATTTCTGCGGGACTGGCTGCACGTCAAATTGCGATGCCACGGCCATGTGTGGAGAGTACAGCGAAGATGCAAATATGCCATGTGGAATGAAGCTATGCTGCAGCGCTACGGGCTGGTGTGGAAGTAAGTCATGCCTCATCCCATCGTTAAGACTCCAGAAACGAACTCCATACTGACAATTTGCAGCAACTGAGGTCTACTGCAACAATGCGGATCCTTTGCATGGCACTTTGCCTTGTCAGGCTGGATACGGCTCTTGTGCTATTACTGGCAAACCTTCCTGTGCTAAGGGAAGTGGAAGCTCCAAGGGACGAACCATCGGATACTATCAATCTTGGAACGTGAGGACCCGCCAGTGTAACAGTGTGGCGCCAAAGGACCTTGATACCAAAGGATACACCCACTTGTTCTTTTCCTTCGGGTTCATTGACCCAAGCACATTCAGTCTTGTTCCGGCGCACCCAGACGACGCCACCTTGATGAAAGACTTCACCGATCTCTCCAAGAACGGCGGCCCAAAGACATGGATTGCTGTAGGTGGCTTTGACTTCAGCAACCCGAAGGCTGCGACACACAAGACTTGGAGTCAGATGGTTTCCACAAAGGCTAACAGAGCAGCCTTCATCGCCTCGGCAAAGACTTTCATGGACACATACGGCTTCTCTGGTATTGACCTTGACTGGGAGTACCCCGGTGCACCCGAGCGAGGTGGTAATAAGCTCGCCGACACAAGGAATCTTTCGCTGTTAGTGAAGGAGATGCGAGCCGCATTCGGCACTGCATACGGAATCAGTGTGACACTTGCGCCCGACTACTGGTATCTCCGCTGGTTTGACGCCAAAGCCATTGAGCCCCACGTCGACTTCCTTGGCTTCATGGCATATGGTGAGTTGCTTTACATCGGCGAGTCGGCGTTTGGGTGAGCTAACAGGTCCAGATCTTCACGGCTCTTGGGATGCTGATGTCAAAGCTCTTGGCAAGAAAGTCCGTGGTCAAGCGGACATTCGCGAGATCGAGGCAAACACTGTTCCTCTATGGTTTGATGGTGTTGACCCGAGCAAAGTCAACTTCGGGCTGGCTATGTATGGCCGCGGGTACACGCTTGCTGATCCTTCTTGCAGCGACCTGCTGTGTCCTTTCTCAGGCCCCAGTCTCCCAGCGCCTTGCACCAACTTTGAGGGTGTCATGTCGCTGGTTGAGATCGAGCAGTTGATTAAGAAGCGGAACTTGAAGCCAAAGTTCTTGGAAGAATCACTAATGAAGCAGATTACCTGGGATGACCAGTGGATCGGATACGACGATGATGAGACCTTTGAAGCTAAACGAAATTTCGCCGATGGGCTTTGCTTTGGTGGCACGATGATTTGGTCAATCGATTTCCAGGTCCCCGGCTCTGGCGGGTATGTGTATCTGAGACTACTCCCCGTGTGACAAGGCCACATTTGCTGACGAGGCTGCAGACCGGCAGACGACGTTGATGTTGTGTACCTTGCTCCGGAGGTGTATGAGGGCACACCGGCGCAGTGCCCAGGCCCCTGCCAATTTGTCCTCCCTCCACAATCACTGCCCTCACCGACGACAATCTCCATACAACCATACGTGACTTCGCTGCAGATTGCGCCAGGAACTACGACAACAATAACCGTAACTGTGCCCTCTATCGAGACGGAGTTGATCGAGTACTACAACGTCAACGTCACCTCTGGCCAGGGGGAAAGTACCATCACGCCTACTACCAGCATCAGCATCCGACCCTACACGACAACCTTCACGCTACCTGACGGCGAGACTCAAGTGCGAACGGTAACTCTGCCACCCTGGCCGGCCATCACGATCGGAGGAAACTGGCCCAGTGCAACTGCAAACCCGTCAAACCCCACGAAGCCCAGTGGTAACGATGAAGCTTCTCCGGCAACTCCTTACCCCTCATGGCCTATCACTGAACCACCAGAGCCTCAGTACACTGACGAGCCTGGTGACGACGACGACTCTGTCCCCACCCCCACGTGGCCCAAAATTACCCTTGAGTCTGTTCCTACACCAGTGAACGACGACGACGAGGACCCTGAGGACCACAAGACAAGTTGCAAAATTTGGTTCTTCTGGGTGAGCCTCCAGCAACTGTGTTTGGACGCATTCGGACGTGAATTGTTGATACTGACGGTGCTGTAGGTCTGCATTTCCTGGACCGATCTCGATATCAACATCCAAGGCTGGAAGTGGAATTTGCCCGAGGGAATTTGGGGACCGTGAGTCCAAACCCACTGAACCTTCTGTGTCAACATGCTGATAGGTTGTGCGCTCTAGTGGTCCGCCGAATATTGACAATCTTGAGCTGCCACCTGGCTTCACCATCTCTGGGGTGCTGCCTCCCTGGCCGGAGATCACGTAAGTTAACAGCTAGATGAAGATGAGGCTCTCGAAACGAGAAACTGATGAGGTTCCTACATGTAGAGTCATGCCTGGAGGTGCAATCAAGCCTCCCCCTAAGCCTGCCGACTGCACACCTGCTGAGGCATCACTTTGCTTCACCACGAGGAAGTTTGCAACCACAGTGAGTGACGGTCAAACCAAGACAACAGCGACCTCGACGTCCGAGAGATGCGCTACCATCACGGGTTGTAATTTCAAAGACGCAGAGACTACTAAAGACAGCGATGTTTGTACGATTCAGCGCCGAGAGGTAGAGACGACTGCTCTCCCAGCAATTACCAATGTACCCGCAGTAGGAGCAGCGATGAATGAGGCCTCGGCGATCGAGCAGAGGTCGACACTATACCGCAGGGTGAACGAGCCTCTATGGTGCAATGAACGTTCTGGACCCGACTACATCCTGCTCATGAAGCGACCGACCAACGTAGATCATCGTCAGCATATAATCGATGTTCTCGAGAGACGCAAGACAGCTTTGCAAGCTCGTAACATGCAAGGAAACTATCTCGAAATTCGCTCCAACACGCTGGGCTTCACTGCATTCTTCTACGTGTACAATCTGGGCAATCTAGGCAGAGACTTCTTCAGGCACCAAGATGAGCAAGACAAGGTGATTCTTCACGCTATGTGACTTTCTAGTCTTCCACTGACATCTGAAAATCAAGGTCCGCTACATCTATCGCTCGGGGGTACAATCTAATCTGCACCGCAAGCGTGATGCCGACGAGAAGACCCGAGACGATACGAGACCCGCAGAAAGCTTCGCCCCACTGGAGGCGACACCGGGTAATGAGACTGACACAGAGCTCGTTCACCACCTCATGAAGAGGGACTTCAAGACTGAAGTCACCAGCAATTGGGCCCTATCTCAGATCTCTTTCCCAAAATTCTTGCCTTGGGATCAACGTATGGAATTGGAAGACGGCGACGAACACAATCCAGCTAACGGCAAATACGCCTACTTCTACGATGATACCATGGGCCAGGGTCAAAAGCTTTACATGATTGAAGCTGGCTGGTTGCCGAACGCGGAAGTGAGTTAGATATCTGCTTCTAGACGGCTGTACGGTCTGCTAACGCCACACCAATCAGGAGTATAAAAGTCACCGTCGAGAGACACCGCTCACGGGAGGAGCCTGGGGTCGTCAGGTCGCATCAAGATACGTAGATGATAGGCACGGGTACCACGTCGGCTCGTACGCCACCGGCGGTACTATGGGCATCGCCAGAAACGCCGAGCTAATCCTTGCACAAATAAATTTTGGCGAAATCAACCTTGATGGACTAGAGAAAGCCATCGAAATACTGCTCGTCATTGCCGACGACATTGGTGGTGATGAGAGCGCAAAAAATACGGCCGTGGTCAACATGTCCTTTGGAGACCGCGAAACAACAGAAAATGACAGGAGAAAGCAGTGTGGTTACATCATGAGTAAGTCGACCATGCGCTTTGTGTAGCGGAATATCAGCTAATCGAAAGTTTCCTACTAGCTTTGGTGATGAAAGCGATGGAGGACAAGCTTGGCGTCGTCTTCGTTGCTGCTGCCGGCAACTCGGGTGGACCAGTGGTTTCTTGGCCCCAGCTAGCAGCTCCCAGACTCAAAGGGATGCTCGTCGTTGGTGCTACGGCTGAGGATGGCACCAAATCGTCGTTCAGCTGTTACGGAGATCTTGTTAATGCGTGGGCCCCGGGCAAGGCGTTGCCAAAGCCTCCTGGAGGCTTCGACTTCGACGAGGCTGCGGGAACGTCGTTTGGTAAGTGCCGTTGCACATTGCACGCTCTCGCAAATCACTGATTCAAAATTTTAGCTTCTCCTTATGTCGCTGGTCTCGTCGTCTATCTAAGATCAAGCCCTCATTATGCGGGAAACCGGTCTCCCAAAGGAATGCGGGAGGCCATTGAGTCTAAGTACTCCCGTCACCTCGAATACAGAGACAATCAAGCTCGGTTCCCAATAATCTGGAATGGCCAGGACTCAGAAGATTCTTGCGAAATTCTAAAACGGGACGCATCCCTTGTGGGTCGCCAGATTTCATGCCCTCGCCCCGGTTCGGGCTCTGGTAGCGGCAATCCTAGCACCGGGCCCCAGGGACCTACTATCACGTATCGTCCTGGTCCAGACAGTCCGATCTGTACACGAAATTGCGGAAGGCTTTGCTCCGGCTTCTACTGCGTGCCTAACCCCAGCGGTACCGCGCCTGGCTTTGAGCCGGCCAAGCCAAGACCCACTGACGATGGAGATGAGAATGGCGGTAATGGCAGCGGCGGCAGCAGCACCACCAACAACAACGGCGGCGGAGGCTTCCCGACGCTCCCCTCGAACCCTGGCATAACAGCTCCTCCAGGCCAGGTCTGCCTCTCATCAACCACCGCTGTCGAGTGTAACGGCGGACCGCGCGGAGGAGTTTGTGTGACCTCCACCAAATGCGCAAGCTTTGGCGAGAAACCTACGCCGACAACTATGGCAGCACCCAACACGAATTTCATTTCTTGTTCCCACCGTAACCAGAACCCAGGCCAAGGCATTTACACGGCATACTGCGTGTGTGACCAGTCCACATTCGCAGAGAGTCTGAACACCGCAGTCACACCGTATAACAGCTGTGCTTACACCCAAAAGCCAACAAGCACAGCGGCGATACAGACAGGATTCGCTGCGTCTACAAACATTGATAAGTGCCAGGTCTGCACTCGCGTCGGTCCGAATCAGCAAGACTGCACTACCCTATCCAATTGTACGCCAAAGCCTACTACTCCGCCTAGCAGCCCGTCCACACGCTGCATCACCGCACACGCCTACGAAGCCAATTGCCCACTGCCTGGCGATGGTATGAGTGTCCAACTTTGGGACAATGGCGTCCAGGTCTGCGACGTTCAGAAAAACCTCAACGAGTTCACGAACAACGGAGAGAGAGGAATCGATTTCGACTGCGGCGGCGGCCGATTTTTGAACATGCGGGACAATGGCAGGAAGCTGACCTACAAGGCTCCTGATGGCTCCATCTCCCTGTCTGCGTACGACTGGCAGGACGACTGGCATACAACGTCTTGCGCTTATGGAAGAGGCTCGGAGTTCGAGAACGTGTTTGACAATGGCAAGTGTGGCAACTGTCCGGTGCAGAAGCTGTGTGGGTGGGTGGAGAAATGTTATAAGTTTGATGGAAAGTGTAAGTAAGGGCTGAGGAGGTCAAGTCTATACTCAAGTCTATCTATCTGTAAGATCGCATTGATACCTAGACAAAGTCCTTGATCGTCATCGCGTGATGGAGTGAGCATAGTTGGTGCCAAGCTCCATCAAGACCTCAACGTCCAACGTCCCGATGGATGAAGCGAAAACTGTCACCGACTGCTCACCTAACTCGATGAGACTCAGTGAAAGAACAAGATAGTCTCCGTTCACAGCTTCCCCATAAGGTACCAGAAACGATGCGTGTCTGGGCGCACAGCATGCAATATCATGTAAAGTGGCATTCAAGGGTGGTGGCGCAGCAGGCGGGGAAGCCTTAGGGTTTCATTCCGCCTTCCTGCGTTGACTGTTATCGTCAACCTCAGCGACATCGCTGTCTCACATACGTCAAGCGTCACCTAACAACTTGCTACCAAATTCTGATATTCAAATCATCGCCTTACAATGTCGCCCCCGAAGAATGCGAGAAGGCGCGGCTGCGACGGTACGATGGAATACACACACTGGTTAAGGCGTATCTGTCTAACATAAATTTGTAGACGAGTGTCTACGCCCCATCGCTGCACGTCTGTGTTTGCTCGAAAGCCATGCTCAGCCAGCGGTAGGCCGTCCTGATGACGATGCTGTTGATCGTGGTAGTGACTCTGCTCCTGAACATAAGCAGACTCAAAGCCAATGCATTGCTCCTGCTTGCTGCGGTGCTGACAGGAACTCCTCCTGCGAGGCTGCCGAGGACGATGGCTGCTGCGAGAAGCCTCGTGTCACTGCAGCTACATGTTGCTCTAGCGACGGACCACAGGATGCTTGAGACGCTGAGCCCAACGTCGAGTCATCTGCAAAGAGAGCGCTTGCTGCAAGGACACCACCACGAGTCCGACCAAGGCCGAGAAAATTGACGATCGCAAAGCTAGTGCCCACGACTGTATAGACGCTCTTCCTGGCTGCAGTGACGAGTGTTGTGAATCCGCCGGCAAGCCAGACACCATCCTAAGCTCCGGTGCTTGCAGCAGCCACCTTCTCACGGCGTTCGAGAGATTCGAAGCACTCATCCGCCAGAGCAAATGCATTTGCCGTAGCGTCGTCGAGCAGCTGGGATTTTGCTGCTGCGCGCTTTCTTCTAATGGCCAGGTGGCGACCGACCGCGCTTGCACTGGGCATACAAGCTCGCGAGTCGAGAAACAGAAGACAAAAGAGCCTACGCGTCTTGAGACCGCTGAAGCTCCTTGTGGTGGCGGTTGCTGCGCCAGCCCAAGAGAAGTCGGGTGCGACGTTTCTGCGGTCGCAGCTGGCAACGACGATTGCGGTGATGAATGCTGCACCGAGTCCACGCAGGACCAATGCAAGGCACTAGGCCAAGATCGAGCGTGTGGCGGTGCTCCTAAAGCATGCGCCAAAGAGACAAAGACTTGCGAAGACAAGAACTTCAAGTGGCAAACCGCCGAAACTACCTTCGACCATGGCATGAACTCTGATGTGGAACACGGTGCAGCACACGAGCAGGTCGTTCTGAGTGTCTCGGGCATGACCTGTACCGGTTGCAGCACCAAGATGAGAAACGTGCTAGATGCAATGCCTGGTCTGCTCAAGCCGAAAGTCACCTTCGTGTCCGGAACTGCAGCATTCGAGCTGGACAGCAATGTGGCAAAACTGGATGAATTGCTCCCACTCATCGAGCACCGAACCGGCTTTAAGTGCTTACGCGTCCTCGAGGGACATCAACACTTGGACCTACAGATGACTCCGCAGATGGCAAAGCAACTGGAAAATTCTTGCCAGGAAGGGATTGTCTCCATCACCAAGACGAAACAGAAGTCTTACCGCATTACCTACAACCCTCTCATCATCGGAGCTCGAGACTTCGTTCCGCTCGGAACGAGTCTTGCTCCACCAGTCGCGGATCCCGCGATAGCAAAAGGCAACAAGCGGCTGTTACAAATGACTTGGTACACCATAGTAGCCGCAGCGTTCACAAATCCAGTTGTGGTCCTCAATTGGGCTCCAAACCCAGTCTCAGCCCAAGCACGAGGCATTATATCCCTCACCCTGGCTACAATTGTCCAAGCGATCGCTGTGCCTGAGTTCTACTCCCAAGCAATCAAGACCCTCGTGTCCAGCAAAGTCATCGAGATGGACATGCTGGTTGTCATCAGTATCACCGCAGCTTACATTTACAGTGTCGTGGCTTTCGCTCTTTCGCAGGAGGGAGTTGAGCTTGAGCAAGAAGCTTTCTTCGAAACAAGCACTTTGCTTATCACTCTGGTGCTTTTCGGTCGCCTCATCGCCGCTATTGCTCGCGTGCGCGCCATTCGTGCCGTATCTCTGCGCTCTTTGCAAGTAGACATGTCTTTGTTTCTCAAGCCTGAAGGTCAGACTGCTCAGATCGATAGCCGCCTTCTTCACTTCGGCGACGTCGTTGTCGTGCCCGCCCACTCTCGCATCGTCACCGATGGCATTGTTTTCTCCAGTGCCAGCGCAGTGGATGAGTCTATGCTCACAGGGGAGGCTATACCCGTTACCAAACAGCACGGCGACAATGTCATCGCTGGGACTGTCAATGGTGAAAGTATTCTCCAAGTCCGAATCACGCGCTTGCCAGGTGCGAACAGTATCAGCGAAATCGCCAAGTCTGTGGAGGACGCGCTTGGAGCTAAGCCGCGGGTCCAAGATCTTGCCGATGCGATTTCGTCGTGGTTCGTTCCGCTCGTGGTCGCTGTTGCGGTTGTCATCTTTGCTATCTGGATCGGCATCGCGCTCGGGATCCGGCACGAAAATGGGGGTGGTGCAGTTGATACGGCTACCACCTACGCTATCGCTGTACTCGCTGTTTATGCCCTTGTGCGCTTGGGCTCGCTGTGCCGATGGTTCTGGTGATCGCCGGAGGTGTTGCGGCACGTCAAGGCGTGGTCATCAAAGCAGCCGACGCTACTGAGCGAGCTTTCAAGGTGAATGACGTCGTCTTTGACAAGACCGGGACTCTTACCAAGGGAGATCTTCGCGTTGTTCGCTCGGAGGTGTTGAGCGACAAGACAACAATGGATAAGGCGCTTGCTTTGGCTAAGGTGCTGGTAAAAGATGACAGTCACCCGGTGTCTAGAGCCATCGCTGTTCATCTTAGTGAGACTACCCTGCACACTATACAGCTGGGCCAGGCAAAATCAATACCTGGCTCAGGATTCGAAGGAGTCTATGGAGACCGCATCGTGAAAGCAGGCAACCCTTTCTGGCTTGGTATGGCAGACAATCCTGTTGTTATCGAACTTCTCGACCAAGGCATGACCTGCTTCTGCATCAAGATCGACGATGTCCCAGTTCTAGCCGTAGGCCTCGAGAGCACGATCCGTGACGAAGCAAAAGCAGTCATCACTGCGCTGCACAGCCGCAACATCAAGACTCACATCGTCAGCGGCGACCACGCTCGCGCTGTGGAAGCTGTCGCCACATCATTGGGAATAGAGCTCTCAAACGTTGCTTCCCGTCACTCGCCCTCGCAAAAGAAAGAATACGTCAACGCCCTCCAAGCAGCTGGCAAAGTCGTCCTCTTCTGTGGCGACGGCACTAACGACGCCGTCGCGCTCGCCCAAGCAAATGTCGGCGCACAGCTCGGCTCCGCATCTGATGTCGCTGGCGCCGTTGCCAATGTCGTCTTGCTGCGAGGTTTGGACGGCGTATTGGTGCTTCTTGACGTCTCGAGGCGTGCGTATGTGCGCATCGTCTTCAACTTTGTCTGGTCGGTTGTTTACAACGTCTTTGCTATCTTGCTGGCTGCGGGTGCATTTGTAAAGTTCAGGATTCCGCCGGCGTATGCTGGGCTGGGCGAGATTGTGAGTGTAGGACCGGTCATCTTAGCTGCGGTGTCAATGTTGGTTGGAGGCGGGAAGTCATGATGCGCAGGAATAAGGAACGGGCATGACTGGGAACAAGGAAAACGGCAACAAGAGCTAGTTAATCCACAAGGTAAAAGCGTATGAGGACATTGTAGGCCCATGGCAAGAAGACGACTGGATCGACATCATCGGCATCACCTTTTACAAAGAAGACAAACGATGCATAAGGGAGGCGCTTGCAACCCTAGATGTCGACGTGGATGTAGACGTCGAGACCTCAACTGTCGAAGTTTTCCCGCTGGCGTCGGCAATCAGCGTCGTGTTGATGTTGAGCGCAATGGCGGCGGCGTTGACGACGTTGATGATGACTTCCAGTAGAGCGTAGCCGCCTGAGATGCCGGTGCTTTGGGGTGTTGTTTGCGGAGTTGAGAGGACAAGCAGCTTGGAAGGACATAGGCGCGTGTAGGCTCACTTCCATAGCATGAAACATTGAGAAAAGTATGCATTGTGTGTACCTTCTGTGTGACCAATATGTTGTGCTGTAGAAGGTCGTACCGTAAGGGTAGACGTAGATGTGAATGGTAAGGAGGGTTTAAGGCTCAGTGCCAATTTTAACACAGCGAAATGGCCCTAGGGTTGACAACCCTGATGTGTGCCCACACACACATGTGTATACATGTATGTGTGCAGCTCAATGTTCGTGTTTCAGAATAATCGCATCTTGGTGTGATAATAACAGATTGAACCAAGAAGACCGCAACATTTATTCGTGTGGAATGTAGCCTGATTGCCTCACTTGCCTGCACCAGCCGTGGGAGACTCGTACTACACCCAAACTCTCGCAGTCGAGAACAATGCACGCAAAGCGCATTGAGGGCATGATCTGCCGGAGGCTCCAACGCAGCCGTTTCAAGTACGGTAAGACAAGTCTGCATACACGCCATTATGCCGAGCGAGATATGCATGCGGTTGTAACGGCGGTTGTAACGGCTTGACCGCTTTTTCACTGGCCAATATCGTTTCTTCCATCGATATTAGGGATTTTGACACATGTCCATAACCACGAATCTTCCATAGAGAAGAAATCTTCGTTGCAGGATATTTGCTTGCAAAACTATCGCCAAAACTTCGCTAAAACATGTTCTCGAATCCCGTTGACCTCCCTGACATCGCTGTCAAGCCATGGGGCATAGCATGGTGAGCTTACAATGGCGCTGACTTGGGACATGATCGAGAAATAATCCAGCTGATCGCAACCCTAGGTATTGGACAGTCACAGCAATCTTCACGATATGCGGTTTCGGTTTCATGATCCCCATCTACAAAAGTGCCAATTCCCAAGTTAGAAGGCTATGCTGTATGACGGCGATCTGCTGCTATGTAGCTTCCATGTGCTACTTCCTCATGGCTAGGAATTCCGGCTGGGTAGCTATCGAGGTCGAATTTGTTCGAGACAGACAGATGGCGGTTTCACAGGGCAAGCCTACCAGACAGATCTTCTGGATCCGTTATGTTTCATGGTATGTCTGCATTCTGAACTCAAAGCTAGGCTCATCTGAGAAACATCAAGGCTGGCCATGACTCCGATGTTGATGACCGAGCTTTTCTTACTCGTCTCTTCATCGATCGAAACGATTCTTTTGGACGCCTTTTTGTCCGTTGTAGTCATGCTGACTGGACTTGCTGGGGCATGCGACGCTGGACCTTCAAAATGGGTGTGGTAGTATGTATAAGCCCTTGGCCTTGTCCAGCAAACATATAAACTGACTAAGGGAACAGCGGATATGGCTTCATCGCATGCACAGGTATTGCTTTCCAGATCTCTTTCACTGGCTACAGGTTGGCTTCAGCCAAGGGTAGAAAGATCAGAATGCAGTATGTGCGCTGCAGTCTACTTATGGGTATTCTTTGGCTCGGCTATGGTATCGTCTGGCCGTTGGGCGAGGGTGCGAATGTAGTTTCGCCGGATGTTGAGGGCGTGCTTTACGGGATTCTAGATATTGTAGGGTGCATTGTGTTTGGAGCGATGGTCGCTTTTTCCGCGAGCAGATACTTGATTGAAGGATGAAGTGGCATGACTAGAGACGTAAACTAAGGTGGCAGCAAACTATGTGGCGCTCAGTGAGACAATGTACAGAGCGTCCATCTAGAAAATAGAGGAGCTATCATCAAAGGTGAATGGATGTACAAGAATGTAATTGAACGAATTTCTGCTACGCTAATTGGACGGCTCTGGGCTAAACGGCTGAACAGCTTTCTGTGTGTCAACCCAATCGAGAGTGGTATCAGCAAATTTCGTCAACATGACCTCCGCAGGTCCTCGAGCCTGCCTCGACCGAGCGCCCGGGCCTTCAAAGTACGAACCTGACAGGAACGTGTGAGGGGATCCATGAACAAAAGGGTACGCATCCCCAATCTCATTGATATCCTCAAGGCTGAGCTGTACGCCAGGCGCGCAATGTTGCTTTCGAGATGCTCAGCCTTAGTGCATCCAACGATGGGAAAGACGTAAGGAGTCTCCAGTGCTGCAGAGACCTTGCGATCCGTTTCTGTGATGACAGCATCACCGCTGCTTTGCGATGCCTTGTCCAAGATATCTTTCGGCTCGAATGTGCCTGCTCCGATCGGGCTCCACGGAGCGAGCGCGATCCCTTCATCGCGCGCCATGGGGATGGCCTGGCGCTCGATATCACGCTTCGCTGCGTTCCATAAGCCTTGGTACAGAATGAATTGCCGCAGCCCATGATCTCTTGCATATTGGTTCGCCTTGCTCACAATCCACGCAGGCGTGTCCCAAACGCCGAGGTGCACAACCTTACGGGCCTATAACCACAAGATCGTCGAAGCTGGCATCATCTCGGGGATCGAGGTTAAGTAGTCCCACCCATGCACGTAGATGATGTCGACGTATGAAGTCTGCAACTTCTCGAGAGATTCTTCGAGAGATAGCTTCTTGCTCTTGCCACCATTTCCTGAAGAGTCGCTCTGGGTGTGCTCCCATGTAAGGCGTCGTACACTTGGTGGCAATGACCATCTCGTGACGCTTGTCTCTCTCTGTCATCCAGCAACCGATTCTCCTCTCGAACTCGTCGCTCTGGTAACCATTCGCCGTGTCGAGAAAGTTGCCTCCAGCCTGGTAGAACTTGTCCAGGATTGCTGTCGATTCAGCTTCACTTGTCTCGCGTTGGATCACAACGTCAGCCTGGCCAAACGTCATGATACCAAGACAGAGAGGTGACATTCGCACGGTTCAGTGGGCGCCAGCTGGCGGTGACGGGGGAGGAGGATGGAGGTGGATTTTGGCAACAGACATCGTCACGAATCGGGGTGTGCGTCTTTGTCAAGACAAGAGTGCTTATGATCAAGCAAAGCAAGCATTGAGATATCTACATCCACTATATATACACATGATGGCGCGTGAAGTTGCTTTACCAAGTGGCTGATTACTACACCTATCGATCCCCGTTCTCGCCTGTCGCCGTATCCGCCCGTACAATCATGGGCTACATTGCGCACATCTTCCTTCGCTCGGATCGGGCTGGGATTTCGATAGGAGAGGGTTATTTGTGTGCATTCATGATGTTTCAAATGCTCCGTAGCTTCTATACTAGGGATGCATTGCCCAAAATCATCCATACGCCTGCATCGCTGGCATTCTCAGGGCTCCGCCTTCCAGAGCTCCATCTTCCGAAGACGAAGCGCCGCGCTTTGACATACAGCACCTCATCTACAACTGAGAGTGAATCTACTGGTGGCAAGATGATTCTTATCCTTGCCCGCCCGCTGACTTCATTCGACTCCAAAGTTCCGCGCGTTGTTGCCCTACGTGCTGGGTTCGGAAAGCATCGAGAGAAGTTACTAACCCACGTTAAGACCTTCGTGCGAAAGTGGCGCTCGTGGTGCGTAGACGGAGGCATAGAGTGCGAGGAGCGGATTAAGAGCAGGAACCGCAAGAAGGGATAAAAGGCGAACAAGCCCCGTAGGAGCAGAGGAAAGAAGGGCGGGAAGGGGAGGATGGGTTACGAAGGATGAGGTGGTGCCTACTACATCCTCAAAGTCGCGATGTCTCGAGATTTGTGCATCACCACTAGCAATGTGAGACCTGATCACAGCCAAACTATTTGGCAGGTTCAGTAGTAGGCTCATCAACATCTTTTTGAGCTCCCGCTAAGAAGAACTGCGTCTGTTCGTCCAGAAGATTAACGATGGCTATGTTGACATTTGTTCGAGCCACAAGGAGCCGCAGCAAGCTTGACAAGGCAGCCTCAGAAGACGCTGGGCTTGTACCAAAGAGTACTGCAGGAGACTCGGCAGCATCAATGTCATTACCTCCCGGTGCAGGTCTGACTTTACGATACTTTCGCACTTCCCATAACCGCCGCCGATCGGAGACAATCGCGGCCTGCTCCGCGGACAGATTCATGTTGTGGGCAGCGCACCAGCATGCAGGCGACTTTCTTGAAAAAGTTCGTGGAGAAACGGCAATTGTGCAGTGTCGTGTAGACTGAAGTTGACCGTTTCAGGCGGTCATGCGGTTACGATGGTGGCGCCTTGCAAAGATGTCACGTCCAGGTGCACCTGGCAGCTATTTCGGCTACGATGGCCCATGCCTGACACATTCCCTGCGGTGTCGAAGGCCCTTAGTCCTGCCGGAGACATCACTTATCCTGAACCAAAATCGCCGCAGGAACGACACGGGATCCGCGCCCGGACTCTGATTCAGAAGCGCAATTTACAATGCCGGCCGACTTGTACCATTCGGTGGCCACTTGTGGGATGTGTGCTTTTGCTCGACCTTGAGTGATAATCTACGCGTAGGCCTAACCTCCAACGGGGCCAAGGGACCAAGGGAGCGCACTCGTCGAATCCTCCGATGGACAATTTATCGGTCTGGGCCCCGTCTCCGACTCCTGAGGAATCGGTAGGAGGTAGATCGTCGATCGAGAAGCCCCACAATGTAACACAAGTCCACTTTGTCACGAGTATTTCGGTTGCTCCTTTTTATAAACGTTTGAAGGGCCAGATTGATAAAGATCATCTCGGAGAGAGCATCGTAAAGTCAACATGCATAATCGTCGGCCAATAATCCCTGATTCGATAAAACGAACCCTTCGTACTTTCCACATATATAATATGCATCCACAAACTTGAGCTCAAGAAAACGAACATTTACCAAAACATCCCCACAAACGTAAATTCAAAACCATCAATTCCCGCGACGGCTCCGTGTCCTCGTCACGCAACCAGAGCACGGTTGTTAATGCGCACTTTCTCAAACCCACTGCAAAAAGCCACGAAGCCACCTCCGTCATCGTTAATGGTATTCGATATTATTTCAGAGAGAATCCCATGTTTCAAGACACAGCATTCTCGCCAAAACCCCCATACCTCTACCAAAAATGCTCGATCAATTCAGCCGTAACCGCGCACTTCCTCGCGATGCCTCGTGTCCAGCTTCAGGCTTTCCAGCAAACCTTGAGCGTGACATGGACCTGTTGCTTTCACTTCTCGGTTAGCACCCTGCTCCTTCGGACCCCCGTCGGCCTTCCTCGAATCCTACTGACGACAAACCCCAGAGTCGTACTTTGCGAACCCACGAGCAGAGACCTTCCAATGCATGATCAAATATGCACGTAGCCTGCTGCTACAAGGAAATGACTTTGTCATTTATGTCGCAAGCTGTCGACTAAATGCCTACCATGCTCAACTCACGGCAGCCCGAAAGATCGACAATTTCGAAAAGCTCCAAGTCTTGGACAAGATAAAGTTCCTTCTGAGAGCACATGCACTCGACCGAAAAGAAGAGCAGATTGCAGCACTGCCCACAGCACAACTTGCTGCAGAAGGCGGCTCTCAGGCTTCTGGTGCTGCATGAAGCCGCTGTCTGCCGTTGGAAATGCACACGGATTTCGACTACCTTCAACTTCAATCCACTGGACAGTTTCATTAACCACGGGAGTCTTTCGCAGCCATGCGTCAGCGACATGCACGAGGCTGTCCGTCTTTCTATCAATCGCCAGCTGCATCTCAACGATAAACGACATGCCGTGTGACCTACCGGCTTGGCCACCCGACATTCGCCGGTTCATCAGATCGACTGTGTCTTTCTGCGAAGCTCGCGAATCCCGCGAATCCCGCGAATCCCGCGAATCCCGCGAATCCCGCGTATCCTGCGACAAACAGCTAAGCACAGCTGCGAGTTCTTTCCAAGACCAAGCGAGACTCACAGCAGGTGTGGAAGTGGATCAAATGCATTCGAGCCAAGTCCATGGATGAACCACCCGACACAGGACTTGGGGCCGGCCGGCCCTGCATTGCGTACCTCGTCAAATCAGGCCAAATCATGACGGCCATGTTTGGTAATAAGAGGATGCCGAAGACCCTCTAGAGGCAAAAGTTGCCATGAGGAAGCTCGACGTTCACCTCAGCGCTGGCCGCTGCCGGTCGATGCTACGATGTTCCCTCACATCTGTACATCGACTTCCCAGGTACTCGGCTAGCTGTACCAATGTCTCAAAGGGAAGCTGTACCTCGACAGAAGAAGGCAGTACCCAATATCAGCACTATCGTCACAGAGGTAGCTGGAGATTTCCGTCGCACCTCGGTGGAAAGAGCGGTCTCCGTCGCGTATGCACTTCCGCAGTGCGTTGCCACCTAGAATTCACGAACCCGTGAGAGACTGGTATATCGTGTAGAGATATCTCAAAAAAAAAAGCCAAAAGACACCGCCATTACCGATTTTTTGGTCGCATTCGTTCAAATCCCTAATTTCCAAATTCTCCGGGAAATTATTTTCTCGCGGCGGGAGCCTCGAACATCTTTGAGACGAAACGGCGAGCACATTTACGGCTTGCAACTGCTGAAAATGGAGCTTGGCTGTGATCAAGGGCCATGCGCAGATCGAGCAACGATTGATTCGTTTGCCCTTCACGGCGGCGACTGGTCGACCCACGAGATGTACTACGCTGCTTGTCCAGATGAGTGTCTGGACAACTGGGGGATCAGGTCTCTCAGAAATAGGCATGGATGAACTGAGTGAGTCTGGGAGATTTCTGAGGGAGAAGCGCAGACACAACATTGACGTTTGGCGTCGGCCTTCTAATGGGCATACTATTACAGGGGCATGCTGCAAATCACGGCAGCCTGTCACTACCTCAGCAAAACTTGACTTCATGCTATTGTTTCCAATGCATCACATCAGTCTCTCGCGTCCTCCCATCGATGCATCTTCAAGCAGGATTGTGCCTCCGGTATCGTCTCCAGCCTTCCATGTGATATTAGTCCTTCTTCTCTCATAAACTTCAAACAAACGGCTTCGCTTTCTCCGTGCGGCCCATGGTCGAGTGGTACCATGTCGACTCTCCATGCGACACGCGACAGCCCTCACTCCAGTCCACATTTGGGTCGCGGTAGTCGCGATGCTTCTTGGCGTCCACACCATCGGCCGCGGCTCTCATGCAGTCTACCGATCGTTAGTATGAGTGCTTCCCACAGAGGTCGCTCATCACCTCACCTAAGCAGAGGCCGTCAAAGTGGGAGCCCGTGATTTCCATGGCCCTGCCGACAACCATGGTGAAGTCTTGACCACAGGAGTAGTCTGCGCAAGTGTGGTGGGGATGCGGATCGGAGTATTCAAACTCCTCGAGGTTCTTCAACAGCTCCTGGATGCTGTGCCGCTTTGCGTAGCGTTCCAGTGGCCAGGACTTGGTCTTGTTGAGCGCAGTGAAGTAGCCCCAGAGAACATCTCTCCTGAGCTTGCAAGTAGCGTTCTCCAACAGGATATCAACGCATTTGTAGAGCTCGCGATGCAAAATACTCTTGAGGCGGCCGCGAGCGGCATTCATTTGTTCTGCTGGGCAGTCAGTTTCTGTTCCTGTATCAATACTGCTCACTGAAACATACGTTCAATGCCGCGATAAAGTCCAAGGCGCGGGTGATAACCAAACTCCTTCGGACGCTCTTCCGCGATGTGCCCGGCGCAATTGTAGACAAGCCACACTGTGCAGGTGGTGAACCCAAGTGCATGGTCGAACGCATGGCACGGGAAGAGGATTCGGCGGACGTTGTCGTTGTGCGTGAAAAGACCCCCGGCACTCTGACTAAAGAACCACTGGTCAAACCAGCGACCAGCATCGTCGCATCTAGGGTTGATGGCGTACTTGTCGGCGATACGCAGAACATGCCAGACAGTAGAGATCTGGGCGTGGTAGCTCTGCTCGTGGAGACGTCCATGCACCATCTCGAGCCAGAGTTTCCATGCGCGCGGGTCATCGTCACGCAGCTCCGAGGTGCCATACGCGGCCTTGTCCAGAGGGAGAGTGCGTCTGAAGTAAGCGATTTTGTGCAAAGCCTCGAGGCTAACTTCAAATTCGTACGCCGCGTGTGGTGGACCTCTTCTCTCTTCGAACGCACCATTGACGAAGTGGACGTTGATCGAGCTCGGCAGCACCACGAGGACGTGATCGTGATGGTGAGCGATCGTGTAGCGCTCACGATGCAAGTTCGCGTACGGATCACCCGTGCGATAACTCATGGTGCAGAGCTCAGTGATGACGAAGCGTGCGTGGGTTGTTGGGAAACGAGTGAGGCCAGCTAAGGCGATTGAGATGGTGTAGGTTGTAAATGGCGATGAGGCGGGACTGAGTTGGTGGAAGACGAGTGAGGTCAGCGAAAGCGCCCGAAACGGTGTTTCGGCGGAAGTGATGTGGAATTCATTCAGTGAGATCGAGTCGAGATATTGAGAGCTTGCGCGCTCGGCCGCCTAGCTCATGTCGCGCAAAAGCTCGGCATGCGCGCTCCGTAGGAAGGAGCGACCGGCTTCGAGGGTCAGGTCTTCAAAGCTGCAAGACGTGTGGCTAGAACTAGAATTGACAATCTGCAGAGGTCATGTTTGCGGGAAGGGGGGTTTGTGAAAACGTCAATATCATATTTGTACAGATGCATGTCGAATACTCGCATAACAGCACCTGCGCTGCACTATGCTGCCCTAACGCCCAGAACGCCTGGCGCTCATCCCGTCCATCAAGGTCTCCCTGCTCATGGCGCGTAAATCGGCTTCTCGTCCACGTAAGGCTCTTCTCTGATGCCATCCTTTGTGATCACCTTTACCAGCACTCCCTTGAAGTCGATCGGCAGACGTCTCTTGAGTTCATCCGTGCACATCCTGAGGATCTTCATGCCCTGCTCGAAGTCGATGTCGGGGTGGTGGTGCTTGTCGAGGAGTGACAAGCAGTAGTACTGTGCGTAGCCATGAGCGGCGTACGGCACGGGCGCTGATGAAGCCAGGTAGTCGATCCAGTAGAGCTCTGGCTTGTCTGTGATGGGGTCGAAGCCGCCGAGCAGGAGGTTGACGTTGTATGGGTTTCTGGAGCGGAGGGATTTGGCGAGCGAGCTGCGCACGAAGGAAGAGACCTCGTATGGTGAGAGCTCGGAGGAGTTGCGCTTGCTGTAGAGCTGAATGTTGGCTTGGACGTACTCCGCGAATTGGACTGCAGGTGATGTCAGTACTCCGGGTGAGCAGTATCGAAGCAGTGCGAAGCGTACCTGTGTCGCCAGCCTCGCCACTGTATGCCATCAGAGTGTGCTTGTTCAGCGGCCTTGTCTTGTCGTCGGTGGCCTTGAGGACGGTCGGGCCACGCATCGTAGCCTTGGAGGCGGCGATGATGGTGAAGTCCTTGCCAGTAATTCCGAGTAATACCTCCCTGTAATGATGTCAGTCATTGCGAGAGCGAGGCGCACTATGTGATGCCTTACATGTTTGCGGTGGTTTGATGTGGATGTTGTTTGGGTATGGAGATGCTTCTACTAAGGTACTGGAGCTTCTGAGGTTCGGCGTTGGCGTAAGGCAGCTCCAGTGACGCGGTTGCCAGATTGCCGCGAGTAAGGGAGAAGGTGGGCCGAGCTGAAAGACTAACCAACACCCAAGGACAACAACACTGCCTGCTTCTCTTCAGAATGACACAGGTTCTGTGAGAATCGTGCAATCAAGATGGAAAAGTATGCACAAATCTCCACATGCTAGAACCTGGACTTTGCTGGCTGGCATCATGCACTCACGTGATTTTGCATGCTGCAATCACGTCCACTTCCTAGCAAGTGTTTTTCTGCTTCATTTGCAATCAAAATGGAAGTTCGCGTATATGATCACAAGCCTTAGATTCGGGAACTCAATACGCCGCTACAAGGTAGATGTCTTCTGAAGATCAGCTTCGGCTACCATAGTCGCCGCAATGCGAGACTTCCAAACAGCATGCGAAAATCGAGAGTTTGATCTGATCCACCTCAGTGACAAGAGCGAATCGCATGCCATTTTCTTCGAAACCAAACCTGCATACTTTCATCTCTCCATTGTGAGGCTCCAGCATGAACCTGAGTTCTCCAGCGGCGGTGTGCTGCCATTGTTGGGCACCGATCTCCGAAGTTTTGCATGTGTCGTCGAGACATTATCGAAGACGATGGCACCGCTGCCCAAAAATATCGCCACAAGCATATTATCATTTTGATGCACAGTCGGACGTGTACGCGCAGCCTCTCGGGAAGGCCAAGAGTTGAGGTGGCCGGGTGTGCCTCAAGAGGGAAGGCACGACCACGAGGACTTCTTCCCACTTCATCGAGACTTCGCCTTTCCTCGTCGCCAACGCCTACATCCGCACCATCTCTCCAAAATGCCGCCAAAACTAGGCTCCACGTCGTATAAGGACACATCGATGTCGGAGCAAGGGAGCATCTCCGGTCTCGTCTTCTCCCGTGGTGGCCAGACCAGTCGAGGCGTAACAGCCTACCAAACTACTACCACCGAGATACTCAGCACTTCTAACTCCCTCGCATCGACTTCCAACCCATTCTCCACTACTGCGGACTATGCGACAACAACCTCACGCCCACATACTGGCCGTCGCAGCACCGGCAGACCGAGCACTGCAAGGCCACGTACCGGTCTCTCTACCATTGGCGCGGAGAACCAAGAGATCATCTGCGCCATCAGCGAGTCGCGCGGAGTCTCCCCTGTTGTCGGTCTCTCCTTTGTCAATCTTGACACGGGCGAAGCCGTCCTCAGCCAGATCAATGACAGTCAGACCTATGTGCGCACTATCCACAAGCTGATTGTCTTCAACCCCACCACCATCCTCGTAGTTTCCTCAGCTTCAGATCCCAAGTCAAAGCTTTTTTCCATTATCGAAGATAGTCTAGATGACCTCGACAGCAACATCAGGCTTCTCGACCGGCGCTACTGGGCTGAGACTGTCGGGTTGGACTATATCCAGCAGCTGGCCTTCGCTGAAGATGTCGAAGCCATCAAGACTGCCGTCAATGGCAACTATTATGCTGTCTGCTGTTTTGCTGCGGTAAGCTTTTACGCTCCATCACTGATGTCGCTCATGCCATGCTGACTTCGCTCAGGTGCTCAAGTACGTCGAGCTTGCGTTGAACAAGACCTTCCCAGCCCACTCACTCCGCATCAAGTATGAGCCATCTGAGGGCTCGATGATGGCGGATTTGTCGACTGTCCGCTCACTCGAGCTTGTTCAGAATCTCACGAACCCGAAGTCCAAGGACTGCTTGTTCGGGTTGCTCAACCAGACGCTGACACCAATGGGCGGGCGTCTGCTTCGGAGCAACATCCTCCAGCCACTGACCAACGAAGAGACCTTGGGCACTCGATACGATGCTTTGGAAGAGCTCAGCACCAAGGAAGAAATGTTTCACGCTGTCCGCCAAGCGCTCAAACCTTTCTTGGACGTCGACCGCATGTTGACGAAATTGATCTTGATCCCGACTCAGCCGTCACTGGCAGACACTGAACAATACGTCAACAATGTGATGATGCTGAAACAATTCGTGATGCTCATCCAGCCCGCATTTGAAGCGTTAACAGGTGCAAGGTCATTGATGCTGCAGGAGATACGCAACCTTTGCTCTGCTGAGAACATTGATCCCGTTCGGGATTTGATCACGGAGGCTTTGAATGACGATACAACATATGCCAAACAACCACTCGATCTTCGCAATCAGAGAACTTACGCCGTCCGCTCGGGCGTCAATGGCCTCCTTGATGTTGCGAGGCAGACATACAAGGAAGCCATGACCGATGCATTGCAGCATATCACAGAGCTGGCCGAAGAGCACAATCTCCCGCTGCAGACTATGTTCGATAACCCGCGACAATTCTACGTCCGTCTGCGCGCTGAGGACTTGGAAGCGCGCGATCTTCCGGCAGTCTTCATCAATGTCTTCAGGAAGAAAGACAAGATCGAATGCCAAACGCTCGAATTGCTCAAACGCAACCAGAAGATCGCTGATGCGCACACGGAAGTGATACTCATGAGTGACAAGACTGTCCAGGCTCTAATCGCAGATGTCCGCCAACACATGGGCTCGCTCTTCCGTATCTGCGAGGGAGTCGCCATGCTTGACATGCTAGCATCTTTCGCACATTTAGTCAGCACACAAGACTACGTCCGTCCGCAGCTTTCAGACACTCTCGCTATCAGAGCCGGCCGCCACCCGATCCGCGAAAAGATCCAAGAAGCGAAGTACATCCCCAACGATGTGTACGCAACACAGCAAAAGCGCTTCCAGATCATCACCGGCTGCAATATGAGTGGCAAAAGCACATACATCCGCTCCGTCGCTTTGATGCAAGTCATGGCGCAAGTTGGCAGCTTCGTGCCAGCTCAATATGCTTCCCTCCCAATCATCCACCAGCTCTTCGCGCGTGTGTCTCTCGACGACAACATCGAAGCCAACGTGTCCACCTTCGCTGCCGAAATGCGCGAAGCAGCCTTCATTCTCCGCAACATCGACGGACAAAGCATGGCCATTGTGGACGAGCTAGGCCGAGGCACAAGCACTCGCGACGGCCTTGCCATTGCCATCGCCATCGCCGAAGCACTCATCGAAAGCCGGGCTCTGGTATGGTTCGTGACGCACTTCCGCGACCTGCCCAAGATCCTCGCCGAGCGCAATGGTGTTGTCAATCTCCACTTAGCAGTCGACAACACCGAAGACGACAAGATGGAAATGCTATACCGCGTCTCCTCCGGGGCTGTGCAAGACGAACACTACGGCCTCAAGCTCGCGCGCGTCATGCCGTTGCCGCTCGACGTAATCGAACACGCAGAACTCGTCTCCGCAACCCTCGACCAAGCGATGCAGAGGAAAAAGAGCGAGGGCACCTCCCTCGCCATCTTCGTCGCTCGAAAGAGAAGACTACTTCTCAACCTGAAAGAACACCTCGCGCAGGCCAAAGACGCCTCCATGGACGACGAAGACCTCACGCAGTGGCTCAAGGACCTGCAGCGCGAATTCATCGTCCGCATGTCGGCTTTGAACGACGAAGAGAACAGGCTGCGCTTCGAGCAAGACCCCACCGTGAATCTAGAGTAGGAAGTTTCACGCACGATTTCTACTGCCGACACTCGTGCCTCGCACCTTGCGGACACGAACACCACCCGCGCTCCCGGCACAGCAGACACAGGAACCGGATTCGAAAGAGTGCCCACCACGGAGCGTAGCAACGCTGGCAGTGATATTCAGCGCAGCACAGCTACGTAGGAGTGACAAGGGTCAGCAGCAAGCATTGACGGATGTGGACCGTTTCTTTCGATGAGAGAGATAAATGGCTTGCGGATCGAACAACGGTCCGTTTCATTTCTGCACTTGCGATTCCTCGTAGTTCTCGGTGCTCGTCACAGTCGAGTATAGATATTCCGATGTTAGCTTTCCGTCACTGAGGCTCTGGTACCTCCTCGTGAACGTGCGGGTCCCCACGGCATTCACACTACTGCACCTTGACAAAAAAAAACAAGATGGAACAAACGCTCGCACCACCGAAATGCATCGCGGACTTCTCACCGCTTGATCCCTGATCATCAGCAGGAGACGACGGGAACCTAGCCAAGGACACAGCCAAGGACACTACAAAACATGCGAAAAGACAGGTTCATTAAACACGTCAAAAATTTCCAATCATCTTTCGGGAAAGCACTACTAGCCGCCGTGAGAATCTACCATTACCTCCACCTTACCTACCATTAAAAATTCCCCCCTTTTCATCCCTAAATATTCAAAGGATATCTCGCTGAGTCATAAACGTAACCCCTATCCATCCGTAAGCCAAAGAGAATCAAAAGACTATTCCAAACAAATCAGCGTAACAGGGCACATTGCGAGTCAGATCATCGTCGTCATCTCATCCCTTCCCTTCCCTTCCCCATCAACCGAACGAATCAAACCTCCTCCTTGAATTTCGTCTCCCTGGCCGGACTAGCACTCTTCGCCTGCCCGCCGAAACTCGGACGCGGCGCGAGACCCTCGTCGAAGTGGTCGCGGGCTTCTTCGAATTGGTCGCTTTCGTCTTCGTCGCTGCGGACGCCCTTGCCAGCGGTAGCGGTGGTGGTAGCCACTCCGTCATCGCCATCGGCGTCAGCAATGGCAACCTTTTTCTTCTCGGCTCTGGCCATGCGGCCAGTGCGACCTTCTTGGAAGTCGTCTTCGTCGAGGCCGGAGGACAGTGAGGAGACGTCGCTTAGGGAGAGTGAGGACTTTCTGGGAGTGGCAACGCCGTCGTCGGAGCTAGAGTGGCGGCGGCGAGTGAAGCTTGAGGGAGAGACGGCGCGTGGGTCGGAGGTAGAGGAGGTCGCGGCAGCTGTTGCGGGAACTGCGGTTGTGGTCTCTGCTGCTGCAGCTGTGGGTTTTCCTGAAGTACCACTCAAGGAGCCGGGCTGGCGCTCGGCTTTGGAGCTGCGGTTGCGGAAGCGAGAGAAGAAGCCGCGGGAGCGCTTGGTCTCCTTGGCCTTTTCTTGCTCAACGTCCGGGCGAGAGGAAGCGGTGCTCTCGCGGACGGGATCGACGGGTGTGGCAGCGGTTGTACCAGCAGGTGCATCGGCAGGTGTCTCAGCAAGAGCGCGAGGAGCATCGACAGGAGACGCGAGAACACGCTCAGCAATAGACTTGGTGGCCACTGTAGACGCATTCTCGTTAGGCAGTTCCCCGCTCGACTTGGTAGCTGTAGTCGAGGCAGTTGGGGGAGGTTCGATGGACATCGAGCGGATCGGCGTCACAACGCCTTCGTTGGGAGAGACAACTTTGTCGTCGACATCGGCCTTAGTAGTAGCAGCACCAGCAAGGGGCACACTCTTCTGCTTCTTCTCCCTCTTCCTCAAACGGGTCTCTTCATTGTCCGACTCGGACTCGCTGCTAGTGTCAATGTTGGTGATGTGACGCTCGAGGTTCGGCATCGCCTTGGGCTCAGATGAATCTTTGGTGTGAACCGGCGAGATCGGCGCTCCAAGGACTTCAGCGTCACCAGTAGTAGATCCCGCGGCATCGGGCGCCTCAGTGATCTTGGTGTTGCCGGCTGTTTCGTCGGCCACGACTGCCGTAGTACCGGCAGTAGCTGTGCCGGCAGCCACGCCATCAGCCTCCTCTCTGGAGATATTGCGGCTCTTTCTCTTGGAAGCGAGTCGCGACAAGAAAGACTTTCTCTCCGGCTTCCCCTCGCCTTCCAACTCGACAGACTTGCGCTTGTCTTCTTTCTCAGCCTTCTCGGCAGCCTTGCGCTCTTCTTTCTCTTTCTTAGCAGCAGCCTTTTCTTCCTCTGTGGCGTGGGTTAGTCGACTGCAAAGAAAGTTGTATACATGCAACAGCGATGACTTACGCTTAATCTGCTTCTGCTCATCTTTCTCCTCTTTGTGCTTCTGCTTCTCATTACGCTTCTGGCGCTCCTGCTCCTCCTTGTCCAGTCTGATCTCCTCGTCTCGTGCACGCTTCTTCTCGGCCGTGTCGTTGATAGCGTCCAAGGTCGGCTGAAGTCTGCTCTGAGCGATGGCTTCGATGGCAGCCTGGTCCATGAACTTGCCACCACCAATGTGAGTCTTGCCGTGGTTCTGACCGCGCAGCTCAGCTTCTTTCTGCGCCTTCTCGCGGGCTTTGGCAGCCCACTCGTCCATCTTGGCTTGCGAGACCTTGCCAGTACTCTGGAAGACTTGCTCGTCCATGTTGTTCATCGACTTGTGCACGTTGCGCTCAGCGGCAGCGAGAAGAGCTTTGCGGTCAGCTTCCTTCTTCTTAGCCTCGACATCAGCCATAGAAGAGTTCAGCTGGTTCATCTGGCGGCGCACACGGCGGGCGCGCTCATCATCGGAAGAGGAGTCATCGTCATCATTCTGAGCTTGCGAGCTCCCTGGGCGTTGACGAGGACGGCCACGCATGGACAAGCGGTTACGGTGAGGTTCCGCATCGTAGCCGTAGTGTTCCCGGAACTTGGTGGTCTCAAGGTCCTTGTCCATCTTGGCAAGGCGTTCGTTGGCCAGCTTCTTGGCAGTGTCTTGAAGAGTGATGTAGCGTAGCGCCTCTTGCTTTAGGTCTGGTTGAGACATCGAGGAAGGAGCACGGTTGTGAGCTGCCGACGCGCCGGCTGCACCAGCTGCGCCGGCAGGATCAGATGACATAATAGCACGGTTCTGATAGTCGTACATCTGCTTTGCCATGGACACGGCAGAGGCGCGCAGGGCAGCCTTCTGTCTCTGCTCCTCGAGCTCGATCTCAACGGGCGGGCGCTCAGTCCACATCTCAGGTGCAACGTTCTTACCGATGTTCTGGATGCGAGCTGCTTGCATAGCCGGATCACTGAACTGCGGGCTTGCTGCCTGAGCAGGCTGAGGAGACTTGGCAGAGCCACGGTGGGAGACGGTGGCCGCATTCAGAGCATTGCGCACTGCGTTGGCCTGGTCGGGGTACAACGCTGGTGCCGGGGAGGGAGTAGATCCTGCCCGTGATTGAGTATCTCTTTGCGACTTGGTGGCAGCGAGAAGAGCATTGCTCTTGCCCTGCGCAGTGTATCCACGATCGAGCTGAGGGCTCAAGTTCTTGTTGCCCATGGCAAGCGCGGCAGCAGAGTTGCCATCCTTGCTTGCAGTCGGCTGCCACAAGTTGAGATCAGCGCCCTTCTTGTGGGCCAGTAGAGCTGCCTTTGAGCCGGCGGCACTGTTTCCGTCGGGTCTGACAATCTCCCTTCCTTTGTAGTCCTTGGCCAGTACAGCCGCTGCGCCGGCAGAGCTAGTGGAGATGCCCACGGTAGGGAAGCTGGGCAGGTCCTGTGGTCGGGCGTACTTTAGCGAGGCGGCAGCACCTGCGCAGCGGAGTCAGTAGGGTTGCACGGTGAATAGGAGGGTTGCTAACATACTCTTGGACGAGAGCTTGCCGTCGCTGTCAAGCACATCCTCCTTGGGAGTGGGAGCGCGCTCGCTCCTGGCAGCCGGGTTGGTGACATAGAGAGCGGCAGTGGAGGCCTGCTCGGACAGTTTGTTCTGCTTGTCGTGGGCAGAAGGATCCGGACAGTGCATGTCGGCTGCGCCGGAGGCCTTGTCAATGGCCATTGTTGCGATGGGCAGCCAGGCGGGTGATGGAGGGGGTCTTCGGGGAGCTTCGCAGGATGTAGAGGATCAAGCAAGAGGATTACCGCAGTGACGAGAGCATGCGAGGAAGAGACGAGAGAGCTGTGGGCCACGGGCGCAAGTAGAGCTCGAGCATGGACTGGGCTGGTGTGGTGGTGGTGTGGTGTGTGTGAGGCGAGAGTTTACTAGCCCGCCTGGAGATGATGTCGTTGTTGCCCTACGTCATCCATCCCAGCAATTCCATTTTCCTGAGGAGCCGCTCGCTGTCAAGGAAACGAAACAAAGCAGGAAATGGCCAAACTCAATTGTTCGGTATACCGTTAGGAAGAAAAGTCACGCGCATGTCGTTTCGATGAGTTCAGGAACACAGAGTCATCCACGCATGCAAATCCCACTCCTCCAATGTCCACAACAATGATCTGCAGCGCGGCTATAGAGTCCAGTCCAGATCGACGACAAGGTTGGCACAGTCCCGACACGTTTCCTTGTTTGCTCTCACGTATCCAAGCCACAGTGATATCCATGCAATCAATGTCCCTGATGTAGGCTTGGAGAGAAAGATACCACTGTTTTTGAGCCATATGTGCATCCAATACTCCTGATAATATCCCCAGTACACAGACACAGTCATTATTCCGAGAGAATACTACCACCAACCACCATCACCCTTCAAGAAACACAACTACTACAACAACAACAACAACAACAACAACAACAACAACAATGGCCTCGCCATCACCCTCCCACCCACCAAACACCATCTCCAACTTCCGCGACATATCAACCCTGATAAACAACCCTCCACCCCACCCACCAACCCTCAAACCCTCCCTCTTCTACCGCTCCGCCCTCCCAGCAACCGCCTCCCCAGCCGCAATCGCAAACCTATCAACAACCCACCACGTAAAAACCATAATCGACCTCCGCACCGACACCGAAATCCTCGAGGAAGCAGACAAACAGAAGGCCTCCAACTCGCCCTCGCCCTCCCCGTCCTCCTCCACGGCAACGCCACCGCAACAACCACCAACAACGACACGCCTCTCCCTCAATGGCCCCGCCTACACCAAGGCCCTCCTCTCCCGCCTCTCCTACCCGCAATACTTCAAACTCGCCTTCCTCTACACCCTCCGCTACCGCACCCAAGCCATCTCCATCCTCGGCGCAAACGTAATGTCCCCGCGCGGCCTCTCCGGCCTCGCGCTCGACACCCTCACCCACTCCACGGCCGAGATCGCCACGCTGTTCGCTCTCCTATCGAAACCGGAGACTTACCCTGTCCTAGTGCACTGCACGCTGGGCAAAGACAGGACGGGCCTGGTGGTGCTGCTCGTGGCGCTTCTGTGCGGGGCGGGGGTGGAGGATGTTGTGAGGGATTATGAGCGGAGTGGGGTGGAGTTGGAGTTTGAGCGGGAGGAGAGGGAGAGGGAGGTTGCGAAGATTGGGTTGGCGAAGGGGTTCGCTGGGGTTGAGGAGGGGTGGGTCGGGGTTGTTTGTGGGTGGTTGGAGAGGGAGTGGGGTGGGGTGGAGGGGTATTTGAGGAAGGGGTGTGGTGTTGGTGAGGAGGTGATAGAGGGCGTGAGAAGGATTTTAGCTGTGAGGGAGGAGGAGTAGGTGGTTTGGTATGTGGTTGATGGTTGATGGTGAATTAGGATGTTGCATGCGTGGGTGGCGTATGACACATTTTTTTGCGGGAGAGCATAGCGAAGGGCGACTGTAGATTATATGCATTGACCTGTACATGAATGCTATTGTTTCTCGGCATTTGCATGGCACGCGATATATCACGTCCCTTGAAAGATGTTGCCAGTATACATGCTTGTACACAATACCTCGAAATACAGGACGCGTGAAATACAAAATCAAGTAGATCGTTCTTTTTGCATTGCTTCCTGCCTATTCAAAGGTGGTCGCCATTTCGCTCTCGCAACCAAAGCTAGGTGATATAAAAGGTACAGCAAAACAAACAAAGATACAGCGCCCGATTTTTTTCGTAATCCCAGCGCCGTCTTCAAATACATGAAAATGCCCAGATGGGCGGAGGAGCCGAAACCTTTTCGATGCTCTTCCGCCAGTAAAAAAAAGAGATTTGTAGCACACATTCTTCCCGTCATCCTCCTCCTGATTCTTCTGCTCCTTCTTTTAAGCCTTCACTCGTAAGAGCAGACTCCTCAGATCTCGTCAATCGCAGACATCTATGCGACAGTCTCGGTCTTCTGCTTCTTGGCACGGGGCACATCGGCCTCGTCGTCGGCCTTGCGCTCGAGCGCCTTCTTCTCGTCCTCCTGAGCAAGCTCACGCTCGGCCTTGGCAAACTTCTCCTTCTCCTCCTCAGTGAGCTGGAGGAGAGGCTTCTCCTGGGTAGCGTTGAGGTTGTAGTGGTAAGTGCGGATAATGCTGTCGGCGTCATCGATGGCGAGAGGACGAACGTCGGCCATGGCCTTGATCTTCAGAGTCACGGTCTTGATCTGCGCGTCGGTCATGTCGAGGCCGAGCTGCTCAGCACGCGACTTGATGGCGTTCCAGCCAGTGAGACGCGAAGCGAAGTGGACGTAACGGCTCATGCCAAAGTCCTTCGGGTCGATGATCTCGTAGGTGGAAGGGTTGTTCAAGATGGCCTTGGCGTGGATACCAGCCTTGTGGGTGAAGGCGCAGAAACCGGTGATGTAGTTGTTGAAGGGGATGTTGATCTCAACGGCCTCGGCGACGATGTCCTCGATCTCCTTCAACTTCTCGAGCTTGTACTTGGACTTGACGTAGTCGCGGTCGGCGACGATCATGCGGGCCATCAGGCCACCAAGAGGGGTGATACCGTTGCGCTCACCAATGCCAATAACAGAGGTGTCGATGTGGGTGGCACCGGCCTCGAGGGCGCAGTAGGCGTTGGCAATGGCGCAGCCAGTGTCGTTGTGGAAGTGGGTCTCGATGT
Organism: Cladosporium colombiae; assembly: GCA_026122715.1. NCBI lineage: Eukaryota > Fungi > Ascomycota > Dothideomycetes > Cladosporiales > Cladosporiaceae > Cladosporium > Cladosporium colombiae. The sequence goes on from JAKZFA010000019.1 coordinate 277,191, forward strand.
CGCAGCTGACAACGCCGCGAAGAGTGCGGACGAGGTCGTAGACTTGTCTGGGAGTTGCACAGCTGGTGTGGTGTCAGTAAAAAAAAAAAATCGTAAGAATCATCGAAAAATCGGCCAGAACTTACCCGACGGTGTCAGCAATACCGACTCTGTGCACACCGACCTTGTCGACGGCGCTGTAGATGGTGAGGAGATCGACGAGGTCACTGCGGAACGAATCCTCGGAGGAGAAACGGATCTCCTTGCCTTGTGACTTGACGTACTCGATGACCTCGATGGCGGTGTTCTTGATGTATGTGATGTCCTTGCCGTGGCTGTGCTCCATAAGGTGGCTGCTGGTGCCGATAACCACATCCACACCGTCCACACCAGTTGCGACGGCCAGCTTGGCGTCCTGCATGTTACATCTCACGTGAGTGAGGATCTTGGCCTTGAGACCGAGGTTGCAGATGGCCTCGCAGTCGAGGCGGGACTGCTCACTGGCAGCGGGAGAGGTGAGTTCGATGTAGTCGACGCCGAAGTCGTCCAGGGCCTTGGCGATGCGGATCTTGGTCTCGGTGTCGAAGAAGGCGTTGGCGAACTGCTCGCCCTCGCGGAGAGTGGACTCAATGATCTTAAACTTGGAGACGTTTGAGAGGAAGTCTCCTACAGGAGCGTAAGGGTTGCTGCTCTGGACCTTCTTGCTCTGGTCGGTCTTGAAGGCGCTATAGGAAAAAGTCAGCGGTGTGTCCCTCTCTTGCTTTGCGGACTCGCGGTGCCGCTGACGCAGTCTTTCTTACCGGTAGCCTTCGTGGTCACCGTTGGTGGTACCGTTGCCGTTTTGGTGCACGCCATTGGCACCGAGGGCCTGTGGCTCGTCTGGTTGAGGGCACATGGTCGCGTGTGTATGTGTCGCTGCGCTTTGGAGAAGAGGGTCTGGGTATAACGTAAAAGCGAGGCTGTAGAGGAGGAGTGTAGAAGAAAATAAAGTGGACAGCCAAGGGTAAAGATGACTGTTCAATGGATGAGTGTGTGATGTGACTCGAACAAGAGAGGTCGAGGTCAGGTCCCAGTCGCGGCAGCAAGAAGTTCGTCGCACGGCCGAATTGCCGGACGCTCTTGCTGAGTCTGAACTTGCACAGTCAAGGCTCTGACGTCTTAACTTCGAAGCTCAAACAATTTTTGCGCACTCCGGCAAGGGTTCGAGCCCCATATCCTCCATAGCCATTGGCCTCTCCACACACGCGTAGGCCGCTAACACTATCGCGGCGCAGCGAGGTCGGAGGCAATATCTGCTTACCAGAAGGGTAGTAATCAGGCGAGCCGTCTGCTGCTGAGCGGTGGATGTCCGACGCACCGATGGCACACAAACTTTCAACATGTTACCGCCCTCGCTCGCATGCATCTGGAGCAAAGGAAGAGCTCACTGGTCCGCAGCGAGCTTATGAGAAGTAAAAATCGGAAACTCAGGGCAGCCTCCGCCAACCAGCCCTAAGAAACGACACAGAGGCTCATCATTCATCCGGCCGAGCCGCTCTTGGCCTGTCATGAAAATGGATAGGGTACGACAAAACGGCTAGGTTTTTTGCGCGTTGCTATGACTGCACTGTATACTACTCCACACGGACGCTTCAGCTTTCTCCCATGCATGCTGCCATGCCTCGCGGTCCAGCTTCAAAGTCCGTACCGCTTGCCCTACCGCTGAGGACTCATCTAAGCCAAGATACCTCACAGTCTACATGTACGCTACTATCATCGGCATACAGAGTATCATGTACTCGGTCTTACCGTTGAGATGCCATTATAGTTGTTCGTTCAGTCAGTATTCTGTGCGCCGCTATTGTTATGCTGAGACCAATGACACGCTCATCTTACCGCTGAGATGATACTGTGGGATGTATGGAGTTGGAAGATAGACCGCGAGCATGCTGAACTACCGGAGTGCTCGTGCGTTCCTGTTTGGTTGGCCTGAGTAGCCGTCAACGTCACACGAAAAAGGGCAACATCGAAGGATCCTCCGATACATCTCGACGGAGATATGACTGATTAATGCATTGCAGTGTTTTGTACACTGGCATTACACTGGGGAAGATCATTTCAATCCCCATCAATGGCTGTAGTAGTCAATCGTGTTCGTTAGCCTCGCTGACTTTCATGGTGGAAAACGGCATGAACGTTGTGTGAGGGTACACTCGGATTCGACAGTGCAAGTCTTCACAGGAGGCAGACCCAATTGAAATTGCAAGATACTGGCCGTAATAGTCTGTCGAATGCTGTGTCTCAATGGCTCGATGCTGCGATGGTTTTAATCATGTTCAAAGTTGTCAGTGAATCATCGACAGCCTCGGTCATTCGACACCAACCCTAACCCTACTCACACCACACCTGCTCATGCATATGTACATAAATCGACGTAAGTCATTGAGGCGACAATATACCTTCCATTGAAGTGAAAGACAAAGCATCATACGAAACGTGATCTCCATACCCTCTGCATTACTCTCTCATCATGTATCGTTCGCAGACTCACTCCACCGAGAGGGCAAGCCTCTAAAGTCTCCTCTCAATCCACGTAACACCTCTATTCTCATTCTTTCTCTCCCTCTCCCCTTCGACAGCCTTCTTCAACCCCTCCACACTCCCGCCGTTAGCCTCCCACCACTTAGGATCGATATTCTCGACACTCAGATAAGGACTGCAGTCCGCTTTCTCCGGGCCGAGACGGTTCTCGCGCGTGAAGCCCAGGCCCAAGAACTCCCAGGGGTTTTTGCCGAAGCGTTGAATCTCAAAGTCTTCGTATCGTGGGACGCTGATCACTTTCATGTAGTGCAGCGAAGAGCCCGGGAAAACTGCGTTGACGCGACCCGTTTCATTGTTCTTGTACCAGCTGCGGCAAGAGCTTTTCCAGACGGTGTATTTGATCCATTCCTGAAGTCTTCTTGTTAGCTATGCGTCGGTCGGGCGAGCCAGGTGATTCTCTCTCGTTCATACCTGGACGTGCTCGTTGAACTGATCTGTAATGTCTTGCCTGGGAGCCCAGCTGTGGATGTTCTCGTTTTGCATCTTCTTGATCCATTGGATGGCATATTCGGAAACTGTGTGCAGTGGACCCATGACACTGCCGTCTGTAAGAGCGTTAGCTTTGGTTCGCCTCATGGCATTTAGGTTCCAGATGATCTTGGTGCCGACTCACTGCGAATTCGTTAGTCTACAGTCAATCACTTGCGGACAGTCAATATGCGCTTACCTTTCAACTGGCCAACTGGGACCGATGAAGGTGATAAAGTTCGGCATATCTGGAATGCAGAGTCCCAGGTATGCCTCTGGACAGACCTTCCACTTGTCGGCCAAGTCCACACCACCCTTACCCACGATAGGGAACCTGGGTCGGTAAGAGACGTCAAAGCCAGTTGCGCAAACGATAGTGTCCACCTTCCTCTCCATACCATCCTCACCCACGACGCCATCCTCAGTACAGCTGACGACAGGGGTGAAATGCACGTCAACGTTCTCCTCCTGGATAGCGAGCATATACGGGTCACCCGGAGTGACCCGACGACACCCGACATCAAATTTAGGCGTGAACCCTTTGAGCAAACGCTCGTCTTTGATCCACTCGGCCATCCTGGCCCTGAACATCTCTTGCATCGCCTTCTGCCCTTCTGAACCCTCGTAAAACGCCCCCGCGAGCATATTAATCGGATCCTCAATCCCCTTGGCGTGTGTGACGATCGCTTGAGGGTCCTGCCTGAAATTCTCGCGTTCTTCATCCGAGTAGGTCTTGCCCTGTTCGACGCCGTCGACGAGAGTGACGAACCAGACCCCAGTACGCACGAAGATGTCCAGGTGCTTTGCGTGTTTCTGCATGTTAGGCACCGTCTGGATGGACGAGGCGCCCGAGCCGATGATGGCAACTCGGTCGTTCGCCCACTCTTCCTCTTGGTAGTCCTTGGGCCACCTTGCTGTGTGGACGACTTTGCCCTTGAACTTGTCTTTGAGACCCTCAATGTCGGGCCACTTGAAGTTGTTCAGAATTCCAGTGCTGTGGAGTAGCAAGTGGCAGTGATCCTCGAACTCGCGCGGCTCCTGCCCAGGTCTAGTTTCGCGAAGCTTGACAAGCCATTCGCCCTTCTCTTCCTGCCAGTAGCAGCCGATGACCTCTGTATTGAAGTGCATGAACTTTCGAAGGTCAAATGTCTTCACGACCTTTTCCAGATACCTGAAGATATCCGGAGACCCAGAAAAGAACTTTGGCCAGTCGGGGTTCAAAGCGAAATTGTAGGTGTAAGCATGCGAAGGGATGTCACAAGCCGCGCCAGGATATCTGTTCTCCAGCCATGTTCCAGCAATGTCTTCGTTCTTCTCGTAAATCACGTGCTCGACGTTCTCACAGAGCTTTTGGATTTGGTACGCCATGAGGATGCCACTGACGCCAGCGCCGATGCTCAGGACTTTCAGGCGGCGGTTCTGCGGGTCCATCCATGTTGCGTCTTGTCGAATGTTGTAGCCTGACGACCCAGGCTTTGAGTAATCCATCGGCTCGCCAGATGTGAGTGAGTTCAAGTCGGGCGCCATTGTGGCGTGGATGCTATGGTGGTCGGATTCTTGATGTGAAGCAGTTGTAATGTGAAGCGGGTATGATCTCAGGCAGGTGTGATTTGAGGTGGATATGATTCGAGGTAGGTGAGATGTGAAGCAGGTACAACGTGTAAAAGGTTGGCAGGAGTGAAGTGCAGAGCGTTGCGAAGTTGAGCTTTCTTGTAGATTTCAAACAGCTCCACGAGCCCTTTTACCAACTTCCGAGGAATTGCATAAGTCCCCTCGCTGCCATGCCGGCTTCATAGAATTCTTTGCCTATTCCCGTCACCTGCATACGTGAAGACTCCTCTGTGGAGCACTTCTTCTGCAGCTCGATGGTGTACAGTGGGTGTGAGTGATCAATTTCTCGTTTCATACTCGGCAAACATTCTGATGAGAAGCACCATTCGAGCTGTGCGATGGGGAAGCTCAAGGTGCCTCGGTATTTTGATCGCAAACAAGTAACCCCTCGTAATCGGTTGTCAAACATCCGTACAACCAGTCTTCACGGCAAGCAAAGACTAAACACGCCAATCTTGTGATGCGTTGTATGGGTGGGGCTGCCGAAAGCGGGGTGGTGGCAAGGGTCGAAGGTTTGGCATTTACCGTGTGATCGATCGTATTCCCGAAAGGCAAACAAACCCAAACTGTCCTTCAACTGTGAGCTAAGCGGAGTTGGAAGTAGGTGTTCGTGAAATCAATTGCTTCGGATGTTGTTTGGTCCGCGACGCCGGTGGGTCACCAGGATTCACGGCACGGCCGTCACCCGTCAGCTGCAGCGCTGCCAAGCGTAAAGAAGTAGAGGTCCGAGAACAGTGTCATCAGGTCTGCAGAGCCTGGAGATTTTATGTTGTCTCTACAGATGCAATTTTGAAGGAGTGATCGGACTTGCCAGGACCGAAGGAGATATAAGAATTTTGAGCAACAGCACAGAGGCACTGCTCACGACTGACTTTCCGCAACTTGTCCTTGAAGCCTGCCTAGAAGGCTTACAATTTGGTTCAAGTCCTGGGCCCAGAGTAAATTCGGTTTCGATGTGTTCAACTGCTGCCAGGTCTTCATGGTATCAACATGACGCACCACGTGGCCTACACGCGATATCGTCTCGGCGAGAGTTTTCGCACTCGATCCCATCGGATCATCACGGATGCAGATACCGAGGTCTGCAGCCAAAAGACAGTCGAAGTCAGTAGCAGAGTCGCCAACATAGATGTTGAGGAGTCCTTCCTCAGAGGGGAAGTTCGAGAGTTTGTCAAAGCTAGTCCTTATGATGGCGTGGTCTGCGTCGGTCAAGCGGCCAGAACTTCCCCCAGGCTCATGTATACCGCTGATTTCGTTGGCTGCTATTGGCAAGTGATCAAGAGCAGGACGGAGCCTGTCATCCAAACCGGAACTTGTGGCAGCCGCTTTCAACGACGAGCGAATGAAGGATTCACTCCAGTTCACGCTCAGAATACTGATGCTGGATATCAGTCTGGGAGAGCTGCCATCCTGGGCTTGTAGAAAAAGGGCTTGCCAGCCAGGACGTAAAGCAACTTTACCAGTCTCCAGTAATGCTTTTGCTGCGGCTGAGATATCATTATGTGTTACTCCAGTGAAAAATCCAGAGCTTTCTACGCGTTCAGCGCTGTTCGATTCAACAGATGAAAGGCTTCTGAGCCATGCACTTTCTTGCACGACCTCTTCACGCTCATGTGCCGTTGGCCTGTATGATTGCTCGTGCCTCGAATAGTCTTCTATCCATGCTTTGCCGAAGCCCTCGAACATTTTGGACCCATTCTGTTCTCGATCCAGGCGAGCGTCTCTGATATCGGCGATTTTGCCGTACGCGAACATCGTATCCTTCGCAGTGATAGTGCCATCCCAATCGAGAATGAGGTTGATGGGCGTGGGCACCATTTTCATGTTGTTTCGCAGTTGCCGTGTCGCTCGGAACATGATACACCGCAGGTGTGTGGATGGCCGGCCTCCCTTGGCCGATTGCCTTTGAGATTCGAGCCTGGAGATATGTGACTTTGCAGATGAAATCGTATCAAATTAGGTGATACAGCCGACCTGCCAGAGACATGCAATGAAATATTTACAGAAGGCAAAAGGTCTCCATCTTGGTCCGAGTCCGCTTCTAACACGCCTACCTACTTGTTACGTATCCCTCGATCGTTGCCACCACCCTCACAAAGATCGAATCGTAAAATAAACCACGAGACCGGGTATGTCCAGTATTCTGTCCTATTCTGAGACAATGCTGACCATGCAGCACCGCACAGACGCATCGTCAAACCCTCGCAGCGCATTCTAGCCCGTGTTTCTAGGTCCGCAATACGCCGTCCATCTCCGTGAGAAAGATCGTGAACAACAGTGGCAAACAAGTATAACAAATTCAAATGAATGATTTCCAGACGTGTTGCTCTTAACAATACAATAAACAATCCATACTCAACCCACGACAACATAGACGCTTCTTGTGTCCAATTTACCGATCTCCAACCGCTCTCGAAGGACGCCTCGATCGTCAAATCGACTGACAACGCCAGCGATTTGATTGGCTGGAAGTTCCGCTGCTCCCTCGGTCATCCATCATAGATTCGCGCTTCGTCGTCTTCAAGACCACACCACTTCGAACCTCCCTCCTCCACGATTTGCCCTCCACACACTCTCCACTCCACCCCCCAAACCACAGCAACATGGCGTTCCGTCTTGCCACTAGGCGCTTTGCGCCAGGCTTCGCGCCTCAGAAGATGTTCAGCCGCAGCATGGCCACCACAATTGAGCACAGCAAGGGCGAGCCCATTTCCACCGCCGCCGAGGCCATGACCGCCTCTCGCCCTCCGGTCCACGAGTCCAAGACCACCACCGTCAAGGAGCCTTCATTGGACAAGGAGGCCTTGACCAAGACCTTCCACATCTACCGCTGGAACCCCGATGAGCCCACGACCAAGCCCAAGATGCAGTCCTACACCCTCGACCTGAACAAGACCGGACCCATGATGCTGGACGCGCTTATCAGGATCAAGAACGAGATGGATCCCACTCTTACTTTCAGAAGAAGCTGCAGAGAGGGTATCTGCGGTAGCTGCGCAATGAACATTGATGGTGTCAACACGCTGGCGTGTTTGTGTAAGTGGAGAAACAGAGGACAAATTGCCACGTTAGCAAGGACTAACATGAATGGACAGGCCGTATCCCCAGAGATGAGAAGCAGGAGTCTCGCATCTACCCTCTTCCTCACACCTACGTCGTCAAGGACCTTGTCCCTGATTTGACCCAGTTCTACAAGCAGTACAAGTCTATCCAGCCTTACCTCCAGCGCGACACCGCACCCGAAGATGTGAGTTCTATCGAGTCGCATTGTTTCTTGGGCATTACACTGACAATCCTTACAGGGCCGTGAGAACCGCCAGTCCAAGGAGGAGCGCCGCAAGCTTGACGGTCTCTACGAATGCATTCTCTGCGCCTGCTGCAGCACATCTTGCCCTTCATACTGGTGGAACAGCGAGGAGTACCTCGGCCCCGCTGTGCTCATGCAGTCATACCGCTGGATCGCCGACTCCCGTGACCAGAGGACTGCCCAGCGCATGGACGGCCTCAACAACAGCATGAGCTTGTACCGTTGCCACACTATCCTCAACTGCAGCAGGACCTGCCCCAAGGGCCTCAACCCTGCTCTCGCCATCGCTGAGATCAAGAAGAGCATGGCCTTCACTTAAGCATTCCTGTCGCAGGTGGATGTCTTGGTTGACTAGAGTATTTTGGCTTTTCAATGGGCGCTGTTTTGGCGCCGTTCTGTAAATACTGTAAAACTGCCAAAGTAATTTCTTTTGACAAATTATACCCTTGTATCTCAATTAAACTTGGCCTGAATGACCCTCGACTCGCGCTTCACTCATCATGTCTAGGATGATGGTGACGTTGCGGTATATCAACCGACGGTTTCTCAAGCCCTCGATCTCGCTCGTTATGTTCTCGTCGTACGAGCGGCAGCCATCGCCACCGGCTGGATCTCTATTCTTCTCATCCGCGCAAGAACCACCATCAGCCATAGATAATGCGTTCCACAAACCCAACGGATCTATACCGCGCATGCTACCACTGTGTATAACCTGCGGCTCCCACACCCAAGGCATCTCGCGCCGTGTTGAGTGTTGGAAATACGTCTGAGGCAGCTGAGAGAAGGCCTTGGAGCACAGACGGAGGTCAGTGACATCCCACGGCTCTAGCATCTCGAGCAGCGTCGCGCGAAGCTACGGTGATAGAACGTGGAAAGGATCTCGCGCTGTCGAACCGTCGAGATTTATGGAGACAACGTCGCTCGAGCTCTGGGAGTGAGACTCAATAAGGCGAGTCAATTCGGGAATCTCGACGGGGTTGGCAGCGAGGTTTTCAGTCCTTTGTAAGTGATAGTACCACTAGTCGCCCACGATGGTGACGTCTTTGCGCTTGTCGAAGCTGGTGAAGCGAGGGTAGTCGCCTTTGGTACTACGGAGGAGCCACAAGCCATCTATGTCCACCGTGCCGAAGAGATGCACGCCCATGTGTTTGGACCTTGGGAAATATTAGTGCTATTTCGAATGGCAGTAGTTTGCGCTTTGAGGCTCACGTTTCGAAGCAAGCGGGATGCATGGGCAAGCCCCCAGGCTCAGCCTGGTCGGTCATAGTGAGCTTATGGTCATGAGAGCTTCGTGCTATCTGGCGAGATGTTTACAGTGTCCTCTTCAGAGCTGTTGATAAAAAGTTTTCGACCCCGTGCTTGACGGGCTGGAAGCCTTCAGCGTCGAATTGGTCGACTCCTTTTCTTCTGACGCCTGTCACAAAGCAGTGTTTCGCATTGATTTCGAAGTCTTTGTCGTGGGCTTAATCATCCTTTTTGTGTAGGCATTGTATCCAGGTGCGCTCCTGGTTTAATAAATTAGTGAGACTGCTCGTGAACTTGTGCACATCTTCATCGCTCTCTATGCAGCTGCAGTCAGGCATGCGTTATCTTTGATCTAGTGTCTACGATACTACGAGGAATACTATCGAGACACTTGTGCTGTTCTGCAAGTATCTCGATGGTGAACCGATATGTTGCAGTGAACTGCTGGCGTCTACATTGGCACAAATATTATCGAGATACTCGAATTGCTATATTGATATCTCAATGGCAAATGTTCTCATTGCTAAGTCTACATGCGATGGTACAAGTGTAATAGATTTTAGAGATCGCACGTGAAGACTCATTAACTCAATCTGGTGAGACAGCGTCCTTGACGGTCTGCAGGTTCAAGTTGCCTTTCCTTCCCCATCCCTTCTGGCCCTTGGGCACAGTAGGTCTGAAGACTTCGTAATGGTGGAATGCCTGTGCATTCAGCTCATCTTCCTGTCCCGACCACAGCTGTAATGAATTTTGAAAAGTCTCTTTGACATGCTCGTATGACGCTTCGCCGAACTTCTTTATCAACGTCTGCTCGTTGGCTTTCTTGGGCTTGTCTCCAACCAGGACATGTCCATCCTTCAGCTTCAGGTGGAGCCCCATGACTTCAAGATCCTCAAGCTGGTCACCTTTAGAGCGTTGTTGCTTTCCTGCTGTTGCCGGGTCTTTCTTGTCTATAGTGCCGATGGTACGACCTTTTGAAATGGCGCAAAGGGTTGAGATGGCACTGCCGGCGCTAAGACTGGTCTCCCAAGAAACTTCTGGATAGAGAAACGAAGTCACTGTTGCTGCCCAGAGCTCTAGGACAGGCGCTCGGTTGATGAGGATCTCGTCTTTCGATTGATCAGATCTGGATTCATCTTCTACAGGAGGGGAAATGTCCTTTTGTGATGGATCTTGAGCCTTGGAGTTTTGCACATGGTTTGGCTGAGCAGCCCGCTTTCTTGGTGTATCGTTGATAGACGAGGATCTGCGCTTTGAGCTTGTGACAGCTGCTTTGGTTTCTGACGGGTCGTCTACATGCGTTCGTTTTTGTTTAGCACCGTTGCGCGTTGTAGCGGGCATGCTGATCAGTATCGTGATGGAATTATTGGGCAACGATGAGGGATCGTGAGTGCCAATCAGTCCGGAATAACGTGCTTCCTACAATTCATGTTGACAGTCTCTCATGCATGTTCATATTCACTGCCGCCTTACTTCAATGCTGTGTCATGCGCCGTCACATGCTAATACTGCAGGCACGCGATGCGGGGCTGAAAAACACGCTAGCAAGGATACTCCCGCATCCGCGAGCTTAACGAGCTTCATCTCCTCCAGCTGAACGTTTCTGGCGTTCGTGTTTGCGACAAAGACCTTCTACACATCACCAGCAACTGCCAACTCTCCCGCCGTCACATTCTCTCGCCGAATCCACTCCTTCATACTGCCTCGCCCGATCTTGAAGACGTAGTCCCTACACAAAAATGATCGACTTCGGCTTCAGCGAAGATGCTGAGCTGCAGAAGCTTAGCGCCCAAGTCGTAAGGGCTCCTCGCAACCATTGCTGATATGGTGTCGCGCAATCAGCGCGTATACCCGAGATCCAAGAAGCTAATTTGTGCGACACAGGCAGCCGATCCTGAGGAGTTTGAGCACTGGGAAAAACTGGTTCGCGCCGCCGAGGCGCAAGAGGGTGGGCTAAACCGCAACTCGAGTCCGCAAGCGATCGCCTCTACCCGTGAGGCATACGACCGATTCCTCGCGAGGTACCCACTGTTTTACGGCTTCTGGAAGAGATATGCCGACATGGAGTTCGCGATCGCGGGACCGGAGGCAGCAGAGATGGTGAGCACAATCGGATGAGAGCATGTTGGGTTGCGCTGACGAGCGCAGGTTTACGAGCGCGGTGTCGCTAGCATCGGCATTTCCGTCGACCTCTGGACCAACTACTGCGGCTTCAAGGCCGAGACAAACCACGAACCCGACATGATCAGAGAGTAAGTCACTGGGCATTCCCTCCCCTCCATTGCCCATAACCACAGCACGAACAAGTCAAACCCACTTTGGCGTACATCATACGTGAAGCGCGGTCGCGACACGCTCGGTGAGATTTCCAGCCCTGCTCAAGGTTGCGATTAAGTCTCACGTCTGCCTCATCAGCACTTCCACACGCCGCGCTTGCTTTCCTGCTCGAGCCTGCCTTTATTCGCACAGCTACGGTTCATACACTGCCTCTGCGCAACCAAGCTTGCCATTCGAGCAAATGCGCTTCCTTTTGCAATATGTTCGCCTCCACCTTCCTTTCCCCATCTCCCGCCCCTACTTTACATCCGCACCCGGTCATCTAACAATCTTAGGCTCTTCGAGCGTGGCGCAGAAAGCTGCGGTCAGGACTTCCTGGCGCATCCCTTCTGGGACAAGTACATCGAATTCGAGGAGCGCCTTGACGACAAGGACCGCATTTTCGACATTCTCAGCAAGGTCATCCGCCTACCACTTCACCAGTATTCCCGTTACTTCGAGCGTTACAACAACATGTCCAAGGAGCAACCTCCCGAGAAGCTTGCCTCCGCAAATGTCATTGCATCTCTGCGAAGTGAGATTGAACAGACCGTTGGCAACAACCCTGCCGAAGTCGAACGCGAGATGCGCACACGCCTCGAGGCTATGCACTGGGAAATATTCACTGGCACTCAGACCGAGGTTACCAAAAGGTGGACGTATGAATCTGTCATCAAGCGTCCATACTACCATGTCACCGAGCTTGATGACGAGCAATTGACTAACTGGGGCAAGTACTTGGATTACGAGGAGGCTGAGGGAGACTACGGACGAATCAAATTCCTCTACGAGAGATGTCTGGTGACCGCCGCCAACTACGACGAGATCTGGTTCCGCTATGCGAGATGGCTTGCCGCGCAAGAGGGCAAGCAAGAAGAAGTCCGCAACGCGTACCAGCGCGCCAGCTCCGTCTTCATCGCGATCGCAAAGCCTGCGATCCGCCTACAGTACGCCAACTTCGAGGAGTCACAGGGTCGCTCGGACGTTGCTGTCGCGATTCACGAGGCCATCCTCATGCACATCCCAAGTCACTTGGAGACCATCAAGTCTCTAGTGAACCTACACAGGAGGCAATACGGCGTAGACTCGGCTATCGAGGTGTTGAGGAAGTACAGCGAAGACGGAGACTGCACGCAGCAAACAAGAGGCGCTCTTGTAGCAGAGTGGGCTCGCATTTTGTGGCGCAGCCGAGACGACAGCGCCGGCGCCCGTGAGCTCTTCGAGAGCACACAGAATCAATTCCTTGACTCGCAGCCGTTCTGGAGCAGCTGGCTCTTGTTCGAAATCGAGCAGCCGGCAAACCAGTCTCAAGAGGCGGCCGCACACAAGCGCATTCGGGGCGTGCACCAACTCATCCGCCACAAGTCAACACTTCCGCCGGAGCTCATCAAGGTGCTGAGCTCACAGTACACCCGTTACCTGGAAGAGCGTGGCAGCAAGGAGGCGATGAGCGAGCTTCTCAAACTTGACGCTGAGCTAAATGGTCCTGTGAGTGTCCAGAACGCTGCCAAGGTCAAGGCTTAGATTGCCTCGGTCCCATGCAGAGGTGGACAAGGCCTTGAGATATGCACGCCGTTCAGACACGGGTGGTTAGCATACTGAGTTCGTTACGACGCCAGAGCAAGGTTCGACATTGTGATGATGTGCTGGGTCTTCGCTTGTTGCCGTGATTGGAGAGAACGTTGAGTGTTCGGAGAGAAAATTGAATGGCATGTGTGCAGGAAGTGTATATGCGCTTCTATCATGGGTGGGCGGTTACTGTATTATAAGGGAGGCTGTTTGTAGCTATGCATAATGCGAGCGCTGAAATGAGATACCTTGTGAAGCAAGTCATGATAAATTCTGACGATGATACACACAATGCAGTGATAGATTGTCCATCTCTTGGTGACATGAGATTCTCCGATCTAAAACGTCTTGCACACGCCGAAGAAATGACCAACTTTGGGGGCTATGGCTGATTGTCAGCTTGCCCCGGATCATCTAATCCTCATACTGTCTATTTGTTTTGACAATATCTACATATCGTACAGTAGCCACCGTGATCACGGTCCCGCGTGCGAAGCCTGCAGAAGAGTCTGGCTCTCATTCATATCGTACAAATACTTTTTGCAGCACACTCTGCTCGAGGCTCATCAGAACCAGGGCTTCGTATTCTTACGTTTTTCTTCGGCGGCGAGGCGCTTGGATTCTTTCATTTCTTCCATCTGTGGCAATGACTGTTAGCAGACACTTTCGTGTCGCTCTCGAGTGATCCGTATGAGCTGGTGGTGATCTAGGCTTACCCAGTTCTTCTTGCATTCCTTGTAAGCTCTACACATAAGTGGTCAGCTCTTCGTTTCATCGTCGGATGGAGGCCTTTTCTTCACCAAAACTCACTCGAAGTAATCCGTACACAGCTCCCTATCTCCGCCATTTCGCCTCAAGCATTTCAGGCTTCGGTTCGCTGCATCTTGACATGGGTCGAAGTATTCGCTGGTGCGTTTGCTGGGTCGTCGTGTGAGCTCCCGTTGGTTGGCGTGTTACAGCTGGAGATTTATATACCTGCTGAATTTTGACTGGTTCTTTTTCCAGGTTCCTGAATCTTCCTCTGGGGCTTTTGAGGGGTCTACCATGGTTGATATGTGGAAAGATTGTGTATGGAGATCTATTTCAAGATGCGATCACATGTGGCGTGCGCGGATGAAGTGAATAGATATCATGTGTTGGGTTGGAGCGCGGAAGGGAATGCGGCGCGGGGGCTAGCGCGCATGTCCCTGCAGGCGGCTTTAATTGTGGATGAGATGGGCAGAAAGCGACAAACACACGACAGGAGCACGCAGCGACATCAACAGATACCTTGCCAACCCTACCGCGGATTGTCATTGAGCACACCCAACTGGAAGATGTGCATCTGCCGAATCGATCTCTTGTGAAGTCGGTGTTGTCTGGCGTACTCCAAGCACGCAATCTGCTGCTACTGCATCTACCTCACATCACCTGCCTCGCCTGGTCCACCGCTACAGACGCACCTACACGACTCGTGACCACGAGCACATTAAACCCACCGCCCTCTTCCTTCTTCACACCCTCGAGGACCTCACCCAGGACCGACATCCTCGACCATGTTCTCGCGTCTTCCGCCGACTGCAAATAGCACCAACAACCCCAGGAAACGACTGAAGCGCGCCCACAGTTCCGACAGCGAAGACGCCTCGCCCGACAATCACTCTCACCCTTCGAACACCATGCCTATAGGACCCACTCCTACACAGCCGCTCGCCAGCAGCAATACAACCCACGAAAAACAACCATGTCAGCACCAGCAGACGCTTGCGCGCCTGGAACCCGACCTCGACTCCATGCGCCACCTGATCACATGCAAGATCTGCCAACGTTTCCTCTCTGAACCGTACGGACTGGCCTGCGGACACACATATTGCTACGTCTGCCTAGATGCATGGCTGGTGGCGCAGAGGAAACGCACGTGCCCGGATTGTCGTGCTACGATCAAGCATCAGCCTATACCTTCGTTCCTGATTCGAGAGATGACGAGAGTATTTGCGTACCGTGCGGAGCTGCTGCCTGATGGAGAGACTGTAGAGGAACATGACGAGTACATCAAAGAGGCTGTGGCGAAGGTGGCCGAGGATAGAGAGGGCGCAGGCTTGTTCCGAGGGCTGTTCAAAAATGCGGACAGGCTGCAGTGGGGAGCTTTGCACGATCCTGGCGATGATGTGGATAGATGCCCGAATTGCCACTGGGAGCTTGAAGAAGGCCGGTGCGGCAGCTGTGGACTAAATATTGGAGACGAGGATGGCTTTGGCTTGGACACTGGCGAGTCGGAAAGCAATGACGACGATGAATTGGATGACGAGATGGTGCCTCACGATTACGACGACGGAATGGACGATCCTGGATCATTCGACGAAGACGATTTCATGGATGAAGACGGCGGACACCACTACCCGCATGACGACGACGAGCACGACGGGCTGGATCTGGACGCTTTTGGAGTCTTGCCTAGACCTGCAGCAGCTTTGAGGAGACAACGACGATACCGCCACGACCCCATAAATCTCGACAGCGAGCCTGAATCCGAAGACTCTGAGGACCCTGACAATGATCCACAAATGGAAGGCTTCCTTGACGACGATGTCATTGAGGAGTTGGACAGCGACGACAGTCAAGAGCAGTCTGATTCTGAACCGGAAGCCGAAGAAACTCCCCGCAACAACCGGCCTAGACAGCTCATCCGTCCCATGGTCATTCACGACTCGGACGACGACATCCCACAACAACCTCGGAGGCCAGTGGTCATCGAGTCATCGGATGATGAGGAGGAGGGTCCTGTCACTCGCAACAACCAGAGAGCAGGCAAAGTAAGCCGTGGCACTAGACGACCGCAGATTCATGAGATTTCGAGCAGTGAGGACACTTCGGACGATGATGCCGAGGATCCTGTGCGAGACAGCGGCAATGGTGCACGGGAAAGGGCGGTTGTACCAGGACGCAGGCATCGCAGCATTCCAGTTGACAGCGAAAGCGGCAGTGCTTCTGACGCCAACTCCGAATCTGACGACGCCGGCGGTGTGAATGCAGGCGGCTTTTCGCCTATGCAGTCCGAGGGTGATAATGAGTCTCAAGCGGACGACTTCGAAGGCAACTACGGCACCTATGGCGTGTACGACCAACACGATGGCCATGACAGCGACGGAGAAAATTTCCCTCCTTTCTATCAGCAAGGCGAAAGCGATATTGACGACGAATACGATCACGACCGTGCCCAGCATGATATGGACATTCTCAGCGCCATGAATTACGATGACGAGGACGACGACGACGATGGCGGAAGAAGTACGACTGCTGGGTCCGCTCCCTTTCCCTTCCCTTTTTCAATTTCCGTAAACGTTACTAACAAAGACTTCGCAGATACTCGGACTGAAACTACACCCCCCACAACAACCCGCTCAATCGAAACAACACTGACTCACCGTCTGTCAAAACGGCAACAGCGTCGCAGGCGAACGGCGAACCGCGATTCAGGCGATGATGTTGTTGTACTCGAGAGCTCCCCGCAGGAGATTCGACACTTGCCGCAACCTGGAGGATCGCAGGCCGCGAGGAATGACGAGCAGCAGGAGCGACTGCAGCGTTCGCGCGTGCGTAGAGTGCAGGGGAGAGATAGTTTGAGGTCGCCTGTTGGGACTGAGAGAAGGAGACGTCGTTGAGATGGGCTTGCTCTTGCAGTGTTGGTGATCTGAGTACCCGCGGCGGACTCACAGGTCTGGAGCACTCGTTTCGAGGAGAGAAGAAGTTTGGCATAAATGGGTGAGTGCTAGGAGGATCATTGTGCCACTGCTTTCATCTTTTGAAGCACGGTGGATGGACACAGGGTAGCGAGAGAACATATATTGATACCCCTCTCTCCCTCTCTCTTTCTCTCTCTCGTTGGCAAAAGAAAAAAAAGACCTGTTTACAAGTTATTCTGCATGACGCGAGGCGAAAGTAAAAGACACCCACACACCAGTGTTTTCGTCCGGACAAGGGCGATCTTCTCAACAATACTTCACCATCGCACCGCCGTCCTATCGGTAGGTATAATTTTAATCCCAGCTTTGCATTACCTGCAAGTATTCACACCCTCTGTGATATGCTTGTGCTAACGTGGCAAAGCACAAGTGATGGCATATGTACATGTGAGCTACCTTTAGCATCCACCACTGAGGGTCTAGTGTTGTTAGGGTTAAGAATTTGTCCCTCTCGTTTATGTAACTTTACATATATGAATGGCAGGCAGTCTACACGCACAAGTTCATTTCTGATGGTGGTCTGGAACTATGGCATGAGATGTAGATACGCGGCTGATAAGTCTAGCTAGAGCGCAGGGTTAACGTGAGTCACGCTACATACACTTTTGATTGAATGGATAGGAGGAGCCACGGATACCGGCGAGAGCAAGTGCTTCAGCACGCTTCTTGCCGGTGGATTGGTGCTATCGGTGACATCGGATCCGTCACTGGGAGCGTTCTTGATGATAGAATCGTTCGATTTCTTTCTTTTGCGTGCGCGAAATGCGTGTGCGAAGCTATACGTATGGTAAAGTACACTCGAAGGGTAAGGTAGATACGTCAAATGCCCTTCTCGGAAACAACTCTCTCCCAACACCACTTCGCGTCATGGTCTCTTCTTCTTCTTCTTCTTCTTCCAGCAGTCCAGGCTAATGGCTTGTTCGTGCGAGGGAGAATCGATCTAGGCGCTGAAAGAGCGGCGAACGCTGCGCTCGACGTACTGCACGTCGCAGTCCTTGCCCGAACCAGCGGCGCCGCCCTGGTTGGCGCTAGAATCGACCGGCTCGACGGTGAGGGTGTTCTCGGAGTTGGTCGGCTGGGCGATGGTGGTGGTGTTCTCGGCGGAAGAAGATGAAGAGGAGCCAGCGGAGGAAGAGGAAGAGCCGGAAGCAGCAGCAGGAGCAGAACCGCCCTTGACGACAACCTCCTTGCTGGAACCATCGGCGGAGCCCCAGGTAGTGCCGCCGGGGACAAGCTCCGGGCCGACGGTGTAGGGGTACTCCTTGACCTGAGTCCAGATGTTGAACTTGACGGCCTCGTCGTCGGGCTGCACGCCGCCGGGGATCTTGATGGTGTCGAACGCGGGCATGGCGTCGACGGTGGAGCCCTCGACCTTCAGCTGCGCGCAGGAGTAGTAGTACTCCGCGCCGGTGGACGTGCCCTGGGCGCCGTGCAGGGGGATGTGCTCGACGCGGACAAGGTACTCGCCGTCGGGGATGGTGTCGGGGACAGTGAACTCGATGCCGGGCTGGCCCCAAGTGCACCAGGCGTTCTTCAGGGCGCCGTCGTTCTCAGGGCTGGAGCAGAAGAGGGCGTCGCGGACCTTGAACCAGTCGCCGGAGCCGTCGTCGGCTTTGACGTCGGAGGAGGCGGACATGTAGACCTGGGCGGGGCCTGTTGATGTGGTGTTAGTCGACTGAAGGATGTGTAGATGCTGATCTCAAGACGATTGACGACGTACCAGGGTGCTCGATGGAGGTCATGCCAAAGGCGCCGAGGAACATGACCTTGTCGCCAGTGCCGACGGTGTAGACATCAGTGTTGGCACCGCTGTCTCCGCCGGGCTGGCAACGGAAGTCGTTCTCGAGGATCTGCTGGCCCTTGGTGGGCATGTAGCCGCGAGTGTGCTCGCGGATGTACTGCCAGGATTGGCCGACGGTCTCGCCGTTGACTTGAAGCTTGTCGAAGGTGTAGTGGGCACGAACGGCGACGGCCAGCGCCAGGATGGAAGCAGCAGTCTTCATCTTGAAGAGAGGGGGCGTTGTTTTTGGTTGGATGGTGTTGAAAGAGACTTGACAGAATGGAATTCTTCGATCAACGAAGAAGTGAATGGATGAACGAAAGTTGGAAACGAGTGAATGTCGCTGACGAAGGTGAACTGAATGAGAATGATGCTGCTAACAATGAACAGCTGGAAGACGTCTCAACTTATACAGCAAACCTCTATCCTTGTCGTCAGTGGACATGTTCACCCAGGATGTCCTAGTTCTAGGGTTCAACGTGACACTAGAAGGCACATGGCAAGTGTCCACTAGTTTGAAGCGACTAGGCGCCATGGAGCATGTCAACGTGACGGTGCGCGGATATGGTTTGGATGCTTGTATGAGATATACAGGGCGGCAGTGCTTATAGTGTGTGATGCGGAGTAGAGTATCGGGCCGTGAGGTTTGCATCAGGCATGGCGCTTCGCGTGCTACTTCCAAAACGTGGTGATCGACGACAGCGTGTTTTGAAGCATGGCACACTGCTCTCGCGAGGACTTGGCGATTGTCTAGAATGCGATCTGACGACAGGCATATAGATTGATCGGATGGTACGAGCGATTCGATAGCGTGACGATCCCGTGAAGGGCAACTGCGCGGAAAGAGGCCGAAGTGCATCCTGTCACTGTGCCTGAATGGTGTTCCCTAGTGCGTGAAGGCAACTGGTGAACTCCTTTTTGCGAATCAAGTGAACACGACCAGATTTGGAGCACTCGAACCTCGCTTCAGTCTTGGCGTTTCAAGATTCCGATAAGCTGCGTTGCTTTGATTGCAAAACAGTCCGCGCAGGAAGAATTTCTCCACCACACATTCGACTTGTGAAGTTGTGGAAGGATTTGACGACGGTATTTCTCGCTCACACCAGATGCCGGGCAGGCGATTCTAAAACGTCCATGCTGTGTGCTGGGCGTCATCGTACACAGTCGCTGAGCGGGCTTGTTATGGCTCAGAATTAAGTTTCAGGTCTCGCTGGAGTTCTCCAGTTCCAGCCGGATGTTCTGCCGAGCCAAGGAGGAAATCCCAAGCGAGGCAGCGAAGCGATGGCATGTGTGACGCCGGCTGCGCATGGAGAGGTGCGTTGGGAGGGATCCGTACGGCTCGCAGGCAGGTCATCGGCCCGGGATCGTTGCATTTTGACGTGGTGCTGTTATCCGAACAGCTCTGGACATATTGCTGTAAGTGATGGGCCCGGGTAGCAGACAGCGCAGCTTGGTTCATCAGCATGAGTGAGCCTGAAGATCTTTCCCAGGGAGGATTCCCAATACATCCAGTATCCAGGATATTCCTCCGCAGCGTGAGTGTAGCGACCTCGGGATATATGATTGATGAAGTGAGGTTGGTAAGGCCGGTGCTGCTTTTGAAGATCGTCCTAGGGCATAGGGTCATGCAGTAGGGCAACCATGCGGGCGTTGAAAATGTGAACAAGGCAAGCACGAAAGGCGACTGTGCAGAAATGAACAGTGGTAGATTTTGCTTCTCTTGTATACACGTCCCACAAGCTTCTTTCTCATACTTGCTCACACAGTTTGCTGGGATCCAACAGCGGCACGCCTCAGACCTATCCCATCCATCCAACTCACGTGATCCTGCCTGACACCCAGGGCAACGTTTGTCCAGGCCCGTTGGCGGTTTGCGGGGACTCCACTGCAAACCGTTGCGGCGGAACGTTGTGTGGAGCCAGACGAGCTCGCGGTGGTCATCTGCACCCACGCGCGACCACTCAGCCTCAGCGCCTCTCAGCCTTAACGCTTGATGAGAGCCTATCCCACCAGTCTGGTATTGAAACGCTCACGATCCTCAAGCGGCCACCACAATCCCTCGCCACGCAACAACCCTCACAAACGCTGCCGCCGCCGACGTACTTCCTCCGAGACACGGCCACGGCTACACACATACATGCGCACCGCCGCGCCGTTGGCGTCTGCGCTCCATGAACAACGCCAGCGACCATGAAGTCGAGACGACATCTTCGCGCGCTTCCGACGCTGCGCAGCCAACCGCGTCGAACAAACGGACAAGAGAGAGACGCATTTCGCGGAAGCCCGCATTGCAGGTGGTATGCTTGGGCGCAAGTGGTGGACCTAGCGAGGAGAACGTGACCGCCTTCCTCGTTCGGAGCCTTGCTACGGAATGGGCAAAGGGAAGCTTGCTCGCCGTGGATGCTGGCAGCCATCTTGCGCCTATCACCAGGATCATCGAGAAGGACTTTGCGCTTACCAAGCAGAGGGCAGATGCGGACGAACGGCGCGAGGCAGCAAAGGGAACCGAGACACCAGGCTTGAGCCATGATCTTGCCAACACCTCGCTATCTCCGACACAAGAAACCGAGGCTGATACTGAAAGCTCCGAGGCTGAGGAAACTCCCAAGCCTGAACCAATGTACATGACGTACGGGCCGTTCGCGGGCATGAAGCTGCCGCATGCGTCTGGTAGGGCCAATTCGCTGCACTTACTGCAGACTTATATCTCGACGTATCTGATCACACACCCACATCTGGACCATATTTCCGGTTTTGCGATCAACACGGCGGCGTTCCATGCGACATCCAAACCAAAGACTCTGGCGGCATTGCCTGGCACTGTCGATGCCATCAAGAGGCACATTTTCAACGATGTCATCTGGCCAAATCTTAGTGATGAGGATGGCGGTGTTGGGTTCGTCACTTTTCAAAGACTGAAAGAAGGTGGCGATCCAATGGTGGGCGAAGGCGACGGTAGAGGCTACATCGATGTATGCGACGGCTTGGGAGCGAAAGCGTTCAAAGTCAGCCACGGTGTATGCACAAAGTCGCCACCAGCACATCAACATCGTGGTAGTGTGCCCAACATTGCAGACTCGAATCATGGAGGCTCGGCTGAAATCACAGCGCAAAGTATGGCAAGATCAATGTCTTTCAATCAGCAGCCGCAATACAATAATTCACCGGGCACACCAGGACCCACACCTAGGCAAAGCTTCCACAATAATCAACCCTCACCGCGAATACATCCGCAAGAGTCATCTTGTGTGGTGGACAGCACGGCATACTTTATCAAGGACAGCGAAACCGGACGGGAGGTGCTCATTTTTGGCGACGTCGAGCCCGACTCTTTGTCACTAACACCACGAAACTACATCATCTGGGCGGAGGCCGCAAAGAAGGTCGCCAGTGGCTGTCTGACCGGCATCCTCATCGAGTGTTCTTACAACGATAGCTGCGCCGACGAATACCTCTTCGGCCATCTGGCGCCTCGTCACCTCTTCGCAGAACTAGTCACACTCGCAGGCATGGTCCGCGAAGCCAAAATCCACCTCGGCATCGATGAAAGACAAGTCAAAAAGCGCAAACGCTCTGGTATGACCAGCGGCGAAGTCGCCCGCCACGCTGTCGGCGAGAGCGAACGCAAGCGCAGCCGCAGCCTCGCAAGCAGGACCGTAAGCCAGAACCACCGCCGGCGCAGCGAACCCGATCATAGCATGCCTGATTCATCCCCAATGCACACCCCAGGGCCTCCCTCCCCGGACCCAGCCAACTTCCCAACTTCAGACGCCGGCCCGGCAGACGCTCCCATGTCACCCATGTCCCACTCGCAACCTCAACTCCACGCCCCAAGCAACAGCAGCACCCACTCCCAAGCAGCGCACTACGGTCCCAACGGCTTCGCCAGAGCCAGCACGTTCGACGTCGGCAGGTCGACGACTTCCGAACCCGGGTCTTGGGATCCACCGCTGAAAGGCTTGCGCGTTGTCGTCATTCATGTGAAGGATACATTCAAGGACGGTCCACATGTTAGTGAGACGATCTTCGAGGAGTTGAACGCTTACGAGCAGGCGTTGCAGGATGAGGGGAAGGGGTTGGGGTGCGAGTTTGTGATTTCGAAGAGTGGGGAGAGTTATTGGTTTTGAGCTCTTTTTTTTTTTTTCTATTTTCCTTTTCCTTACCCGGACGGCCGGAATGGTGGTAGTGGGAGCTTTCCACAAAATGTGCTCTCATGGCTGGAAGGACAGGACTGACTTTTTCCCTTCTTGGAAACGGGATGGAATGGAATGGAATGGACGGCGTTCCTGGCGCTCCGGACGGATGGGGTCTGTTTTGCTTTTGCTGTGCGATTTTCGAACGTCCTTGTACGACGGGTTCTTGATGGATTTCGGCTTTGTTTGCGACGCGGGACGGATATGAGTTATGTCGTCCCTCGGGATGGAAATGGGTTCGGGGAACTACGGAACTATGGTATAACTCGCACTGTGAGTGCTTTGGTAGCATATTTTCCCCCCCCAATTTGCATATTGTGTTTCTGGTGTGTATCCGTTCTCGATCATGGACAAATCCTGAAAAACAAAGAACCAAACCAAAGCAATGCTGTTCGCTCTCATGCGATTTTGAGCTTGCAAGTAGCTCGCCCACCTTACCTTAACGTCCGTCCACCTGTCCTGGGCCGGAAAACCTTTTTTCTGATCTTCGCCCCTGCAAACCGTGGCCGACGCTTCATTACATTATTCGTCCATCTCTTCCTGTTCTACTATCGTTTGCCCACGGGCCAGAATGTGTGCCGTAACAATACTCCCATAGACAGGCGTTTTATCATTCAGATCGTCGCTGTCGTCGTTCGACGGTTCTGCTTTCGAACGCGCGTGGAAGCGATATGTGGTTCGAATAGAGTTGGAAGTAGATACGCTGGATGCGCTATAGCGAGAAGAAACTCGTAGGCTTGATTGCGAACCGACATGAAGCCTTAGCGGAGGTCGCGGCATGCAGATAGGCGCCGAACTGGTCTTTCTGCAGGTTCAGCCTCGGGGCTCGCTGATCAGGCTCGACCAGTGACACTCTGAATTCGCGGCGTGAATTGCTTTCAAAGATAGCCGCTTCTCACTAGTTCTGAACATCAGGACGGCAGCGGTGAAGGCACGCGATGGCCAAGAATTCTCAAGCCGAATCAAGATTTTGACGCAAAAACGAGCGCCAGCGATCTTATCTTTTCTCTTCCCTTTCAGCGTAGCAGCACCACGACTGCGGACAACGGCACGCCACGACGAGGCCGCCACGCATCAGACACTCGCACCTCTTGTTATTCGAAGCAGATTTGTGTAGCCTGAATTGGGGTAGTCGCTGGGTGTGAACATTTGGCACAAGTGACATGGAAGAGCGTGTTGGATTGTAGAGCTTCGAAGTAGAGAAGCTGCAGAGAACACATCTGTGCTGGAGTCTTGACTTTCTGTTCATCCCGTCGAACGATGAGTCTGTTCCACACAGATTTGCCACAAAGATTCATTCTGCATAATTCAAGCACCAAAGGCTCGCAGCAGCTGCACTATGTCCTTATGGCCTTCCGCTGAGGCAGCCTGGAGTGCATTGCTATACGCTCCGCCCTGAGCGTTAACATCCGCGCCTTTATCGAGCAGCTGCTGCGCTATCTCCTTGTAGCCTTCCGCTGAGGCAGCCTGGAGCGCGTTGCCATAATATCCGCCCTGAGCGTTAACATCCGCGCCTTTATCGAGCAGCTGCTGCGCTATCTCCTTGTAGCCTTCCGCTGAGGCAGCCTGGAGCGCGTTGCCATAATATCCGCCCTGAGCGTTAACATCCGCGCCATTGTCAAGCAGCAGCTGCGCTATCTCTTTGTGGCCTCTCGCTAAGGCAGCCTGGAGCGCGTTGCCATAATATCCGCCCTGAGCGTTAATATCCGCGCCCTTCTCGAGTAGGACTTGAACAATCGTTTTATTGCCCTCGTTGCAGTGTTTGACCAGAAGAGCCTTGAGAATCTCGCTACAGTCAAACCGGCTTCCGGCCTCAATCAGCAATTCTAGCACTTTCGGGTTTCGCTTCTCAGCTCCTAACTTCAAGAGTTTTCCAAACTCATTCGCTGTCCATTTCTTGTTTGCACCTCGTTCGAGCATTAACTTGACCACTTCGGTGTGAGATCCATGAACAGCAGCACCTAATAACGTGGTGTGTCGTTCTCGCATTGCGGAGAGGTCGGGGTCCCGCTGTTGAAACTCGGCGCTGAGAAGAAGAACCATGCCTCTGTCAGCGAGTACATAAGGCAAAGTCACAGACGAGGAGTATCTGCGAATTTCGTATCTCTCGTGCAAGTTATTCAATGATGTCCAGGTAGCAAGCGGGAAATTCTCAATGAATTCGAGCTGGGAGACTTGATATGCACACGCACTTTCCGCGTGATAGAGGACATTGCTGACAGCGTATTCCAGAAACGGGAGATCTTCCTTCAACCTCGCGCGCAGTTTCTCGGCTTCTCCAGATTTTGCCTTTGGCAAAGTTGCAGGCAAAGAGAGATGTCTGCAGACTTCTTCCGATATAAACTCGAGGCAGCGCTGCTTAAGGAATTCGTGGGTCGAGCCTGGAAGGTTTCCCGCGAGATGTGAGGCGAGAATCCTGAAACCAGTGGTGCCAAGGTATTCCCTCACAGACTCGTGAATGAATTGAACTTTAGGCTGTTTGCCTTTGGTCGTTTCAGCAAGACCTTTTGTTGAATTCAGAAGGAAATTATCCGCATTCTCCGTACTGAACGTTTCATGCTCGCTCACCAGTTCAAATCCTTCGTTGGACGTGTATGTCATAGCGTGGTATAATTCTCGACACGTGAGGGGCCGCCGGCTGAACGTGATCCACTGGAGTGTCGGTATGAAGTGCATGTCTCTTCGTGTTCCTCGCGTGATGATGTCTTGGAACAGCTGGTCCAAACCATCCGGTATCTCCTTCAGACGAGTCTTGATCTTGCCTGCATCTCCACGATCGATGTCCTCATTGAGGATACGGACAACTAGGCACACCCATAGAAAGATTCCCGACGCTCTTTCCTGGATCTCAACGGCCATCGCAGATTTGGAGCGACCTGAGACCCTCAGTCTCTTCTGGATGTAAGCTGCAATATCGCCCTCATGCCCCTCTTGCCCTTCAAGGATAAGTTCTAGACAAGTGTTGATCGAAATGCGAGGGTAATGGCGGCTCGAAAAGCATACGCGAAAGTTGACGGACTCTTCAATAGCGGACTCGGTGAGCTCTTCGAAGAATTCGGTCATGGCGCGAATTTCGGCTTCGCTGCATTCGTCCAAAGCATCGATATAGCACGTCAAACGAGCGTCTCCTAAAGTCATGACAGCTTCGCGAAACAATCCACTCAGCACCTCGACTGGCCAGTTGTCTCTCGGTCTTTGTTCGTCAAGCACATTTTGCAGCCTCATGACCTTCTCCAACAACTGAACTAGCAGAGATCTGTACATGCCTTCTGTAGACCTCTCCAGACGTTCACCTCGCGCATTGAAGAAAAAAGAAATGAGTATATCTTTTCTGTGTGATTTTTGCGCATACTGAAATGCCCATTTCATCAACGTAGACTTGCCTGCTCCGGGCTTGCCTTTGATCCACAAAAACCCATTGTGTCTGGACATCTCCGCTGTGTTCCGCCAGGCCCTGTACTCTTCTTTTTCCGATAGCCAGTGACAGGTCTTTGCATGAGCTTGACTGATGGTCGAGAAGCGATCGCTCATTTCATCGAACTTCAAGGACTGCAGTACTTCTGTGCGCGTCGCTGAGCCACGCGACGTGGTTCCGGTGGTTTGCACACGATCAGAGTAGTGGTGAACAGCACCGTGGTACTCGACATGTTGTTGAATGCTATCACCGATATGTGCGCGGGCATTGTCTCGCGTGACGATATCGTCGTATGCTCGCTGAGCTGGACCCTCTCGCCGCCGCTTCGCCTCGGGTTGGCCTTCATAGGGCGCGGCGCGTTTGTTGGAATCGGCCAGGATGGAAGCCATGGAAAGCAGGCTTTGTAGAGCACTAGCCGTTTCTTTCTTCTGTGTATTGTGCCCGGATAGCAAGTTCAAGAGGATGCTGTGCCATTCATACAGACATCAAGGGTGTAGGGCATTTGCTGGATTATGTGAAATGGAGCAAGAATGAGAACTTGTCGCGAGCTCGCCCAGCCTCGTGAGAATTGTCAGGTGACTGACTTGCATACACGAAGCGACTCCGTTCATGATTGGATAGGCCATGAGTGCGCGGTTGCATCGTACGGCTGAGGCTTGCGCGCAAGCCTCAGCTGTGACAGGTGTGACGGGAGCTGCAGAAATCCTGGGCGTTTCATGTTGACTAAGGCTGGGGCTCAGTGTCGTTCTTCCACCAGCGACCAGTGTCGGTGAATCGGCCAAAGGCTTCACCAAGTCTTTCAGCACTCTTTGAGGGTCGAACGGATACAGCCCACCTCTGCTCCAGCCTGCGAGAATATTTTTCTTCGTAAATGCCTTGTTCCTCGTAGCATCATACAAGAATGTGAAGTGTTGTTTCCTAACAGCATTAACACCACCCCTTTCCACACACTTGGCAGCATCACGATACGCTGCCTTTCATGGTTCGAAGACAGCAATATCACACGGCTGCAGCTTACAAGATGTGTGGAAAGAGAGCTGGCATAGACCAATGTTATTGGCGCAGCAGTGCTTGAGAATCTCGAGTGTGTCGCGTGTGCCGAAACCGTCGCAGGTCACCTACCGTTTTTTATCTCCTGCTCGTTCCTCGATTTACGGGTCGAATACTTTCTTCAGCCACTCGAGGCTAATCTCGGAGTCCGTGTAGCCAGACTTGGAACATGCGTAATGCCATCCTAGGGCGTGGTGCGTCGTCCAACTGCTTCTATGGGTGGCTGCAGGCCAAATAATCAAAGGGTCCAGATATCTACTGTCTGCATTGATGCACTCGATGGCTGTGACCATCGTTCGCTCCACTCGCGCACCTCGATAATCACGATAATCGTCCTTTCTTACGAGCACATTGACAGACCCGAGAATAGAGAGCATGACTCCAATCTCGTCCATGTTGTAGACATTCTTTGTCAGAATTGCTTTATCACTTAATACTTTACCGATCACGTCGAACCAATCTTCTACTTTTGGGTATATATTCATATTGTGGCGTTTCCAATTCGATGCTTTTGCTCGTCTCGTCTGCAGCTCTGGGTGCCTCCTCTCGACAACTTTGGTCCAATTCTTATTTGGTTCTCTGGCTAGCCTATCTGCTTCCGGCCTATCGCGGGTGATAGTGACGGCCATTGATGGCATGAACTTGTTCCGTATGGGTATTCCAAGCTCGGACATCTCCTGGATAAAATCGACCAAGGCCTTCTCCTCGAACGGCCGAAGATATTGCTGGCGCTAAGCTTTCGTCTCAATAGATTCGCCTCCTCTCGCACGAGCGTGTAGGGTAGAAAGGGAAACGTTCCTTCGATCTGCAATAGCACGCATTGACTTTGGTACGCCTTCTGCAAGACCCTGCGCCAAAGCCAGGCTGGCTTTGTCCATCATCATGGTGTAGCCGCGCCGTCGACGATAGCGGTATACTAGTATGACTTCGCAAAGCTGGGAGCGCAAAGTGTTTGGGACAATGAGCCCTCGGTTGCTTGTAATTCGGCCATCGACCACAGTAGTCCTTCCGGATCTGTTTGCACGTCAATGCCGGCATACCTGGGAGTGAGACGCTGGCAGGCATGAAAGCAGGGTTGGAGAGAACTTCCACGCGAAAGTCTCTTAGAGAGTCGCGGGTGGTAGCCATTCATTGCAAGGCCTAACTTGTCTTTTCATATGAGATTTCCCAACCTTGGGAGGTTTGGTCGAAAGTCAGCCAGCCAGTCAGCCGGCGGCCTCGTGTGGCGTTGTTTTGGTCCTGGCTGTTTGCGTGACAGGCATATGTGTGAGCCTGTATAGGGACGTATTACCGGGCTCCGCATTAAAGAGACTCAGTGTTGGATAAACGTATCCAGACTGCTTGATGATGGGATAAATATCGCTTTGAAGACACACCCTTGACACCATGGCACGCGGAAATCGCTCGTGAGATCGTAGCATCGGACACAATTCGATGCGACTAGCCTCGGAGCCAGCATGACATGGAACTATTCTCAGTGATGACGACACACGCGGTCTTTATTTTTGCCATGCATGCAGCGGATGTTTGCGGTGTGCTTGAGCAGTGGTCGCGCGAACGCCCCGCTACTGCACGCGCTCTTCAACGCCACAGAAACGGTGGTCGAAGCTGCTTTGCGGCTGTGCTTGAGCCTTGAGAGATATCCTTGGACCGCATGAACGATATTAAACCATGGTAGTCTATATCATATCCATGTCTTTGCTGGTGTCTGCGTGATTTAAGGCCCATTGGTATGATTTGCATGTATGCTGTACGATGTATGATGATTGAGGCAGAGTTAAAGAAGCAATATATGCAATCCACGCCTTTATCGCGTTCTCTTGCCTGGATCAACGCACTTGTCTTCAACGGCAAGTGGGTCCGCGGCCACGTTCTGCCGTGATCGCGATGACATGTTTGCTTGGGAGAAAGTCGGGCGGCGGGGCTTGGGCGTGGAAATCACGCAGCAGGGCTGTGGTAAGCGAGGAACATGAGGAAAACAGTGAAATCCTCTCTTTCGTGTTTCTTGCTTACTCCCTCACGCCGTCCATATCGCGCAAAACACCCAGACACAACCCAAACTCTCCCCTGAGGTGCATACGTGCTTTCGCATATTTGCCTCAACCGTTCTGGCCACCTCGCGTGAGTTTTCCCTTCCCTTCCCTTTCCCCAGCTGCATCGATCGGGAGGCATTTTTGCCGCCGCTGCGCCGGCCCCGAGATGCCAACCTTTAGCACACGACCTAAATGCCACCCATGCGCCCAGGCACCGCCACTCTTTTCACCACCACTCCACCTCTTCACCTCTTCTTCATCACCACCACCACCGCACAAACACATCCATCCACAACACACCAAACTAACCCCCCTGCCGGAACAGCGACTCTGGCTCCCACCGCCGAATAGACCCGCCTTTGGTCATCTCAAAGGCTCCCATCGCACCACGGCCCCGACGGCCAGCGACCGAGTAATCAGCCAAATTGCATCCATTCGCAAGAACAAGGACACCCTCAACAGCAAACCCCCGCCCTCTCTTGGATCCCACTCAGGATCTTGAGCGTCTGCTTTTCGAGTCTGTACCAGACCCGACCCCATCCTCGCACTCCCATCAGCTGCCGCATAAGAGTATCTCTGGAGCTCTTCCCTTCGTCGGGGAAGACTCTGCGAGGCCTCGCCGATCGAGTCTAATTGCATTGGGCTTTACGGTTTTCAAGCCTCCTTAACGCCGCCATCAAACAACCCGGACTTTAAACCTCACCCCATCCCTCGAACCAAGGGAATGGCACCCATCGCGATCGACCCTAGCCCTGACTATGCGCCCTGGTCTGCAAAGACCAATTACTTCGACAGTAAATCGACTGAAGAGCATGGACAGGATGGCGTCAAGCTTGCCAAAGAAATGATCGGCGCGGCGCTGCAGAAGCATGTGCAGGCAGTCAACACCGATGACTGCGAGGCTGGCGACGAAGACGCCTTCTTCGTCGCCGACCTTGGAGACGTCTACCGCCAGCACTTGCGCTGGAAGAAACACCTGGGTCGTATCATCCCGCACTTTGCCGTCAAGTGCAACCCGGATCCCATGGTCATTCGCCTGTTGGCTGCTCTTGGAACGGGCTTCGACTGTGCCAGCAAGTCGGAGATTGAGCTTGTCTTGCGCGAGGGTGTTGACCCGTCTCGCATCATCTATGCTCAGCCGTGCAAGACAAAGAGCTACCTGCGCTACACCGCCAAGGAGAACGTCAAGCAGATGACCTTTGACAACAGTGATGAACTGTACAAGATCAAGGCCCTCTTCCCGGATGCTGAGCTCTACCTCCGTATCTTCACGGATGACTCCCAGAGTCTCTGCCGTCTGAGCCAGAAGTTTGGTGCCCACATGGACACCGCCCCGGAACTTCTCGCTCTGGCCAAGCAGCTTGATCTCAACATCGCTGGTGTTGCCTTCCACGTCGGTTCTGGTGCTTCTGACCCGAGTGCTTTCCTCAAGGCTGTCACCGATGCGCGCAACATCTTCGACCAGGCTATCGCTCTCGGCTTCAACCCGCACACTCTCGACGTTGGTGGTGGCTTCGTATCTGAGACCTTCAACGACATGGCTGCCGTCCTCTCCGCTGCTGTGGACGCTCACTTCCCTCCTTCGATTCGCATCATCGCTGAGCCAGGCCGTTACTACACTTCCTCGGCATTCACCATCGCTTGCAACGTTATCGCTCGTCGCACCGTAGAGGACCCAGTCCTCAACGTCAAGAGCTACATGCTCTACCTCAACGACGGCGTCTACGGCAATTTCAGCAGCATCATGTTCGACCACCAGCACCCGATCCCGCAAGTCCTCAGCACCCGCCGCCGTCCCGACGGCTTCAACTACAGCGTCGACTGCCTCGCCGACTCCGGCTACGCTTCCGCCGAGGAGATCGATACCACCACCGGCGGCGCCAAGACCATCGAGTACTCCATCTGGGGCCCGACCTGCGATGGTATCGACTGTATCTCCGAGAAGTGGCTCGCTCGTGACACTGTTGATGTGGGCGACTGGTTGTACTTTGAGGACATGGGCGCTTACACCAAGTGCTCTGCTACTCGCTTCAACGGTTTCACTGACAAGCACGAGACCAAGTACGTTTGCAGTGAGCCCGGTGCGACTGCCCTGTTGGGTTTTTTTGGTTGAGAGATGGCTATGGATATAGGAGAGAAGAGAAGAGACGAGCAGAGGAAGAGAGATTCGTATAGAGAGGGTGGTGTGCTTTGCTTGAAAGATTATTGATTTGGTTTCGTCGCTATATTGTTAACTGTCTGTCGTTACAGTATATATTGGACTCGATCGATCGATCACAATCAATTAAGAAATGGGTGGTGCAAACCAGCTCTGCTTTTTTGCGAGACTTGATCACATCAGCTTTTTCTTTTGCTTCACGTCCACTCCTCGAGAAAGATCCCAACCGCGATGACACTTTGCAATTGATGAAAACCACAGTAGCCATACCACTGTTTCGCCGCCCAATTCTTCTCCCTCCCTACTCACTCGCTAGGCGGCGCAATCTCGCTTGCATAGCGCAACACAACGGCCAACGTAAGACTTGCGTGGAAAGACCTCGTTCTCTGGATGACCTTCTAAGTTGTGCGACTGCCCGATTTGTGCGGTAGCGACACTATGATGGCATATGCCCTTGCTGCTGGGAGTCCCGTCAGGTTCTGATACATAATCCAGCCACGGCTCCGTCGCCGCACGACATTATCGAAGCCCACCCAAGCAACCTACCTCTAGACAGAGAAGCTTCACACTCATCAAGACCCGGATGTCAGCAAAAATCAAACACACGAGTCAAATCAACCGTGGCGAGCCTCTCTACCATGACGCACATGGTGGCCTCCCATGCGGCTCTCATCTCTGGCATGGACACTTTCTACCGCACGCTCCTTGATCTAGACTACCTCCGCGCCGACGAAGTCCAATTCCCACCCCATACAGACCCGTCGAAAACTCCCCTCGCCACCGCTTCCATCGAAGCCGCAAACCTCACGACAGACGTTCAGTCCCTCTTTCACTACCTTCCGTATATCACTGAGGCTGGCAAAGAGCTTATGGAAGGTTGAGGCGGCGATTACCCTGCATAGCGTGCCTGTGTCTTACCTTTACAAGGGAGTCGCTCGGTTTGGGAGCGGGGAGAGATTGTTCGGGTATGCCGACGAGGGAGACGAAGTCCTGCTGCCGCCGTGGGCTATCCTGCTGTTTTCTGGCACTAACAGAGACCACCATGTGGTGGTTCATGAATCATGATACCAGGAGCAGTATGACACCTTATTGTCCATCACTGATGCTACGTCCATTGACTCTGATTTCGTAGGGAAGGTAGCTGAGCTCGACGTGTACTCGCCCACCGTGCAAGAATTCGAGGCTGAGGCTATGGATGTAGATGAGCTACTCGGATCTTGGATCCGCAATCTCCAGACTTTCGACTGGATCTCGTGGAGAGACGAGGATCAATTCCTCGGTATGGAGCTGCCGCTTAGCAGTGAGCAGGAAGCTTGGCTCGCGGATCCTGAGAAACGTCGACTGAAGCTATTGGGAAATTTATCGGTGGATGAAGCGGAGGAGATGTTGGCGAGTGATATGAGGAGTGCGAAGGAGGATTGGAATCGTTATTGGGCTAAAAGGGCGCTTTATGAAAGGGCTGGGTGGCCTGGGGGGTTTGGGCAAGGGGCGGTTGAGGGAGGGGGTGAGGAAACTGGAGCAGGCGCTTTGGGATGCTTGGGATGGGGCGACAGGGGCGGAAGAGGAGGGGGAGGCGGAGAGGGGGGCTTATAGGCGGTTTGCTGGAGAGCGTGGCGTTTGATTCCAAGATGCCAGCAGGGAAACAACGGGCGAATAAATGAATTTCTTTCACATGGAGTTCCGGAATGAGATGTGCGCTTAGTGTCAAGGTTTCAGTGATGAACAATTCTAGCATCTGGCACATCAGCTTCAATCCAGTCGCTGATGGCAACGAAGGTGTTGATGGTCTTCTGAGTTCCCGATCGGCTGAATCTTTAGCGACACTCAGATCATTAAAACGAGGCAAAACTTGGGGTACAATTGTAAGACGCATGTTTACAATAGCAGGGGACCTAATATAGGAAAGAGGATGCCTTACCATGTCAGGCTTTCCAACGGATCTCTACAGATCGTCATACATCTTTGATGATGCTTGACATGTCTTATAGGTTCATTGATTGACGTCTGCAATCGTCCATGATCGTCCCGAGACTAGTCGAGATCGTCCAAAGTCGGTCCAAATTCGTTAATCCTAGTAACATGTTGTTCAAAGTTGTTCCAACATGTTTCACCATTGTTCTGCATTGTTACCAGAAGTTCATTTCCGTTGTATCTTGTTCAACTGGTGCCACACTTTCCATTGACCTCTGGACAAACCCCAACAAAACAAAAGTGCGGTTGCAAGAGACCAAAAGGATGTTGAACAGAATGGGGTTCGAACCCATGCTCTTTCGAACTAGCGATCTAAGTTGATGAACCTAAAGCTAGCGCCTTAACCACTCGGCCATCTGTCCGTGTTCATTGATAGCATGTTCCAAAACTATATCCGTTGTTGTTTTGTCGTTGTGGCGATTCTGAGAAAGTTTCTCGGATCGTCGGTCGCCGATCGAAGTACACATGACAATCGGTGAACACTGCGGCATGATACGAAGCTTGCACACAAGCACATCGAATGAGCTTGATATTCTTAGTATGCTGTCGATATTCTGTAGGTGGTGGGTGGGTGACGTTGGTCGTTCAAGCGATCGATCAAAAGAATCACGACGCTGCTTTGTGAGTAATGAAAGTCTCTCTTTGACATTATCCCAGGCGGTGACCGTACTGACCTGTTCTGATCGACACGCGTATCGCAATCGGTCTGTCAAGGAATCAATCTGTCGAGGATCGCCCTACTGGAATACGGTACGAAAGAAGCCGACTACGTAGAAGGCACATGTCAACCAAAGTGGAAATCAGATACGGCAAAGACGATGAATTGATGCAATGATGCCGTAGAACGCGAGGTGATTATCTACTTGAACGCACAAACTATTCTGCTTCATCGTACTTCCCTCCGCCCCCCAACGGATCACCGCCAGGCACGCACAGCCCCAGCCGCCAGAAGTAATCTCGATGCGCGAAAAACAATTGCCACAGCTTATACCTCGACGGGATGCCCCAAGGCTCTGTCCTCAAATCTGAGATCTCGTCCTTCACGGAATCGAGCAAGTCTCGCTTCCGCAAAACCGGATCGTTAGTATTCACGGTTGCGTCCTGTCCGGCAATGCAATTTCCATCGTTATCGCCTTTGCAGTGCGCAACATCAGCAAGATCAGGCGACAGCGCAGGCTTGGAGACGAAGATCTCGCCGGCGTGCATGGCGTAACCCCATTCGCTCAGCGGGAGGAGAGGGACGGGGTCGTCGACGTGCGTGACGCGGCGGTATTTGAGCTCCGTGTCGTTGTCGGGGAGGTCGCTGTTGAGATTGAAGCGGGAGTCGAGATATCTTGCCAGAGCGACATTGCCAATGCGAGGCTCGCCGAACGTGGTGATCTGTGGCGAGTAGCCGCGAGCGAGGAGATCTAGGCCGGCGAGCGCTGCCACGGCGCCTCCGAGACTGTGCCCGACGAGGGTGAGTTGGTAGGTCGGGAAGAATGTCTTTGCCTTTTCGAGTTCTGGCAGGATGTGTGGACGCGTGTGCACCCAGGAGGCGTGGAAGCCCATGTGCACTGTGCAGTTGTCGCATTTGGGTGGTTCCTCGGTGTCGTTTACGTCTCGCCCAGCGATGCCCTCGACGAATTCTTTGCCGACGTCCAAAAGAGTCCGCGCATCGTCGTCGTCGTCGTCGCTGCCGTCGCCTGGGTACGGGAGGTAGGCCTGCGGCACGGTGCTGAGGTCGACGACTGTGTTGGCGATACTGTACGTGCCTCTGAAGGCGATGATGACGCGCCTCTTGCCGTGGTCGAGGGCGATGTAGCCGCAGCTGTCGCTCAGCAGAGGTCCGGTGTTCCACGTAGTGACGAGTTCGAATTCGGGAAAGTCTTTACATCGCGAGAGGCACGAGAAGGGCTCGGTGATGCCCAGGCCTGTCAAGCCGACGCAGTAGGTGATGTCAACGACGCGAGCCAATTCTTCGAGCTCGGTGAAGAGGTCGGCGGAGACAGAGCGGTTTGTGTGTGCATGTTGGAGGAGTGGGACCTGGGGATCGACAGGTACGTGTACGGCTGCGGAGGCGAGGCCCGAGAGCAGGAGGTTTGTTAGGGAGACGAGGAGGCGCATTGTTGGGGCGGGCGCGGAGGGAGACGGATGGCATTACATGCTTACTCACGCAGCTGTGTGATTAGAGAAGTGCACAATAAGCAAGAAGCGATTACATGGAGGATGCAGGCCGGTCATGCCGGAGCCTTGGTAGGAGGCGCAGGCGCAGTAGTCTCTGTTTGGTCACACTGACAGCGACGAGCACGTGGCCGAAAGTCTGGAACGTGCCAGAGGATGGAGAGTTTGATCGGTGTATAGTGAGAGATACTGTAGCTCGTGTAGGTCGGCCAGTCTTGGGAAAAGCAATCGCATACGCAAGACAGGAACGCGTAAATCGTGTTGTCACATCTTCTGCCCTATACGTCAACCTTCAGGGGCGTCTGTCGTGTATATTATATTGCCATGAGGTCACAGATATGCTTGGATGCTTGGCGAGACGCCTCCCATCGATGATGACGTTGGGTCCTCTGCCACGCCGCGCGCCCAGACCCTTTCCTGCTGCAACTCTCCCTCTTCGCCCGTGCTTATCGTCACGATTGCTTGGGGGCGGCAGGTAGAGGGTAAGTTAGCGTCCAGCAGGCATTATTCTAACTTCGCCTCCAACTTTTGTGGACTGCTTGCGACTGCACCGGGGAACCGCCTGCTTATGTCCACTGAACCCCAACTTCCCCTCGACACCTCGACCTCGACACATATCCGGACAAACACACCCTTTGCGACACCACTGGCAACATCAGCAGCAGCAGCAGCAGCAGCAGCAGCAGGCGCACGCGATCCCCTGCCAACAGACGCTTGATCCACTACCGGACCCCCGCGAAGTCTGTACTCCGCCGCGACAGGCCAAGCGCTGGGACTGCTAAGAAATCGTTGGCGCATACACGCTTTCGGTCATGTCGGACCTACCCAAACAAGAGCTGGTCGACGAGCCTAAACAGCACGACTTCGACCAAAGGCATGACGGACCCTTTGAAGTCCCACACCTCGTCCACGACTCCACGAACGACAAGGTGCGACACGCTTCGGAGCCCGCGGCGGCATTAAAGGACAAAAAGAGCAAATCCGTGCAACACAATGGCGCCCAAGACCCGCAGAGTCCCCTGGCCATTGCCATACCAGAAAGGAGACACAGTGAGCCTGGCGTGACGGACGTGGACTATACCAAAGGCGAGACTTCACCTGCCGGTGTTGGTCTTCCACGCAAGAGTACGCAAATGTCACGCGCTCCCAGGCCCAGCGAGGACTTTGACAGGCGCTACGATGGCCCATACTCGAGACCTTCCATCACAATGACCAGACGGAGGTCTTCAAACCACACTGCTGGGGGTACACCTGCAGCAGGACACCGACCGAGCGAGCCTGAATTGCCGATTGTGGAGCGACACAGCCAGGTCGAAGATGATGGCCCTCCTTCAGTCGACACCATGACATCAGATCCTGCTTTCGAGCCGGAACCACCAGCTTTGCCGTATGACTTGCGCTCGAAGAAACGGAAGCTCTGGTTCTTTTGGATTTTCGTCATCATCGACAGTGTACTTATGCCGATTGGACTCTACTTTGGCCTCTGGTACTCCGTCCATAAAGACGGCAAGATGTCAGCAAACACAGTGTTTTCAATCGTCACTGCTGCAATCGGTGGTATTGCCATCTTTGAATATTTCCTCCGCTCTTGGGCTCTCTGGAAGAAAGACAGCAATTGTCGTCCTACTGGTGCTCCACGCTGGTACTTTGATTGGTTCCTCTGGCATTATACTATTGGTTGGGTCATCATCATGCTCGAGCTTGTCATGTAAGTTTCTTTTTTCTTTCTTTACGTGTGACACGCATGGCCGTTGCTAATTCGTTTCACAGTGGCACCGTCCGCGAAGATCCTCCCCTTCGACTCGTCGCCATGCCAGTCCCATCGATGCTCTACACATTTGCTGTGGAACTTCTCCTCATCGACATCGGCCGCTACTTCCAGCTTCGCGCCCCATGCCGCATCTCTAGCATCCCCAAAGGCGCCCAGCTCCGTCCTGGTATTTACCCCATGATCGAAGACATCGTCGGTGTCGACGGTGGTGGAGGCACCGAGTACCGCGAGGCTCTCAACCGCCGCTACGAAGCCAGCCACGTCTTCCGCACCATGCTGCGCCGCCTCGGTCTCTTCTGGAGTATCGGTGCCATGGCAATGGCCACTCTCTGTACTATTCTGATTTTCACCATCAACGCTGAGGCTGGCTACGTCATCGGCTGGGCCGCACCTTTCATCTGGGCTGGTGTCTGGACGCTTTGCACTTTCTGGTACGTGGGCAGGAAACTCAAAGAAGAGAAGATTGCCTGGGCAGCAGAGGTGGCCGAGAAGAGCCGTGCCTAGTATGGCGCATCATGCTTGAAAGTATAATGTTCCCTAGTACTTTGCACCGGCATAATCTCAGCGTCCTGCGCGTAATCTGGACCTGCAATCTTTATCCTTTGGAACTTACTCATTGCACTGCATTTCTGGCTGGTGCTGCAGATTCGACGCTGAGCGTTACTGCTTGTATTCTTAGCATCGGGTTTCTCTTTTCCATTTCTCTTTTTTTTTTCCATCTGTATGGCTTTGGAGTGCTAGAATGATACCCTTTTACATAACGCACACATGAAACACGATTTATACCCGGCGCACATTCTTCTCACCGGCAAACTTATCCATTCGCAGATGAACCGCTCGTAAAGCCGATAAACACGAAAACGCAGTAACGCCCAAAGCTCACTCTCTCCCAAACTCATACTTCGGCACCTCAAATTTGTCGTCTCCCTGCTTAACACTAAACAGCTTCCAGATCCCACTCCACGCAATCGCCCAGAACACCCACCTCAACACCGCCACCCCAAACGCACTCTGCGGATTCCCCAGCGCGGGCAAATACCCAGCCAAAGGCACATACTGCGCTTTCTCAACATACCCCCGCAACCTCTCCTCGTACTTCTTGAACGCAGCTTCTGGATCAGACGGATTGCGCGCCAATTCGCCGGCTATGACATACGAGCCCAAAATCGCAAGGACAGTGCCCATCCCCGTCGGTGGCGAGGGACAGTACGCCGCGTCGCCGGCCAGGACGATCCGGCCGCTCGACCAAGTGGGCAGTCTGATCTGCGCGGTCTGCGCGAGGTAGAAGTCTTTCGACGCCCACATTCCGTGCAGGACGCGCGAGCCCGTGTTGGGAGGGAAGCTGGCGAATGTGCGGGCGAAGAGGGCTTTTTGCTCTTCTGGGGATTGGGAGAGGGATGCTTGCAGGGCTGGGGACGGGCCCGTGGAGATCATGTAGCAGGAGGAGCGGGTCGGTTTCGTTAGAGAGGTGGGCCGGATGAGGACTGCGCGGCCGCCGGGGGCGTGTTGCAGGCGTGCGTTGGGGACGTCTTCTTCTTGGTGCGGGATGGAGAAGAAGGCTGTGTATTGGTCTTGGGCGGAGTAGCTGTTTTGCAGAATCGAGGGTGTGAACGCGAGTTTGCGCGTGCGAGACATGAGGCCGTCGGCGCCGATGACGGCGTGGAAGGTTTCGCAAGTGTTTGTGTCGCTGCTGAGGAGGGCTGTCACGGAGTCGGAGGTCTGGCGCAGCTCGGTGACGGTGCACCCGTATCTATACTCCACGAGAGAGGATTGCTTCGCGGCGTCGGCGAGAATCTTCGTCAGATCGCCGCGCATGATCTCGATCTCTTGTGTCAAACTGAGGCCTTTCTTATCCTTCGCCGTGCCCACCGCTGCTATCGTCTGGCCATCGTCGTCGAGGAGCGCGAAGCCCGCTTCGCCTGTGACTTTGGATTTGATTTCGTCGTAGACACCCATTTTCTTCACGATGGGGATTGCTGGGTCGGTGATGTCGATGCCTTGGCCGTACGCGAATTTGTCGGTTGAACGCTCCGCGACAGTGATGTGGAAGTTTGCGCGGGCGAGGAAGAAGGCTGCTGTGGCGCCGGCGGGGCCGCCGCCGATGATGAGAATGCGGTGTTGGGGTGAGGTGGCCATGGTCCTGTTGTGTTGGTTATGTCGTGGGAAGACAGGCGAATGGTATGTCCATATGTGTATCGTGTGTTATTGGTCTATGTGTAGGTGTTTGGAGCAGGACGCGGCGATGTCGATGGAACGATGGTTGAAGGAGTATGATACTTGACCTCGCTGGCACATGGCTGCATTATTGTACGCTTTTCGGACTCGCATATTGATTGCCCGGATCGTATCTCGGGCTCCCCAGCAGTGTGGTAAGTCATGCACTGTGGTGGAGATTCATGTTGTGGTATGGGCGTACGGCGCAATCTCGCCGGGCGGATGGCGTCATAGGCCTGTGTTTGCTCAAGGGTTGGACGAACATGAGATATTCTATCTCGACAGACGAACTGAATACGCTAGAGGATGCGCATGGATGTTTTTCGCAATCGATCGATTGGTGAGAATCACGCATTTCTCGGGTTTGAGGCACTTGTAGCGCAGCTTGTGTAGCGGATGACGACCAACGCGTACAGGCCAACTAGTTCCCGATCGTAGAGAATCAACTACAAGAGTAAGCTATGCTTGTGGGCGACACAGTCAACATCAAGGATACAAGTCGCAATAATCTAGGTCTGCCCTTGTCTTCTATAGTGACCACGCCACGGTACCCAGAAGCTATCAGAGTACAGTAACCGCTCGCGGCTGGCCACTCGTACTATAGCATCACCAGTTTCTTCTCGGTAAATCCTAGCTAAGCAACGCCTACCTTGGCCAAGCAGTCGAGCATCAAGAACACCGCTATCCTCGTGAATGTGTTCCTGACAACGATGCCCCATTATGTCTGCGGATTGAGGTAACGCATTATGTTCGTTTCGGTCAACGTTATGGTATTAGGATATTATGCCACCAAATTTGTTCGTTAGCGATGGTAGAGTCGCAAGCATCATCGACTAGCAAGACGCATGGGGCGGAATGAATGTGTAGGCCTATATGAATCGAGTAGAAAACGCTTCGCGTGAAAAAGTATTCTTGCAAAACCTCGCGGATCGCCTTTGGCTCGCGGCGCTCGGTTAGCAAGAGGGATTTTGTGGTTTGGACTCTGGATTATCTGTTTCACAAAATGCAACCTTTGGCCCGAGCCCGGCGTCCACGGCTTATCGATTACAATGGTAAGATGCTACTGAGGCTTCCAAGTAATTACGAGGACATGGCGGATCCAGACGACTCGCGCACCCTCAGCCGCAGAGGGTGCCAATGACCGATGCCATCCCTGCTAGCTCGGCACTTGTTTCCCTAACTCAAACGATTACAGTTGCGGCGAGCTTTCGGGCCAAGCGGTAGTTCAATGAGCTGTACGCTTCAGATGGGCAAAAGCGGCAGTGGAAGAACTAGCAGGCATCGCATTTGATATTAGCACCCTGTATACATAGGAGCTCGCTTCGATAGTGCTAAACATTGTGTTATGCCAATTTGTAGCGATGGAAGATCTCGGCAATATTCAGGAACTCGCAGAAAGCGGAGCCATAAAACCCTTGAAGACTTTAGCCATGAAGCTTGTTTCAGCTTGGCAAGGTTATAGAAGGCTAATAAATAGCCATTCGCCCCTGTAGCCCTTACAACCACCGTCCTGTGTTGGTAGCCACCCATCATTCTACTGGCACGATCTAGCAATCAGATCGCTGTCACATATCTTGCGATTGCACGACTTCTTCAGCTGCGCGCGGCCATGTTCGAATTTGTGTTATTCACCGGCCCGGATGACGCGCACGATTTGGAGAAGCAGAAGAGGATTCGGTCGCACGCAATGCGTGATTACAGGCACCGACAACGTCAAAGCAGAAACGTACGATCGAACCTTAGGACAAGACTTACCCAACGGGTGAGTGTCGAAACAGGCGATATCGAGCATGCTTCAGACAACTGGCAGTACTCGCGCGCACCTCTCCAACCACGGACCTTGGACCCGCAAACACGTGCCCCGTTGATAGAGTCTGCTATCAAGTCGAGGCA
Organism: Cladosporium colombiae; assembly: GCA_026122715.1. NCBI lineage: Eukaryota > Fungi > Ascomycota > Dothideomycetes > Cladosporiales > Cladosporiaceae > Cladosporium > Cladosporium colombiae. The sequence goes on from JAKZFA010000019.1 coordinate 318,629, forward strand.
GCGAGCGAACGGACACTCAGACACTGCTCAGGACCGACGGCTGTCTCTGCAAGCCCTTTCTCCAATGAGATTGTACGGCCTATCTTATTCACCTCAAGTTGACGGGCCGGAACAGCGTAACCTACACTACTTTCATCATGTTGTGATGACAGATATTGCTGGACCCATCTGTGTCGGCTTCTGGGACCGAATGATCCCGCAATTGTGTCAGAGCGAAAACGTTGTCAGGCAAGCTGTCTTGGCGCTGAGCCAGACACATGCAAAGCTTGCAACGCACCGGAATCTAAGCCAATCACTGAATTTGTATGGCGAACCGCCAGCTCTACATAATCCAACATCCTACATGAGAGCTAGCAGAACTCTGAGGACATATCTCGAGCGCTCTGCCCTACCATCATATACGCTCGTCCTGACGTGCAACATCATCTTCCATGCCATAGAAACTTTACATGGTGCGCAGAGAAATGCGCTGTGTCATTTGGAGAACGGTCTAGCGATGTTCAAGGCTTGGCAGCGCCAAAGAGACCTTGAAATGCCACAGGGTGAGGATGGTTTCAGTGAAATAGCGACGGTCTTTGCTCGTCTCGACCTGAGCGCCACGATTGCAGACGACGACAGAGTGCCCTGCTTCACATACGATTCGAACGGGCCTCCATCAATATCGTGCGTTGAGCTGCCTGTTCAGACAAGGCTGACGAGCCCCCACGATGCTCATTACCAACTCATGAAGGTCGGTACGCCCGCTTGGGAGTTCCTCATCCGCAACAAACAGTGGCGTGATGTACATGTTGACTCTGTACCCGACGAGGTTGTCAATCAACAACGCCTCCACAAAAATCGTTATCGAGCTTGGAGTATCGCTATGGATTCCTATGAATGGGAACAAACGACTTGCAGGCGAGAGAAGAACCCGAAAGCCGAGGAACGAGGGCATAGCCGAAGCGATCGGATGGTCTCCTTGCTTGCAACACGAATGCACCACTGGTAAGGTAAGCGTATGCTTGAAGAATGTCTCCAAGATGGCCAGGCGCTACGGCCCTGGGACCGCAATCCTCATAAGCTTCTCCGCTATGCTCGGGCCATCGTCGAACTATCACATGATGTCAAGAAAGGGGCTGACCTAGATAATCGAACGAGCTTCTCACCCGAGATTGGAATGTGCGGCATTCTATTCTTGCTTGCGCACCGGACTGCAGATCCAGACATACGGGCTCAAGCTTTACACCTTGCGTGCTACTTTAACAGGCTCGAAGGGGTGAGAGATCTATATAACGCGTTCAAATGCTGGCTTTTACAACCACACCCGAAGCCCAGTTTCCGTTTCATGCTCGGAGAGCCCGGCTATTGATCTCGTTGATTACAGACGATCGGCGATACTTCAAAGTAAGAATAGCCATTGTTGTGTTACGACGGCACATTGGAGAGCCGGGATCTTGTCCTTTATTTCTATAGCTAACAGCTGCTGATACACGCACGGTGCCACGATTCTATGTCAGAAGAGTCTTAGGGCTACGCCGACGCGTATAGCCTAGGAGCTACTTAGTAGGAATAAGGTCTTAACCTTGGAAAATACAATCTAGTGATCATAATGCGGATTATATTAGGCAGCTTAAAAGAGATACGAGAAGGCAGTGAAGCAGAAGAACCCCAAACGCCTCGAATAGGCTAATATTCTATCCTTTTCCAGTACTGCGCTTTTACCCGAGGCCTCTTATTATAGCGATAAAGAAACTTTTTCCTATGGATACCGCTCCACCGAGCTGCTACTGTAGCTCTGATTGCGGCGGGTTGTAAGGTGAACGTGGCTATCTGTCGCCTAATGGAAGATATCGGATAATCCTAGACTAGCCCCTAATCTAGCCTAAAACGCATGTCGCTCATTTGCGCTAGCCCTTTTGACACGCTGCTCATGGCGCTACACAGAGATGCAATCAGCTGTTGCGTCAAGCGAAAAAGACGCAAGCCGTCAGGACCTCGCTATAAGTAAAAGCCTATGTACGCACATAAATACTGTTCATACTACAATCGTCTCTTCGGGACCGCGCCTGCTATACATCACAACCTTGTTCATCGCAACTTACTTATCTACTATGCCGAATAACGATCTGGTAACAACCAAGATGGACGAGTTGATATTTCAGCTCACCACACTCGCGCATGAGACGGACGAATGTGGAAGAAAATGTCTCCTGGATAATCTTCACGACCTGGCCATCTCTCTTGAACATCCGCAGAACACTGCCCAGAGACTGCTATATTCTCAATTTCCCCTGGCGGTTCTGCGCATCGGGTGCGATCTTCGCGTTTTCGAGATGTTAACCAGAGATCCACGAGACTACACAGTCACCGAGCTCGCAAGGAGATCCAAAGCGCACCCAGCGCTTATGGCACGACTGCTCCGCTACATGGCGTCCATACGTTTAATCGATGAAGTCGACATCGACCTCTTCAAAGCAAACAGTGTTACACCAACCTTCGCGATACCAGGCTTCGAAGGAGGAGTATACCACTATTTTGACTATGTTGGACCTGGGATCAAGCACTTACCCGATTTCCTGAAGGCGAACGGATATCAAGATGTCACCTCGCCTACTGGATGTCCACTGATGTCTGCTTGGGATAGCAGTCTCCCCACTTTCTTACACTATCAGACGATGCCTGAGCTCTTCAGCCACTTCAATCAGTATATGTCAGTGCAGCGTCTATCTATGCCGACTTGGCTGGATGTTTATCCGTACGAGGAGACTTCAAAGAGCACGCCGCCAGGACAACCGTTGTTCGTCGATGTTGGCGGAGGTCTTGGCCATCAGAGCATTGCGCTGAGGGAGAGACTGCCAGAAGCAAGTGGCCGCATCATTCTGCAAGACATCCCTGCTACGCTCCAATACAACGTCCCCCACCCAGGTGTCGAAGTCATGGAGCAGGATTTCTTTGAGCCACAGAAAGTGGTTGGCGCAGCGATCTACTACATGCGGAACATAATCCATGACTACGCCGATGAACAAGCGATTTCGATCTTGCGAAACACGAGAGATGCGCTCGGGCCGAACAGTGTCATACTCATCGATGATATGTTCTTGGAGGACAAGAACGTCCACTGGCAGGCTGCCCAGCTAGACATCACCATGATGACCTGTTTGTCCAGTCGTGAACGAACGAACAAGCAGTGGCGTACACTTATTACGAAGGCGGGATTGATCATTAGGAAGGTATACACATATACAGAGAGCCTAGGCGATAGTGTGATCGAGTGCGTCGTGCCATACAGTCACAACTGATATATAACAAGGGTTGTTCGAATAATAGCGTATATAAGTCTAGAGCCTAAATTAGCTATACTTTTAGACTTCGAGAGCCTGTTTCCGTTGTTCTATACAAGACTATATATAACTCTAAGGCTTCTAAAACTCTATAAGGTAGTTCTAAAGTTAGTTATAATCGTAGTTATACCTAACGAATATAAGGCCTACAATTTAGCTAAATTCTAGTCTTAATAGTATAACTAAAGATATCGACTTTTTAAACGACTCGACTTTACTTTATACTCTTCCTTACTCGAAACATATTCTAAACATTTCTACTAGTTCTCTTCGTCTCCTTTTATATATAAGATATACTTATATCTCTTTAAAGACGCCTATAATCTATCCCTCTATCGCGTATATTATAATAGCTACCTAGATAGGAGCGATTTTCTCTTAGTATAGTAGAGTAGTTAGATAATTTATAGCTAACTCGCTCTATATTATACTTTTCCTTATTCTAAGTATACTCTATTATATTTTAAGTACTATTCTTAGATATTAGTTAAGAAGTATTTTCAAGTTAGACTAGTATATATCTAAGGAAGAATTAACCCTAAGTAGTTTTCAATTATCGAAGATATACTATTAGAAAATAGTTTAGAATTAATTATAGAAAAAGTAGAGGAAGTTATATCTAAAGTTACTACCTAGTTAGATAATCTATATCTTAGATCTAATATAGCTTCTTAACTCTTATCTATAGTTACTATTCTAGTAGGCGATATTTCTAGAATTGAGATTAATCTACCTTAGGAGTTTAGAAGGGCTCCTCATACTATAGAACGATTTTACATATAGCACCTACTAGCTATGAAGATAAGTAGTAGTAAGCTCTTAATAGATTATAAGTAAGTCTTATATATCAAATCTTTCTTATGTAGACTAGCTTATAAATAGATCTACTCTTACTTTAAGGATTTCTTTTATATAAAAGGTATGCTTCCGCTATTATACTATAATAGATCGATAATTACTTATATAAATATTACTTATAAATCGATAAATAAAATCGTAGTCGTATTATTAAAAGAGTAAGGCTATTAAATATAGTCGTATATAATAAAGAAGATATTAATTATCTATAAGTGAAAGACGTCTCGCATCCCTCATCCGCCAACTACGGCCAGCAGTGGTCCGTCAAGGATGTCGCTGAGGCATTCGCACATAGCCGAGGTGCTGTGGATGCTGTCAAAGCATGGCTGGCTTCTGCTCGTATCGACGGGCCTCGCGTCAAGCAATCACAATCGCTGAACTGGTTGGAGTTCGGCGCCAATGTTGACGAGGCCGAGGAGCTGCTTCAGACGGGGTACAATGTGTATGGGCACGAGTCTGGATAACCACACATAGCCTGTGAGGAGTACAGCATTACCGCCCATCTGCAGGAGCACGTTGAATCTGTGTATCCCACAGTTCACTTCGACGCCAAGCTCAAGTCTCGCGATGTACTTGAAGACGCCGCCGACGATCTGATCGTGGAAAAGCGCAGCTCCACCTCCAATCGTGGCCGAAATCCTTGGGGACCTGGAAAACCCTGGGGACCATGGAAGCTTCCCGGAGGTGGTTGGAGGATACCGAAAGTGAGTACCAGACCAGCCATACAGCAAGGCAACCAGGATATCAAAACGAACTCACAGATCTGACACCTTCCGGTAGACACACAAGCCAACCAACGACCTCGTCAACTGTGACATGTACATCACGCCCGCTTGCCTTCGAGCACTGTATCAATTCCCCGTCAACCACCAGGCAAACCCAAAGAACAGCTACGGCATTGTCGAGTACACTCCGCAGGCCTACGTGCTGGGTGACTTGGACTTGTTCTTTAGCAACTTTTCGAAAACGCAGGTTGGGAACAGGCCGATCCCGGACAGCATCGATGTGGTGTGGTTCAGCAGACGAACATGAGCTTCAATTTCAATGGGGAGAGCGATCTGGATCTGTAAGTTGGACCGCCTTACTGCCTCCTATCCTGTCGGTGATGCTGATTCTCAACTTTTAGTGAATACGCCATGACTTTAGTGTATCCCCAGCAAGTCACCCTTTACCAGGTCGGCGACCTTGTTGAAGGCGCATGCTTCAACAGCTTCCTGGACGCCATCGATGGCAGCTACTGCACATACGAAGGCGGTGACGACCCAATACAAGATGCCGCCTACCCAGATCCATACGGAGGCTACCAAGGCCCAGAGAACTGTGACGGCTACGCCGCCACCAAAGTCATCTCCACGTCTTATGGTTACAATGAGGCGGATCTAACTCCACAGTACGAGCAACGCCAATGCCACGAATATATGAAGCTTGGCCTGATGGGTGTCTCGGTTCTATACGCCTCTGGAGACTACCGTGTCGCTGGTAATGGAGGCCAATGCATCAATGAAACCATCACATCAGGCAACAGCACTTACACCAATGGCGCCTCTGGGAAATTCAATCCCAGCTTCCCAGGCACATGCCCTTATGTCACGTCTGTGGGTGCCACGCAGGTTAGTACATATGGAGCGACTGCAAAGAGAGAGAGCGGCCAGCTCCACTATATCATTTTCGACCATTTTCTAACCCAATCTCAAGGTCAAAAACAATACAAACGTTATCAAGGCCTTGGCACTGGCACACCGCCCGAAGAAGCCTGCGAAACAGTCATTTACTCTGGCGGAGGCTTCAGCAACGTCTTCCCCACCCCTGACAACCAAACCGACAGTTGTGCACAGCTGGTTCGCAAACTATCCGCCACCATACGGCGCCGACCGCTTCAACAACTCGCAGCGCACTCGCGCCATCCCCGATCTGTCGGTAAGTTGCCCACACATGCCTCTACCACCGTATACCTTTCCATCTCCGTCCTAAGCTCTTTCCTTAGCAGGCTAACGGCGCAAACTACGTCGTCGCCATCGACGGCAACTTCTCCCTCGTCTACGGCACCTCCGCCTCCTCGCCCACAACCGGCAGCATTCTCACGCTGATCAACCAAGCGCGCTACTCCGTCGGCAAAAGCAGCATCGGCTTCATCAACCCTGTCCTGTACGAGCACCCTGAAATCCTAAACGACATCAGTGAGGGCAGCAACCAAGGTTGCGGCACACCAGGGTTTTCTTCAGCACCTGGCTGGGGTCCGGTGACAGGGCTGGGGACGCCGGATTATCCGAAGATGCTGAAGTTATGGCTGGGGTTGCTGTAGATAGAGAAGCTGGGGAATGTTCAGAGGAGGCTGGAAAGGAGAGGGTGGGATCCATGCACGATAAATGTCGAGTGCGTAAGGTAGCTATTCCAGATCATCTTATAGTATGAGAATCTGCATTGCTCGCTACAAGTGTCTGCTGCCTTATATCACGCTCAAATTCTTTGTGGGGTGCAGATGCGGTGTAGGTGGGCTGCTTAAACGTTGGTTGCAAAGTGGATCGTCATTAGGTAACTATCTAAGGGGCCGGCCCAAAGTATAGGCATGCCAAGCATGTCGCCCGTGGTTCCTGCTCACAGCGGGTCGTGCTGTCGATCGTTTTGAGAGTTTCAGCCGCAACTGCGGCTGAAGTAATTGTCAGCTCGCGGATCCTTGGCTGCATAAGCATCTTTCAATGCGCTTCATTTAACACCAGCTATACTTGTCGCTCTGCAGATAACAAACAATCAAATTCCTCCCTTTGTTATAGATGCTAACAGTCTGTCCCGACGCCCAAATCACCTTCGTCCTTTTACAATGGGTATGCTCCAAACCCTTGCTACGGAACTACCTTCTCTTCAATTGGTCTCGCAAGAAGATGCAGACTATGAAGCACGCCGCAAGATCTACAACAGCGCAGTCGACAAGAAGCCACTTGCGATAGTCGTAGCCAAGTCTGCGGACGAAGTTGCAGCGGTTGTCAAGTTTGCTTCGTACCATGGAGCCGATATCACGATTCGTGCAGGCGGTCATGACTTGTTTGGCAGGTCTTTAGTGGAAGATGCCATTGTCATAGATATCCGAGCTCTTAACGAGGTACAAGTGGACAAGCATGCTGGTACTGCAAAGGTTGGTGGCGGAGTCTTGTCGTTGCACCTTAGCAAAGCCTTGGCTGAGCACGGCTGTATTACACCTTGCCCAAACATTGCAACGTAAGTCAGCACGCCGATACTTCCACTGCATGGGTCTTTGCACTAACTTCATGCAGCGTCGGATACCTGGGCTATGCTATGACAGGTGGTTACGGACAAATGGCGCACAAGTTCGGCCTCGGAGTCGACCATCTTCTTGCTGCGAAGATCGTCAATGCGAACGGCGACATCGTCGAAGCAGACAAACGGATCATGAAAGGCATCCGGGGCGCCGGAGGCAACTTTGGCGTCGTCATCGAAGCTACGATCAAAATTTACGATTTTTCACAAGTGCTGGCGGGGATCCTTCTGTTCGAGTCAAGCGACTATCGAACGAGCATGAAGAACGTTCAGGCTGGCATGGAAAATCTCGCCGCCGAAGACGACATACCGCCCGAGCTGGACATGCAGCCTTTTTACTCGTTCCTGCCGACTGGCAAAGCGTATGGCGCATTTTTCATGTGGGCTGGACCGGACATGGACCGCGGCCAGCTCTATCTCGACAAAGTGTGTTCTTTCCACCGGGTCACTCTCAACACCGTCGCACCCTCTTCCATGCAGGACTCCCTCGATCGCAACGCCCCATATGTGCCAGAGAGCTCATTCATGAACTCCCGCGCCGTCAACGTCCGAAGAATCACGCCCAAGATCTACGACATCTTTGTCGAAGCCTGCGACAGTATGCCCGAAGACCCAGCAGCGATGTTGACATGGCACGAAGTGCGCTCGTGTTCGCCTTCATTCGATCCGGCATCGAGTCTGCCTTCTGTGTTCAATGCTCGCGAACCGCACTATGTCATCGAAATCTTGGCTAACGCTTCCGACGAGGCGAACTTCGAAGCGGTCTCGGAATGGGGTCTTGCACTGAGGGATAAGTTGATGCGCGAGGTTTCGGAGGAAATTCTTGACGCTTCTTGGCTGGCGTCGACGCCGAAGGAAGAGACATCTTTAGAGAAGATGTACGGGTCGGATCACGCAAAATTCTTGGTTGCGCTTAAGCAAGATGTTGATCCTAGTGGAGTGTTTAAGCACGCTCTACCTATCTTATTGTAATGAGTTCTACGGAATACGGTGCTACTGAACATCGATGCCACGTAGATCAGCTACAGCTTCCTTGGTCACAAGCACGAAGTCGTATTTGATTAACGCGGTACCCGCCTCAACACCAAACTGTTTCGCCTGGTCTTCGTCTTCAACTGTATGCACTGCGTGGTCGATTCAGTATAACTTCTTCGCAGCGCAGATGTAGAGGAACACTCACGTGATCAGTGGGTCGAACTCATCTTTCTTGAACATGAAATGCATGTGCCTCGGCCGGTAAGGATGTCGGCCGAGTTGCTTCAGAAGTTTGCCGACTACCCCCTTCGCGCGAAATTTGTTCGATATAGGACTTTTCACACGTCATCGGAACAGGGTAAGGAGGGGACAAGGGGGCCATAGCTATATCGTCCAGGTCGTAGTGAGAGTAGTACGTAGACCTGTATCGCACACCTTACTCACGTCAAGAGAATTGAATGCGGCAAAGGGACGATCGCTTTGAACTAGTAAACACCCTACTTATCACTAGTTAGGATCGCTCTACTATCGGGGCCTTATCGATCAGCTATAACGTCATCCACCCGGAAGCGGGACACACCCGGAAGCAGGACAGAAATTCCGCTCTTCTACAGTTTTTTCGATCTACTACTAGCTATAATAATACAATCACTTTCGCTTTCGTATATATCCTCGTAGATACTATTCTCTCCCTTATCCTCGATTTTAGGAGTTGTAGCCCTTATCATTTTTCTCTTTTTCGACTTCCCTTTTAATACCTCTACTTCTACTTCCTTAATAAGTTCGAGGATTTCCTCTATATTAAAGATAAACTTCCCTTTAATTACTACGCGCTTTCCCTTCTTACGTTCTTTATGTACCTATAATAGCTCCCTAGCTTTAGTAAGCTCTTTTCGTAATAGAGCGATCTTAGAAGTTATCCTTTCGAAAGCTACTTCTAATCGCTTAATATATCGCTTTATAGGAGTCTTAAGAGTAGAAGAACAAACAATCGAGTTAACTAGCGATATCGCTTCCTATAGCTCTATACTCTCTAGTAGCGAACTATCTAGTAGAGAATAGTCTAGATCCTTTAGAGTTATAATAGGTAGTAGAGTTACCTAGGAGATAGGAGTAGGTATTTAGAGAGTCGAGAGGATAGTAATTAGGCTAAGTAGGTAGATACTAGCTACCTAAAACGACAATTCGATATTCCTAGTCGTAAAGGCTTTATTACGAGCTGTTATGTAAGTAGTAGTCTACTCTATACGTAGTATACGTAAAGTAGAAAGGTAGAAGAGCTTTTCGATCTTAATTAATAAAGCCTACTTAAGAGGGCTAAATATACTAATATTAAGGAGCTATAGAATATACGAAGTATATAGTAGTAGTACTACGAGGTCAATATTCCTATTAATATAAAAAGTAATAAACCTTGCTATAAGGTAAGATCTATATCTATTAAGAAGTAATAGCTTCTATTTTCTATTATTTTAGCGTATTTTAGGCTTAAATATAGTAGTTAACTACTCGTATACGTGATTATTAGATATCTACCTACTAGTAGATATTAAGAACTTCTAGTCTTTAGGCGTAGAGGCTAGTATCTACGTAGTATTTGTATATTTTGCTTTAAAGATAAGAATTAGAAGTAAAGCGACTCCTAAAGCTCTAATATACTTAATTACTATTATCTACTCTTACCTTCTACTTATTTTCTTAAATACCTTAGTATCTCCTCCTCTTATAAGTACTTTAGAAGGTAAAGTAGTACTAAGGGCAAAGCTAGTCTCGTTGATATTAAAAATTATATCTAGAAGATAAGAGTTCTTAAAAAAAAGATTAGTAAGAGTGTTAAAATAAGCGTGCGTTTATAATTAGATAGCTTACTCCTTCTAAGCAGCTTATATCTAAGGATCGAGATAGACTATCTTTAGCTTAGAGTATCGTTTTCGGAACTTATTAAGCTAGTTTTTACCTAAGGGAAAGTAGGAAGTTAGGATCGAGCTTAAGCGAAAGTAGGAAAGTCGAATCTCTTTAGCGAGATCTTTCGTTAATAGAAGGTTAATAGGTAATATAGATATCGAAAGACGAGTAATTATCTTTTATAGAGTCTTCTCTTCAGTAGTAGAGAGATTTTTCTATAATTTGTACAATTTAGAATATATATTCTAACTTCAAAGTCTTTTAGATAATGTTGTATTTAGAATATAAAACGCGTACGCGCACTTCTAGATCGAGGTATATTCGCCGTTACAGTACGCTATTAGAGCCGTAGTAACCGTATCTTCAGAATAGGTAGGCATGATAAAGAAAAGAAGAAGGGCATTGCGTAGAAAATTCGATTTATCGCGAAAGTAGCGCGAGGGGCTATCCCGCTTCCGGGTGTATCCCGCTTCCGGGTAGATGACGTTAGATAATGCTCGTACTTACTCTAGAGAAAAGCATAGTAGGTTACTAAAAGTAGAGAGGGCGCTTATATGCTCCGAATTGTAGGCCTAGTAGGTAGTCTCCTACTCGTACGGACAATTCAAAACACTAAAGGCTATCGATTTACTGGTATAGGGTCTATATATGTTTTAAACTAGGAAGCAATACTAACTAGAGCCTAAGAACTATTCTTTTGTCTACTATTCGATAGATAATCTAAAGAAACATGACTATCATTCTACGAAGAAATCACGGTGGTTTTTTTGAAAGCGTAAGCGAAATTTGAGGTGGGTCCGGCTTCTACAGACCGTGGTTTTTTTGAAACTTTGACGGTGGTTTGTTTGAACATTTGACGTCGTAAAATTATGAGATCAAGGTAGGTAATATAGTGATACAACGAAATACTAGAAATGTTACAAGAACTGTAAAAATAATTTTTTCAGGTGGTCTTCGCATAAAGTTGTCCGCAGGGCTGCATTCGGACAAAGTAGGGTTAGCTCAACGCGATACGCTGGCGTCGTGGATAAATTGCCGACTCATATACAGACAAAGAACAAAGATAGCAATAACCGCAACGTGGCGTAGGTATATATAGGGGCAGATCCGTCACGTTATAATTATAGTGGCATCTGCTTTGAATGATTTTCTTCATAGCAACAAAGGGTTTCACGCGGTAAAGATGGATGGCGTGCAAGAAGACTTCGACGGCATTTTTCAACATATGCAAAGATACAAGATCATCGTGTGTAAAAGGTGCGCTTTCGCCGTTCTACCGCAACAGATTGATCGTCACTTACGTGAGCATCACCCGCAAATCGATAAACAGAGTCGCAGTCGCATTGTTGAAAGGGTAAGGACGTTAGAAGCAGTCGCGTATGATAAAGAAGAGGTCGAATATCCGCAAGCGAGCGAAGAGCCGATCGAAGGACTAGAGGTCTTTAAGGACGGATTGCAGTGTATGGGACAACAAGACGGCAATCCGTGCAAATACGTGTGCCGAACGGCTTCTGGTATACAGAAGCATTGTCGATTGGAACACGGTTGGGTGAACGAGAGAGGCCGCGGAGGAAATGTGCGGAAGAAGGAGAAGCAAGCGCTTAATCGGATGTGGGAGGACAAACAGTGGTGTCAGCGATTTTTCGAGTACCGTCAGTAGCAACGATACTTTGTCGTTTCACAAAGAATGTCGGGTGAGGGAGACGAACAGATTGAGGGCGAGGGCGAGGATCGGGAAACTATCGACGCGGATGCAGGACTACGAGAAGTTCTACGGGAGGGCCGAGCGAAGGTCGAAGAGGCACGGCAGCGGCAGACGGTGGACGGTAGCTTCAGGCGATATGTCGCGGATCCGTGGCTCGAGTTTACGGGTTGGCACAGGCACTTAGCTGGATTTCAATAGGACGATCTTCTAGGGTTTGTCGAGTGGACCGCTAGGGAGCGAGCGCAAGAGCAAAGTAAAGGAGGAGGTAGAAAGGTGGTCCGAGTGGGAGAAGAGGACGAAGGGGAGGAAGAGCTAACGAGAGCGTGTAGAGGGACGAGGTCAGTGGTGCGAAAGGCATTCGAAGTATGTAAGCCGGGAATGACGGGACGAGCGATCTTAGAGTACGTGAACCGGAAAGAGGCAGCAGGTGATCAGAGCATGAAAGCGTTCGACGGTAGCCGGAAACCGAGATCGATCAAGAAGTATACAGAGGTGTGGCTGAAGATTTTACGGTACATCTGGCGGACGGCAGCGAAGGAGAACCGACCGAAATACACGTTGACGGACCGACAACGAGGGTGTCTATCAGAGCTTCACGTAGTAACGAGGGAGGAGATAGAAGCAGAAGAGGGATGGGAAAAGAAGCAAGGGAATAAAGGGAAAGAGTTGCGCGAGGCAACAGAAGGGGCATGTTTGAGGTTTTGGCTCGCGATGTTTGATCACGAACTGCAAGACGACGAGTATGAGAGCGGAATTATAAGCGGGCTGGCGGTATCGGGCATGTCGCAGAACGGCGGCAGGAAGTGGAGGTCGGCACTCTTATACACACCGGATCTGTCAGGGATGGTAACAGTTCTGCGAGCTCTAGTGGTGTACAGTGCCCGAGAGCGAAGGCAGGACGACATTACCGGAAAGATGTTGGAGGGCTTGAAGCGGGAAGAAGCCGAAGAAGCGACATCGTCAGTGTTGCAGAACGTAAAAGCGTCGGTGCACGATTTCATGACACTCACGGCATACGGAGGCAGGGCGACACCGTTGAATCACATCATGCAACAGCGGACGTACGGTAGGAGGATACGGGAGTCGACAAAGGCGAGCACGAGAGTGGCGTGGGCTGGGGATACGATCTTGATCGACAAGGTGGCATTCTCGATCGAGGACATACGGGCTGTTTCATTTGGGCTGCGAGAGACAGCACGGAAGCGGCTACTCGCAGATCTGTTGTTCGTCAGCGAGAACGGTGGAGAAGGGAAGGAGCTGCCGCCGCTACAGCTCGAGAGGATAGTGGACGACATGGGCTGCACCGATGAAGGGTGGAGCTTTCTGACAGATGGTAGGAATAAATTCGCAGTGGACGGTGAGGAGTGGCTGGCAGGACGTGTGTTCAGGGAAGCGAGACTGAGGGAGAGGTTCATGCGAAAGGCTCGGGCAGGGGAAGAGGGCAAAGGGAGGGCGAGGTGGAACGAAAGAACGGTAGAGGGTTACTTCCGTCAGGTCCGTCAATTCAAGGAGGAACTGTTCACGTTAGCACATCTATCGGCAGGGGCACCGGCGAGAGGGACGGAACTGATCACGGTGATGCACCGGAGCCCGCAGCAGGGCAGAGGGGAAAGGGGGGTGTTTGTGGACGACGGGATGGTAGTGTTTGCGACATCGTATCACAAGAACTATCAGCACAGTAAGACGAAGAAACCGATACAGCGATATCTGCCGGAAGAAGTGGGGGAGCTGCTGGTCTACTATCTGTGGTTGGTGGAACCGTTCGTTCGTCTATTGCAGACGGCGACGAGGGATCGAGTGGACTGGTCAGACTATATTTGGGAGCCGAAGAACGAAGAGGGGTGGGGAGAAGGAGGAGGTAGCAGCGAAGAGGAGGAGAGTGACGAAGAGGAAGAAGGGTCGCAGAGCGAGGGGAAGAAGAAGGATGCGTAAGCATAGTGGGCGGGAGGGCGAAGCAGGCGATCAAGGTCAAGGGAGAGGCGCAGGCGAGTAACGTAGATGGATTATGGGGGACGGACAGGGTCAGGAACACGCTGAAGAGAGAGACGGGGAAACGCATCGGGGCGAGCATTGGCACTTCGACATGGAGGCAAGCGTACGCGGCTCTTCAAAGGCGATACACTCGCGATATCAGAGTGTTCAAGTCGGTGACGCGGTGGTACGACGAACAGGAGCGGAAGCAAGACAAGGACATGGGGGAAGGCTCCGATCCGGAAGAGGACATAGCGGCCCGACAGGCATGTCACACGCGGCGAATGGAGGAGATGATGTACGGATTGCTACACGAGGAGTGGCGGGGAACGACGACGTCGGAACGGGAGGGTTTCCGGCGGGTGAGTCGAGACTGGCATCGACTAATAGGATGGCCGTCGGCGAAGAGGGGGAAGGAGGGCGACGAGAGGGTGCAGCGAAGGGTGAAGCTAGAGCAGGAACAGAGGGCGATTAAGAGGGAGGAGAAGATGAGGAGCATCGATATCGAGCATCAGCTGCGGTCGATGTACGGCGACAGAGCGGAGTTCCGAGGGATACAAAAGCGGGCGTTGGAATCGATCGTTAAAGCAGGGAAACGGAGGGTTCTTGTGGTAGCGGGCACGGGCAGCGGCAAGAGTCTGCTGTTCATGCTGCCGGCAGCGGGGTCGGAAGACGGGCTGACGATTGTCGTGGTACCGACGCTCTCTCTACAGGAAGACGTCAAAAGGCGTTGCGAAGCGGCAGGCATTAGGTGCGTAGCGTGGAGTGAAGGAGGCACCGGACGGTACAGTTGTAAGATCATGGTGGTGATCGCAGAAGCGGCGGTGACAATAGCGTTTGCGAGGTTCATCGACGTAAAGAGAGCATCATAGCAACTGGAGCGGATCGTAATCGACGAGTATCATACGGTGTTGGAATCTACAGAGGAGTGGCGACCGGAAGTTCGACGGTTGCGGGAAATAGGGGGTAAAGGTACGCAAGTGGTATTTCTAACAGCGACGCTACCGCCGACAGACGAGAGCAGATTCTTCGACGCAGTCGGGCTGGAAAAGGAGGCAACGACGGTCATCCGAGAGTCGACGAGGAGGACGAATGTAGCATACCGGGTGTTAGAGTACGAGAAGGGCACGCTGGAAGAGACACTGTAGAAGCTGGTGAAAGAGAGGATGGCATAGGAGGGGGGGAAGATGGTGGTATACTACAAATCGATCGCGGAGACGAAAAGAATGGCGAAGGCGTTAGGATGTAAGGCGTATTACCGAGAAGCGGGAACGGAGCAAGAGAAGCGTAAGATACAGGTAGAGCTTATGAGGAAAGGAGGAGCGAGAGTGTTCACGGCGACGAATACGTTAGGGTTAGGGGTGGATGCGCCGTCGATCCGGACGGTGGTTCACACGGGGATTCCGTTCGATCTGCGGCAGTACGGATAAGAGAGCGGACGAGCAGGGAGGGACGGAGGGCGGAGCGAAGCGATCATCTTGCAATGGGTGAAGAGGAGCAGAGACGGCAAAGTGGCGAGAGAGAAGAACACGAGGGCGGGGAAGAAGTAAGCACGTTCGTGAGGGGAGAGATGCCGTAAGGCGGTGATGGAGGAGTTCATGGACGGCGACGCGAGGGCGTATCGGTGCCGACTCGGGGAAGGGGAGGCTGGATGTGACGTTTGCGAAGGGATAGGAGGAGAAGTCGGCGGGGAGACTCGGGCAGAAGCAGCGATAGAGGCAGAGAGGGCATCATCCCCGTCAGAGGCGGGAAGGGGAAAGAGGAAGTTGGGAAGGATCGAAGCTGACGAGAGGGATCTAGGGAAGAGAGCTAGGGGAGAGATGGGTGACCGCTGGGAAAGCACGGAGAGGCTGAGGAAAAGTTAGAGCGATACGCGGAGGGGTGTTCGATTTGTGTGACGAAGGGAGGAGGGAGCCGGGTAGGGCACGAGTGGTGGGAATGTAAGGTGGCGAACGAGGTGGAGATGCGGAGGATGGAGCAAGCGTGGGCTGAGTTGGGCTCGATCGAGTGGGAAGAGTATTCGAGCTGCGAGGGTTGCAGGACGCCGCAGGCAGTGTGCAACAGTTGGGAGGATGCGGGCAACCGGCAACGAGGAGTGTACAAGAGAAAAGAAGGGGTAGAGTATCACTTCAAAGGGGTTTTACGGGCGGGGCTAGCGGCGGTGCTGACGGTGCGAGAGGCAGAAGCGGAGGAATGGTTAGAAAGGATTGTAGGGAGTAAAGCGAGGTGGGGGGGAGAAGAGCAAGGGAGGTTTGGTTGGTGGGAGATGGTGAAGAAATGGCTAGGAAGAA
This sequence comes from Cladosporium colombiae, assembly GCA_026122715.1. Classification (NCBI taxonomy): domain Eukaryota; kingdom Fungi; phylum Ascomycota; class Dothideomycetes; order Cladosporiales; family Cladosporiaceae; genus Cladosporium; species Cladosporium colombiae. The sequence goes on from JAKZFA010000019.1 coordinate 334,927, forward strand.
GGGTAGATATGGGAGGCGGATGGCAGGGTAGCGGAGCGAGCTTGCTGTTCGACAAGGTGGCGTCGGGAGAGTGATAGGGACGACAGCGTAGGTCTAGGTCTATAGAGCACAGCGGGCAAAGGCCGAGGGTAGGGAGGAAACTTGGGTGAAAGGGGGGAGATTATAGGGGAAGATGAGGCTTCGGGGTTAGGGTAATGTGAAGATCGGTGTAGGCTCCGTCTAAGACGCAGGCAAGCGTTAGCGGGTAGATGATAGTAGACGAATAAGAACGAGAGGGTGGTTGAGCGGGTAGAAGGTGGTTGTCTTATGCAGGCAGCCGTTAGCGCGGGAAGGGTAGAGAGGGGAAGGATTGGGCAGAACGGGTGGGAGACGAGGGAGGGAGAGAAGGGTTGAGAGGGGAGGTGAAGCAAAGCAAAAGAAAGCGGAGCGAAGCGAAGCTGGGCGCAACAAAGTGAAGTGAAGTGAAGTAACGCCAGAGGGAAGTTTGGCTTCGCGGTAGGATTCGGCGAAGGCGATGGGACCGGAGCTGGGTCCGGACGGGGAACGGGCGAGAAGAAAGAGGGGAAGGAAGGAAGGGTGGGCGCAAAGGGGCAAGAAGTGATAGGATGGGAAGATAGGGACGAGCAGGAGGGAGGTTAGGGGTGAAGAGCAAAGGCGAGAGCGGTTCCGGTAAGGAGGAGGTTGAGGAGGAGAAGGTGAGGGTGAGTTTTAGGGTTAGGGTACAAAAGGGAGGTGAGGAAAGGCGGGCTGTCGGCGAGCGTATGGAGGGGCGATAGAGGTAGATATGCAGGGCCGAGAGGGATGGAGGGCAGGAGCAGCCCGCGAAAGGGACCCGGGGAAGGCAGGGTGGAAGGGGTGCAGATGTCGGGGAAGAAGGAGAACCCGTACAGGCCGTGGCCGTGGCCGTGGCCGTGGCCGTAGGGTTAGGGTTAGGGTTAGGGTTAGGGTTAGGGTTAGGGTTAGGGTTAGGGTTAGGGTTAGGGTTAGGGTTAGGGTTAGGGTTAGGGTTAGGGTTAGGGTTAGGGTTAGGGTTAGGGTTAGGGTTAGGGTTAGGTTAGGAGGTGCTGTCGATTCCGTTTGTAGTCGTCTGTTTAACCTTAGCAATACGTAACTGAACGAAGTA
>JAKZFA010000020.1:0-2500 GCA_026122715.1 Cladosporium colombiae
TCGCTCTGGTGGCAGGCTGGATGTTTGCCATCTGGCGAGACGGCAGGGTCACTCCCGGGGTGGGCCTCTTTGCTTGGTAACATTTGCTTGGAGGGCGTTGGATGCCTCTACCGGCGGCGACGACGAGGTCTCCGGACGGGATACCTTGCGAGGCACCTCTGTACGTCGTCCCGGCACCCTCCGTTGGCGTAGCGACCCGTGGAGGTTCGTTTCCGGGCGTTGGGTGTTGGATGCGTTTGGATGGGTGTTGGGTGTTTGGGTGGCCGGAGCGTTGGGTGTTGGATGGGTTTGGGTGTTGCTTGGATGGGTTTTGGGTGTTGGGTGGCCGGGCGTTGGGTGTTGGGTGGGCGTTGGGTGTTGGGTGCTCCAGAGCGGCGACAACGAGATCCTCGGCTGGATGCTACAAGGCGTCTCTGGAGCAGGTGCGAAGCACCTCACGTTGGCGTCGCGATCCGTAGAGGTTCATCTTTCTTAGGTGTTGGAGTGTTGGGTGTTGGGTGTTGGGCGCGTTGGGGTGTTGGGTGCGCGGCAGGGTCACCCCCGAGGGCTCCAAGTCGCTGGCAAGGTCCGCTTCGCCGAGAACTCGATATCTGGCCCGAAGGTCCCGGTCGAGGAGCGTCCTGTACTGTATCGTCGTAGTCGCCATAGGTGCCCTGTAGGGCTTGCAATCGTCCGAGCGTTGGGTGTTGGGTGTTGGGTGTTGGGTGGGCGTTGGGTGTTGGGTGTTGGGTGTTGGGTGCGAGCAGGGTCGCCCCGGGGTCCGACGCTTAAAGGGCGTTCTCGCTCTCCGCCACTGTTTCGCGCTGCCCTGGCTGGTACACCTCCCCGACCACGCCGCCGCTCCCCACCTCGCCACCTCGCCGCCGCCTACCCCCAAACACCCCGCGGGGTCCCAGCACCCTCATATATAGGAAGACACCGCGAAGCGGAAGAAAAATTTTTGGGCGTTGGGTGTTCGATATTGGGCGTTGGGTGTCTACGGATTTGGGCGTTGGGTGCCCCCCACGGATCTTGGGTGTTGGGTGGCACGGACCACCTGTTGGGTGTTGGGTGTCGGGCGTTGGATGCCTCTGGCGAAGGTGTTGGGTGGTGTCGGAGGACCGCGAGGGGCGACGGCGAGGTGGGAGCACAAGTACCGCAGCCTGGCTCGATCTAGGCGCCAGCAGGGTCGTCTAGGCCTCGAAAGGTCGACGGGGGAGGTACAGGTCACCTGGGATCCGGAAGTGTGTAATCGGTTTGTGAGAACGAGTGGTCACTTTCACCAACAACCGACACCAAAACAGGGTCGGCGACGACAGGGTGGCCTACGGGGGCCGGATCGAGGCGACGACGACGTGGGTATTATCCTTGGGGCCTAGGGGTGTCGGCAGGGCGGTGGGATGGGGTCGGCGGCGACGACGAGGTAGTAGTGGGGTGGTCGACGGCGACGGCGACAGCGACAGCGAGGGTCCCCTAGGGTGCTGGGGTGGAAAGCAGTCGAAAACGACGAAGTCCCCGCCGTGCCGACCAGTTTCGCTGGCAGGTTTGGTGGAGGTTGGAGGACTTTTAGCGTTTTGCCATACAAAGTTGGCCGGCGTCCGACCCCCATCTCGGGCGCGAACCGCTGCACACGCAGGCGCGAACAGTTCGGAGGATATATAAGAAGGAAAGGCAAAAGCCTCTCAATTGATTAAGATTGATTAAAACCCAATCGAAGTCGGTTGCGGGACTTTTGTAAAGCCGGTGACGGTACCCGCGACTCCATCAATCCCGATTCAGTTCGAATTGATAGAGCCGGCGGTCCCTACCTAATCGCCGCCCCCATTCCTCCAACGTGGTTATGCCACCCCCCGAAGATTGTCTTGCCGCCTCTTGAGATCCCGATTCAGTTCGAATCTCATTTGGGGGTTAACGGCTCGGATGGGGGTGGTATGGCAGCGTTAGAGGAGCCTCCAAAGTTGTCTAGCCTCTCGGGGCGTACTTAGGCACTGAGGAGGTTTGGGGTGGAATGATTAGGCTGGGACCACGGGTGCCGCCCTGGCCCCTGACCTTTCAAATCTCGTCCCAAATTCGCAAGGACCATTTACAGGGCCTCGAGGAGCCGGATACGCCTTTAGCGCTGTCGCCTCGAGGTCGGTTGTGGGCCGCTGCTGCGGTTTGTCGGAAAGTTGGCGGTACTTCTATTCAATTAGCTCTGCCACAGCGATTCGAGAGGCCGCAGTGCCTGAAGACCGGGTGCTCTAACGAGTATCTGGCACTGAGGGAGTCTGTGGGTTGTTGGCCGTTGGCTATCATTACCTAAGACGCAATCGGGGGCATGCCCGCGCACCGGTAACCGTCCTGACCGACGTGACTGGCGGCGGGTAACCTCCTCTTGAGGTAGGCATGCCTTGGTCGGGCGGCATCTTAACGGATGCCCGCCCGTTCCACGGCGGACTTATACCTTGGGGAATCCAGTTATGGCAATCGGATGGCCTGACGGCAAACCAAAGGCTAACGCCTGCGGCGAGTCAAAGGCCGG
>JAKZFA010000020.1:110000-125542 GCA_026122715.1 Cladosporium colombiae
GGTCGACGGGGAGGTACAGGTCACCTGGGATCCAAGTGATGTAATCGGTTTGTGAGAACGAGTGGTCACTTTCACCAACAACCGACACCAAAACAGGGTCGGCGACGACAGGGTGGCCTACGAGGGCCGGATCGAGGCGACGACGACGTGGCTTGCCCGTGACATCATAGGGGCCTATACAATCAGTGCACGTGAGCGGATCTTCTCTCTATAGAAGATGTACATTTTTCAATAATACCGCTACAAGCGAACACATATCAGTATTCTGTCAAACCTGTACATCTCCTCTAGAGCCTGCTCGCCAAGACCATTCAGCACATTTCTGATGTCCACATCAAAGAGCTAATTTTACTGCAAGCAATCAATCCCCTGCTGTTACGGGTCTCCTGAGAATGAAGTCTGACGTCACGTGCAAGGCACAGTTAGCACGGGGCTTAGTATCAGCCAGCGAGATATATTCGATTCGCAAGAAGTAGGAAGAAAGCCACAATTAGTCTTTGTGCGAAAGAAGTGCTTGCTTTGGTGTTCACTACGTTGCGAGATACCTCTTTTAGAGAATACTAATAGGCATTCCTTTAACACCTGTATGCATCATAATCCGAAGCTTTGTGTATACAAGTTGTGTCCACAATTTCCATATGCCGTTCAGTGCCTTGCAATATCGGTTTCAGCCCCACACCCTTCGACAAAGTGATCAGGTAGAGCTCTTAACACCGTAGGGCGATCCGTCTACTAGCTTTGCCGCCGCTACCATCTGCGGTGAGAAGACAAGTAGACCCTATACTTAAGCAAATAAACAGCTTACTACTGCATAGCAGATTCTGTCTCGATATCCATCGTTTTGCAGACTAATCAGCTAGCCGTAACTACAATATTTATGTTCCTCTTCGCCAAAACGCTGCTTAGCTTAGACCAAATTTAATTTGATTCAAGCCTAAATGGCTAAGGGCACGGGCGACTAGCTGACATTAGAGGGGCTAGTCTATCTACTCTTCCTCAGCTTCCTCTACCACTTCCTATTTCTACCTGTGAAGGGCGATGTAATAGTCGTCTCGACAAGAGCGTATCTTTCTGTACGAGCTAGGAGGTTAGCTGACTGATAGCTAACCTATCCCGCTCGTACCGGGTTTTCTCATATACGTAGCGTACCCGCTACGTATCGAAAGTGGCAGCTTTCAGTCTTTGTGTCTACTCCTCGCTTAGTAGGAGTACGATATAACATACGCTGCCTACATCCCCTCGATGATAGTACATACTTTTGAACTGTACCTTATCGAATATTACAGGCGAGCCCTTAGGGGGTACAGCGCAGGCGTGGCCTGTACTCCGAATTGGAAGCCGCTGTCCTTTCATCGGCTTCCGCCTTACTCTTACTCCTTGTCGAACTTGTTGAATACTACACTGAGCCTCCGCGTATGAGTCGCTCCCCCGTAACACTACCGCTTAGATCTCCCTCATTATTCCTCGATTGAAGTAGTTTGATATCAGAAGACACGTCATTTCGTCGGTACCGAGAAGGTACTGTTTGCATAGGACTAGCTACTAGTCGCACTGTTGCACCGCCCTTGTACGCGCCGGCCAGCGCGTGCTGAGAAGCGAGTCGTGAGGGATGGTCTTCGGCTAGTAAGTGCTCCTCCACGGAAATCACATGCTCTAGTAGCTTGACAGCCTTGCCTATCTGTCCGTCTGACTTGTATGCGCCGGCCAGCGCGTACTGAGAGGCGAGCCGGTCGGGATGGTCTTCGGCTAGCGAGTGCTCCTCTACGGAAACCACGTGCTCTAGTAGCTTGACAGCCTTGCCTATCTGTCCGTCTGCCTCGTATGCGCCAGCCAGCGCGTGCTGAGATGCGAGTCGTGAGGATGGTCTTCGGCTACCGAGTGCTCCCGAATTGCTACTACGTGCTGTAGTAGCTTGACAACCTTGCCTGTCTGTCCGTCTACCTTGTATACGCCGGCTAGCGCGTGCTGAGAAGCGAGTCGTGAGGGATGGTCTTCGGCTAGCGAGTGCTCCCGAATCGCTACCACGTGCTCTAGCAGCTTGACAGCCTTGCCTATCTGTCCGTCTACCTTGTATACGCCGGCTAGCGCGTGCTGAGAAGCGAGTCGTGAGGGGTGGTCTTCGGCTAGCGAGTGCTCCCGAATCGCTACCACGTGCTCTAGCAGCTTGACAGCCTTGCCTGTCTGTCCGTCTGCCTCGTATGCGCTGGCCAGCGCGTGCTGCGAGGTAAGTAGTAAGGGATCATCTTCGGCCAGATGAAGTCTGTGCCCAAGTGACTGTTCCATCCAGCTTACCGCATCCCTTATCTTTCCATCTACTTCTAGACATTGTCCGACGCTCAAACATAGTTCTCCCTTGACCTCCTCGAACCCTTCGCCCTCAATCTCCTTGACTCGAGCAGCGTGAGGTATGTACTGTCGCCACAACTCCCGGTTGCCAACGTCATTCGATGGGAAGATGTCCGTGAAATACAGGATCGCTTCCCGCTGCACTTCAGTCATCACACCTTTCTCGCGGGCCCATACTCGAGCGGCGACATGCACTAGTCGATGCATGTCGTACTCATCCCGTCTCTCCGCGGAGCTACGAAAGAGTATGCGCACAAAGTCCCTAGGGCAGTCCTCATCCGAGCAGCAGGCTCTATTGGAGGTAGAATGGATCGGGGTATCGCTTTCCACTGAAAGCAGGACATGTATCGCAAGAGGTAGGCCGCGTCTTGGTCCCGCTGCGCCATTTGGTCGAAAGATACGAGCCATGTCTTGGCCACAGCGCTCGACGCTTGCTTATAGCGCGTATGGTCGCGCATTTCCAGGCTCATCAAGTAGATCAAGTCCTGCTCGGTGCTTCGAATCAGGTCTAGATACTCTTGCAGAGATGTTGTGTTGCAATTCATGTAAGCTGCTGCCTGCGTTATAGCCAAAGGCAAGTAGTCGAGTTCGACAAGCAACAGTGTCGTCCAGTCCTCGTCCCCCAGCATACTTTTGCGCACTAAAGTGTGCTTCAGGACATCCACCGCTTCCTGATGTGGCAATCTCCCAAGCTCGATCACATCATTTCCGGCGATCGAATGTGCCAAGTGCCTGTCACGAGTCGTGAATACCGTCGCCCCTAGGTCGCTGTCAGGTAAGTACTTCGAGATTCCCTCTGCTCTCTGCGTCCCTTCAAGCAGGTCTATGTCGTCAGCATTATCGACTACTATCATCCATCTGCCAGCTTTGTTCGAGTTAAGATAATCTCGGACCAGCACTCTCATATCCTCTTCTCTCCCGAAAGCACCCCTAATGTCAAGTAGCTTAGCGATCTCAGCATACGCTTGCTGGAAGACCTCGGCGCTGAGTGCGGGTACCCAGAACACCGAGAGATCAGCGTGCTTTTCCAGAATGGCGTGTGTGAATTCGAGCACTACTTGCGTCTTACCAATGCCTCCCAATCCGACAACTGCAATCTTCTGGCAGTCTTGGTCGATGAACAGCTTTTGCTCAAGGCTTTCGATTTCTGGTGTTCGTCCAACGAACTTCCGATTTCGAGGAAAGGTAATAACTTGTGCCGCTTGACTGTATGGTTGGAAGGTTAGTCGGATCTACACAACTCCACATATGCTTCATTCTCGTATTGTGCGAGACTCAATTCCACGTAGATATCGCCTTTCGTGGCAATAGATACTCAGATGTCGGTACTTACCTGATTGGACTTCGTTTCTAGTGTAGCTGTATTGAGCCAGCGGAACTACCGTCTGTTGCGCTTTCGCTGCCATGCTCTTCAGCTTCTCGATCAAGGACACGTATCTTCCGTCCTGAGAATGTTCAAACCTCACCAAACCCCGGTGATCGGCATGGCTTGGCAGGTGTTCAATATCACGAGTGAAACGGCCGATGCGCTCTGCAGACGTTTTGGTCACCATGAACTCTTTAGGGCCGCTGGTCGTGAATCGCCCATCGAGTAAAGCCTGTTGGACGTCAGCCGTGCGTATCGCAACACTCGATGGAGCGGTCAGGTCTACGTACTACTGTCGGGCTGCTCATTGTCTCATAGTACGAAATGATCTCAAATGGGGGCCGTCGTCGTTCGTCGAGGGCTGAGAACTCTCTAGTCAAGGAGCTTAGGAATTGGGAGGCTTCCCCGTCCGGCTGAACTTGCAGGTCTCTTACAAAGCCTTCATTAGGTTGCGCTTTTACGACAACTTGGAGCTGGTTGTGCCTCAGGCCGAGGTTGGGAACGCCCAACAGCACGAGCCCGTGCGTCGCAGCTACAATGTCGTGTAGATCGCTTCGCTCTGGCGCTTCTTGTTTGCTGGACAACACTAAGGCCTCTTTCAAGACGACGCCTCCGAGGCTGTGACAGACGAAAAGCAAGGGACGCTTCTGCGCCCCCGTGCGACGGCGAAATATGGCCAGCCCATCTAGCAGCGTGTGCGCGAGTTCGTGGATCCCTTGATTGCTGTCGCTCGCAACCACTGTTGTATCGTAACCATAAGTGATGAAACGCGCTTGTGGAACGTCGCGCGGCGCGAAGTCTCGCAGCCAGACGGTCGCTCCGCTCGTCGAGCGGAATGACCCTAAGGCGTGTCCGCCCAGCCCCGTAACTGCGACAACGTCCACTCGCGCATCTTCCGGGTCGCACAGAGGTGTGAAGCCGACGAAGTCGTTGTCCACTCGCCAGCTGCGCTCGCGCGGTAAGGGTCGTTGGCGACTAGTGACTGTCGCGCAAAGTGTCCCTTCACCATCCGCCGCCAAGCTGTGACCTGCTCCTTCTGATACGTCCGAATCTCCCACTTGGTCGTGCAGCCATTTTTCGGCGCTTTCTCTCTCATGATTGCCAATGTTGCGAACGCGCCAGAATTGCGGCTTGGTGGGATGCCCTGGCGTTGAGGACGACATGTCAGCGGCTGGTGGGGAGAACGGCCCGCTGGTTTCTCGTGTTCGGAGAGACCTTCGCTATGCAGTACTTGGGCAATGTCGATTCACCTCGCTCCTGCAAAGTATTTGGACTCTTGGGAGTAGAGAGGAACAAGCGCAAGCAAGACCGCTCGGACGGACTTGGGGCGGTTGGCGCTTCGCGTATACAAGCGGCGTGGGAATCGTGCTTACGCAGGCTGCATCGCATTAGAGCCTAGCATGCTCAACACAGCCCTGCGCCTGGATGCACACCGGCTTTGCACCAAAAGCAAGCCAACTTGACAACAGGAAGCCAGATATCGAGATCTGCCAGCTCTTTCGGAGACTCCCTAGATTACACTATGACAATCATGGTGGCAGCAGATGACTTGAAGACCGGCACTCCCTTGCGTTGCATCCTCGAGCAAGGCACAGCTGATGCACCCGTTTGCAACAGACCTCCAGCTCACAGCCGTCGGCACTGTAGGCAGTAGCACGTCTGTGCCTAGCGAGTGGTATGGAAGGCGATCCACGTTAAAGACATTGAAACCAGTCGAAACGCGCCGAGTGATGGGCATTCGAGTTGTACGATGCAGGTTGCGCAAGCATCACCGATGTGCTGCACACAGATTGAGGCCGTTGGCTCTTTATTCGCTTCAGTCTGGACTCCACTTATCTTCTGACAGTAGGAAACTAGAAGGTGACCCCGGAGAGAAAAGAAGTAGTATGGAGGCCCAACGCTTGCAAGCTGAGCACAGGGATGTCTTGAGCTTTATGCTCGGCGTCCGCTGCCTTTCTTGTGGGCTCCCACGCCAATTACATCCGTGGGCAACTTGACCCTGGTATTTAAATCAATGAATTCCACAGTCAACCTCTGCGTATACGTCGATCGCTAATGGCAGTATGTCAGCCCAGGCTTGGAAGTCGCGGACTTGAACTGTGTTGTTCACTTTTTACAGGCTGCCTGCAAAACTTTTGGCCTACGACTCTCAACCATTGATAAGCACAGTCGCTATCGACGTCGACAAAACTTCCACAACGCAGGTATCTACAGCTTCGCCTTCGCCGGACCCTCCATCTCAGCCTTCAGTTTATCCTTCAGCACTCGCCTCAAGATTTTCCCGCTCACACTCTTCGGAATCTCCTCGACGAATTTCACACCGCCTCTCAGCTTCTTGTGATTGGCGACCTTCTTGCCCAGCCACTCGACAATCTCCTTCTCCAGCTCTTTCGATCCGGTGCCCTTCTTCGGCACGACGTACGCCAGTGGGACTTCCGAAGCCAGCTCTTCCTTGTACACGCCGATGACGGCCACGTCGGAGATCTGGTCGTGCGACGATAGAATGCCTTCGAGCTCGGCGGGCGGTACCTGGAAGCCCTTGTATTTGATCAACTCCTTGATGCGGTCGGTGATGTAGAAGTTGCCGTTGGCGTCTTGGTAGCCGACGTCGCCGGTCTTGAAGTACCCGTCGGCCGTGAGCGCGTTGCGGGTTCCTTCCGGGTTGTTGTGGTAGCCCTTGAAGACATTGGGGCCCTTGATCCAGAGCTCACCGACTTCGCCTGCGGCGACTTCCTTCTCGTCGGCGCCGATATACTTGGCTGTCATGTTGGGGAGAAGAGTGCCGACGGAGCCGATGGTGTCGTACCACAGCGCCCACGGTTGGGTGTGTGTCGTTGGCGAGGTCTCGCTCAGGCCGTAACCCTGCTTGATCTTGAGGCCCTTGCGTTTCCACACTGCATCCACGAGCTCGCGCGTGAGAGGCGCGGCGCCTGAGTTCATCATGCGGATGGTGCCGAGGTCGTATTTGTCGACGCAAGGGTGTTTGGAGAGCAGGAGGACGACTGGAGGCACGACGTATGCGAATGTGACTTTGTGCTCCTGGACGAACTTGCACCAGGCTTCGATCTCGAATTTGGGCATGACGACGCATTTGTATCCAGAGTAGATGCTCTGATGGAGAAGGCAAGTGAGACCGTAGATGTGGAAGAAAGGCAAGAAGGCAAGGATGCTGTCGCCTTCGGGTGCTTCTGGTCTGGGTTTCCAGCTGAGGTCTGTCGACTCGCCATGCTTGATCTGGAGCACGTTTGACACGATGTTGCGGTGCGAGAGCATGACACCCTTGGGCAAGCCGGTGGTGCCGGAGGAGTAGACCAGGAATGCGAGGTCTTTGTCGGAATCGACCTTGGTCCTGCGGTAGCGAGACGTACCAGCAAGGTTGCGAACGGAGCTGAAGTGCTTGAAGCGCACGTCGGGGTCTTTCTTGTCGCCGATCAGGATGATGCGGTCGACGGGAATGCCGACCTGCTGTGCAGCCTTCTTGGCAGTCTCCAATTGATCCCATTGTGTGACCAGAGCTTTCGCTCCGCTGTCTTTGAGCTGGAAGGCCAGTTCCTCAACGCTGTATCCAGGATTGGCGGGCGAGACCACGCCACCTGCCCAAAGAGCACCCCATGTTACCACGGGCGTGTCGATGCAGTTTGGTGTGTATAGCGCGATGACGTCGCCCTTCTTCCATTCCCAGCTGCCTTTCAAGCCTTTGCCGAAGTCTGCTGCTGTTTGCTTGACTTGGGCGTATGTGTATGAGCGGTTGCTGTATGGATCGAGGTAGATGACTGGGCGGATTCTCGTCAGTGACGTGTACACTCATAGTGAGCTTCTGCACTCAATCCTCACCTTTGTCATCCGGGAACTCGCGGTCTTTGCGCTCGAAGAGAAAGTCCCACAGTCCCTCCTCGGGAACCGTGAAAGCCGGATAGTCTGATTCGGTGGGCATCTCGACGAGTCGTGGAAGTTATGTCGGTAAAGTGTGCAAGCGAGACAGCAAAGAAGAAGCCGGCCCCCGACGGGCCAAACATCTTTTTGACAGGTGCCTTGGATGCATGCACGACCTCGGTCTATGCGAATCGCGGATTGCGAGCGGAATGCTGCAAGCCCTTGGGCGTTCTGCTTGTGCCGAGGCGCCTTTTGGCCATTGAATCCACCCGGCAGAGCGGCACCGTCGGCTTTTCATTTGTCCCACGCGACCTTGACATCATTAGCGCCAACCTTCTCCGTCGGGGGTGTGAAGTTTGCGGGGAGGCGCTGATATGGAGATTGTCTGAGCGCTGAGACATGGAAGTGTTTGCTCGTCGTTGATAAAATGGAAAGGAAGTCTCACACGTATGAGAGATTGAAAGGCTCTGCTTGATCGTCCTGCCTTCTTGTCGCGTCCAAAGTGGCATACGCCGAGCTGTATGCAGGATTGGTGATGATACGATTCGAAACATCCATGGTCGACGAGCAACTTTAACCCTAACCCGGAAAGAGGATGTGTTTCTTTGGCAAGATCCTGATCATGTACGAAAACACCGTACATCCGTATTGCAAATAGATATCTGATGCTAGCAGTAAAAATTCGCGTTGCCCGTGCATCCCGCGATATGTGATGTTTGAGAACCAAGAGGTGACTATCTCGACCGCAGAACTGGAACCATGTGGAACCCATCTTTTGCACCTCGCTCGAGCGGTGTGTATGAGCTACGTGCATCAACATACAACAGGATCCATTCGTTCGTCTACGGCTTGTTTGCACGATGCCAGCACACCCTCCGCCTCGAGGACATTCGATGACTTGTCCGTGGCTGAACCGGAGGCGTGCGAGATCCCCATGCGGACAGCATGCTCGGAGATTGAGCCGCTTGTATCATGGAAGTACGCCTGGAAATCTGCAAATCAAGCAGAGCATTGCTCGCGATAGTCTCGCATTCTTTAAAGACCCAGCAACACAAACCCCAAAGACGCCGCAGCGGGCAGTCCCTGCACGAACACGATCTTCTTGTTGGCAGTCGCGCCGCCATAGAATCCAGCGACGACCACGCAGCCGAGGAAGAATGTCTGGAGTTGCTTTCCCACAAGCGCGTCAGGGTGAACAAGCCCCCAGAGGAGTCCAGCGGCCAGGAAGCCGTTGTACAAGCCTTGGTTGGCGGCCATGGTCTTGGTCTGCGCGGCGAACGCGGGCGTCAGGTTGAATGCCTTTTGTCCGCGGGGAGTGGTCCAGAGGAACATCTCAAGGGTCATGATGTAGACGTGTTCGAGAGCCACCAGGCCGGTACCTGCGAGAGCGAGGAGACCCATTGTGAGCGGATTGCAGGCGGTCGGATGTGGTTGTCCGGAATTGCGTCGGAGTTGTATGCCGCGGGAAGTGAGCGGAGTGGCGTGGTGTTGGAGGCGGTTTTGCCTGCAGATCTATTGTGACGGCAGTGCTCACGGTGAAAAGAGAAAGAGGCCACAGGGGCGGGTGCTTCAGTTGGCAGTGTTCACGCACGCGAATTTGACTTTTGAATCTCTCGGAGCGGCGCCATGGTATATATTAAAGACTCTCACGTGCACGTGACTGCTGTGAGCTTTCACCATGTCTCACTCGGGACAGAGACGGTTTGAGTGGAGGATGACAAGATGCTGCTTCTTATGATGTGAGTTACGCCCTTGTGCATGCAACCGGGTCGTGACAGACAGATCCCTCGCATGTATATTTATGTATATTTATCATGGCGGAAGAAGAGTCCAAGCCGCATGCGATGGAAGCCAGCACGAGTCAGAAGTCCAGACACAGACAGCAGCGGAACGACTCCCGCACCAGTTTATCGATGCAGCTTGGAGTGGAAGGTGAAAGGCGTCGACGATACCACCAACGCACCCACTCCGTTTCATGCAGCGCTGGACCGACTTCGACATGGTTGCCGTCAACAACACGGCGCCGATCCTGCGCCGCACCGCCTGGTCCATTTCTGCGCCCTTCCGCTGCTACCAGCGCCGCTGGGCCAGGTCCACGATGTGCGCTTCCTGCAAACCCACCAGTCCGCCGACAAAGTCCTCGACAAGTACAGGAGAAGCTGGAGCGCAAGGCTAGAGAAGAGGGCAAGGCCAGCGTCGAGGAGCTGAAGGCGTCGTACAAGGAGAAGATCGATGCGCTCAAGGAGAAGGCCCAGGTCCCTGGAGCCAATGCGCCTCTCGATGCGCAACCCGCGCCTGTACCGCACGACATCGCTTCCACCGTGCCATTCCAGGCCCCACCGCCTCCTCAGCCTCAGTCTGAAGCGACTTCTGCTCCTCCTCCTCTACTCCCGCCGCCGCCGCCGCAGCCTCCATCACCAAGAGCAGCCAAAGCGACAAGGTCAAGTCGCTCAGCAACTTCATCGACGTTGAGAAAGCCGCCGCCCTGCCCGACAAAGAGCTCGAAGCCATCTGGCGCCTGCGCCATGTCCGCGACCCGCAGTCCCTCTGCGCGACCATGCACGCCGAGACTTTCCGCCGCATCGTCGCGACCGCGCGCAAGCACCCGCAGTTCATCGTGCCCCTCGCGAAGAAGGACCAGGGCGCCGAGATCCACTTCCTGCAGTGGACCTTCCCCTCCGAGACCACCGCGACAGTCCTCTTCACACACCTTGCCGAGTTCAAGCTGCGAGGCGAGTTTGCGCAGCCGCATACCACAGTCACTCACCACACCGATCTCATGAACAGCAATGAGCTCGTGCTGATGGAGGGCCGTGTGTCGGAAGACCGCGGCGTGAGCGTCGATGAGGGCAAGTGGCTCTTGATGTGTCTGCAGAAGTTCTACGGATTTGAGGCACAGAGCGATGCGGCCAAGGAGAGCAGGGAGAAGAGGAGGAAGCTTATGGAACAATTCAGTGGAGGTGACGAGGCGTTCAAGATCGAGGAGCTGCTGGAGGAGGCGGAGAAGCTGCCTTAGATGGTCTGAGATATCTTGCCGCCTTGTGACGATATAAATAGATGGATTGTATGATACGCCCTGTACATTATGGAAGCGAAGCTGGATATGATGCAATTTCTTCCGAGTGTTAGATACCCCGTTTGTGCTGGCAGAATGAATCGGGACGAAGAATCGCCACATACATATTGACTCGTGGTAGCAGTTAGTCTGTCCAGGCAGCGTTCTGCCGAATGCCAACAGACAATGTTTCATAGACTCATCTGATGCTGACAACTCTATAGACTTCCCGGATTCATCATACAATCTGTCAGCGTAACCGTCTAAAAACCACACGCACAAACCAGCATCCCTCACCCATCAACAGCCTGACTCAACGCATTGACTCGATAACTCTCACTCCTCTGCACAAGCTGCGCATGCGTCCCCTGATCCACACACCTCCCATTCTCAATCAAGAAAATAACATCAGCTTTGCGAATCGTGTACAGCCGATGTGCGATTGCCACCACCGTCATCTGCCTCGTCGCCTTCTCCAGTCCATCCTGCAACAGTCGCTCCGACTCCGCGTCCAGCGCACTCGTCGACTCGTCCAGCAGCAAGATCTGCGGTTTGCGAACCAATGCCCGCGCGATCGCCAGCCGCTGCTTCTGCCCGCCTGACAGACGGTCGCCGTTCGGCCCGCAGTCGGAGTCGTAGCCGTCCGGCATCGCGACGATGGTGTCGTGGATGTTGGCCAGCTTGCACGCTTCTTCGAGATCCGCTTGCGAGGGCTGCTGGCCTGGCCGCGCGCCTAGCGTCAGGTTGAAGCGCACGGTACCGTTGAACATGACGCTCTGCTGCGGGACGTAAGCGATGTTGTGCCGGAAGGAGATGTCGCTGTGGGCGATGTCGCGGTTGTTGATTTCGACGGAGCCCGCGCTGGGGCCGTAGAGGCGCTCGACGAGGGAGATGATGGTCGATTTGCCAGCGCCGCTGGGGCCTACGAGAGCGGCGAATTGGCCCGGGCGGATGTGCATATCGAGGCCGTGGAGGACGCGGGTGTCCGGACGGGCTGGATAGGAATTGGACTTGTTTGAAGGTGATGCTTGCGCCGCCTGCGGTTGCTTTCTCGCTCAGGGAGGAGGAGCCTCGACATCCCAAACTGGTGTGAGGCTTGCGGAAAGCTTTTTCGTCGAGCCGAGTTCGAGGACGTTGAGGAGACGACGGGTGGCTGACAGTGCTCGAGAAACATCTGGAGCGAGTGCGAAGGCTTGGCCCCAGAGCTGTGAACTGACCAGGAGGGCGAGCTGGACGATGAAGAATTGAGTCTGCGTGTATTCGCCTGCTATGATCCTCGTTGATCCCCACCAGTAGGCCAGAGCGTAGAGGAAGTTGCTCAGACCGTAACCGGCGGCGAGCCATAGATTGGCCCACGCGCTCTGCTTAGTGATCTGGCGCATAGGTTCCTGGAGCGAGCGACGATACGTTCCCAGGACTTCGTGCTCGAGCGAGTAGCATTGCAGCGTCTTGATGGAGTTCACGGCTTCGATCGTGATGGCATTGCTGTCCGCAAAGGCTTCGAGGTGCTTTTCATCAAAGGCGGCGACGGTCGTCACACGCATGTAGCCCGCTCTAATAGGAGAGGTACGACTGCGAGACATACGACTGCGATCTTCCATGCGATAATATGCGTCATGGTAATCGTCGCGATCAGCGAAACGAAGATCGACAAAATCGTACAAATCACCGATCCCGCCAGCCCATTCAACGCATTACTGTCCTGCGAAATCAGTCCCAGCAGAAGCGACGGGTTCCGATCCTTGGCCTCATGCCACGCGAGGTCTTGCTCGAGAATCGAGCGCAGCGATAACACGCGCACTTTATAGATGACCTGCTCTGCCACCCACCCGAACAGAGACCAGCTGATGAAGTTGGCGAGGAACTCGACGATCGC
Source organism: Cladosporium colombiae (assembly GCA_026122715.1). NCBI lineage: Eukaryota > Fungi > Ascomycota > Dothideomycetes > Cladosporiales > Cladosporiaceae > Cladosporium > Cladosporium colombiae. Next base: position 122,517 of record JAKZFA010000020.1, read on the forward strand.
GAGTACGAAGAAGAGCAGGCCAAAGAGCTCGCCTGCGTGGCGGATTGCTTCGGGGTCTCGCAGTAGCTGAGCTTGCCTACGACGTTGCCGAAGATGGCGGCGGAGGCGCAGTACGTGCCGCCTATGAAAACGGCGCCGGAGGTTGCGAGGACGAGGGGGAAGGAGTAGGGTCGGAAGAGAGAGGACATTGAGCGGGCGGTGGCGGCAGAGGATGGGTCTTGGTCCTTTTTGGTCGGATTGTTACTCTGCACTTCGGCGGCTTTGTCTTTTGCGGTTTCGTCTTCAGCAGGAATCGAGGACTCGATGGGCTCGGATTTCTCGTTGAACTGCTCGGTCGAGGCGCTCGATAAGACAGATCCGACGTCTTCGGGATCGCAACCACTGACATTGAGCCCTTGCAACCGCACGAGCTCAGCGTACGCACCACCGCTGGCGATCAAAGCGTGGTGTGAGCCCTGCTCGACCGATCTACCCTGACGCATGACGATGATATTATCAGCGTTCCGGATAGTCGACAGTCTGTGGGCAACAGTAATGACCGTGCGACCCAGCGCAACTTTCTCCAAGGCTCGCTGAATGCGCAGCTCAGAAGCTGAATCCAGTGAAGCAGTAGCTTCATCGAGGATCAGGATTCGAGGATCTTTGATGAGCGCGCGCAGGCGAGATGCGTTGCTTTTGCCCGCCGCTAATAAGGTTGCCTTTGCCGCCAACAGACGTGCCGTAGCCTTCGTCCAGACGCTCGATGAAGCTCGCGGCATCTGCTGGCGCTGCTGCGCTGAGGACCAGATCGATGATTTCCTGTACGTGCGAACCATGTGCTTGGAAGTAGAGCGGAGATCTTGACCTCCTCGTACAGACTTTGCGACTTTACTCAGGGTGTCGTCCATGAGAGTGCTACGCAGATGCTCGTGCTTCGGCGAGCTGACGAGGCCAGGGCGATGTTCTCGAGGATTGATCGAGCTAAGAGGCAAGGCTCCTGCTGGACGAGACTGATCTGGCCACGGACCGAGCGTACGCTAAGACCTTTGACATCGTGGCCGTCGAGAAGGACTTGACCTTCGTTTGCGTTGTAGAGACGAGCGATGAGACCGGTTACCGTTGACTTGCCGCTGCCGGAGAGTCCTACAATTGCTGTCTGTTGGCCGGCGGGACAGGTGAAAGAGAGATCTTGTAGCACGGGATTGTCGGGGCGGGAGGTGAAGGTGAAGCTGACGTTGCGGAGCTCGATCGTGCCGTTGTACTGCGGCGGAGTGCTGTTGGTGTCTTCGATCGTGCCGTCAATTGCAGTTGGACGGTTCATGTCTGCTTCGAGTTTGGCGAAAGCGACTGTGGCGGCATCAAAGCTGCGCAGGAATGGAGCAGCTTGGCTGAGGATTAGAGATGCGTCTACCAGGATCAGTATGACCGTGAAGACAGCGCCGACGGTGACACCAGAAGTGTCGAATTGGATCGCATCCGCGATCTGTCGTGAGCCTTGCCAGAATGCAAGTGCATTGGCGGAGAATGCAATGAAGTATAAGAGACCTGCCTGCACGGCCATTGCCACGGACTTTAGCACACCGGCTTTGAGACTTGGGCTGAGCTTGTTGACGAAGCTTTCCTCAAGACGTGCGTTCGCAGAGAATGCGTGAACGAGCGTAGTGTTCGAAAAGGCTTCCAGAGCCACAGAAGAAGCTTCGCTGGTGCTTTTCATCGACTGCCCGAAATACTTTTGAACAAAATAGCCACCGCCCAAAGCCATGATGAGATAGGCTGGAGTCAGAGAAACAAGCATGCCAGCAAGTTTTGGCTCCATGATGAATGCGACGACATAAGCGGCAATGAAGAACGAGACACTGTTGATCACAATGCCGACCTTTTCATTCGTGCCTTGCTGGATGACACCGATCTCGCCCGTGATGCGCGACGAGACCTCACCGGCTGGCAAGTTGTCGAAAAAGTAGCATCCTGCCGTAGAACTGATGCGAAGTACTTTTCACGCAGACGTTGGGCGAGTCGCTCTCCAGAGAGGTTCCAGCAGAAGGTGTAGATGTAGATAAGACCGAAATAGGCAATGCCCACATAGACAATCATCAAAATCTTGGAGTTGATGTCACCCTGGCGAGACGAGGCAGCTCCATCCCTAACTTCGCAAGTTGCTGAATTGAGTCCGTTGACAAGTTGTCCGAAGACAATGGACATGATTGGGAATGGAACGCCGGATGCGATTGAAGCAATGAAGCCTGTAAGCAATATGCTCATGTCTGCGAATGAAGGTCCGCCATATGCCAGCAATCGAATGAAGGCTGTGGCACGACGCCATAGCTGGGAACAAAAGTTGATGTCAGCAACGATATCGTTTATTTGAAAAGTATGAATAACAATGCAGAACATACCTTCGACTTTTCTCGCTTCTTCGCATCGCTAGATGCCGTCAACTTGTCAGCCATGTCGATATATCAATTTCTCCGTAACCCACCAACCAACAGGACGATGATTCCAAGAGATCAAACAATAGAGATCAGATAACATTCCGCGATGGCCTCCCAAGAACGGAGGGCAATGACCCGCCTGCTTGCCATTGAGTACTCATCCGATCTCGCACGTCTCGCTTCTGCGTTGCCAGGCTCGCGCAATCCACTGGCACCACTCTGACAGCATATCACAGGACGCTAATCAGATCTAACTTATCTGATTCTCGCCCAGCCCGCCAGCACGGCCGCTGCATGCAAGGTTCACGAGTTGGCTCCTTGGTTTCCTTGGCGGCAACGTCGACACCTCAACACCCCGAACCACTGCACATAGCCGCCCGGCTGCAAGTCGGAACAGGATGGTGATCATGCCTCCTGATTTGGGAAGATGTAGCTGCAGCAAATGTCCCAGATGCTTCTCAGCTCTACGTCACTCCACTCGCTACTTCGCCCGCTGCTTTCAATCGTTCTCTAGCGCTGCGTGTAATTTACGCTACTATATCGCGTCGCTACTATCACTTCTCGGTTCAATGTGTCAGCGAACGGAATGGGCGAGTCAACCCCAGTCTCGCTGCC
>JAKZFA010000021.1:0-103611 GCA_026122715.1 Cladosporium colombiae
CGGAAGCACAGGGAACGCGCTTAGACCGCATGTCGTCCACAGACATTTTTAGAAACAGTCGGGAACGGAACCATCACAACATCCTTGGCCGTCAGATAAGAGACGACGCGGACCCTCCCAAGCACATTCTCAACGGCCGAGGCTCACACTTAGCTGTCACCAGCCATCTGAATGGAGTACTTTGACCCGGACATGAGAATCATGTAAAGTCGGCGATTTGGCGCGTCCTCAGCCCCAGGCAACTTAACGCAATTGGCGTCTGCCCCAATCATTGTGCGGGGCTGACGCTTGGAGCTAGAAGCACCGGAGCAGCTTGGCCCAAGCATTCGCGACACTGGCTTGTTAGTCTTTGGAAGTCCTCGCCAAACTTTCTGACGACGACCTCACCGCCCGCCTTTCCAGCAGTCACCATCTTAGGACGCCACTTCCGATCGGAAACGGGAGCTTAGATCTCTGCCGTTGGCTAGCGCCGATGGGCGCCAATGCTTTTCCCGCAACAAGAAACATGACATTAGATGTTCTCCTCACTTGGTGGAGGAGCTTTCGAAAATGGCATCGCGATCATGTTTCCTCACCAGAGAATTCACCACTAAAGCACGAACAGTTATATCACTACATTTGGGCCGCGCGCTCCTCTCCGCTCGCAAAAGTATCTTCCAAAAACTACCAAGCGATACCACGCCCTTGCCACTCAACTCCTAAACACCATGCTGGCATGCCGGCCAGTCGCCCACATTCAGCCATACAAAACGAATGGTGCTAAATGCGAGTCGTTCGCACAGCCTATGGCACAACCATTGCCTCCTGTATCCCAGGTCCTGGGCGAGGCCCATCCGCAAACATACTCCAGATCTACAGTCCCGGCGCCTCTAACCATGACTGCAAACCCACCAATTAGGTATACCACAGCTTTTGTACTCTCCTCAGCTCCACAAACATTCGATCTACGGGGTGCGCTCGAAGTCGTGAGATACCATCAGATGTCACGACGCATTAGGCTCCATACTAACATCACCTAGATCGAACATACGAGCAATACTATGCGTAATTTCGTTCGCCCGTACTGTGGTCTCCCGCCACAGTTTATCCGACCCCTGATCGCTCCTACATTTGTGCCGACTCTGGCTGAACTAGAAGACATGATAGCACGATCACGCTTCCAACTACAGTATCTTTCGAGAATCCATGATGAAGTCATAGCTCGACACATTGAGTATGGCCGGCAAACAGCCCAAGGAGATCACCCGGGGATTATTGAGACTTCTCAGCCTCCAGTGCAGATCTTTACCCATGCGTCCTGCGACGAGACCAACTCCGTGCATGTAAAGAAGACTGAACGCAAGGTCGCTCGTCCCGGTCGTTGTCACCAATGCGCTCGCGTCGAATCTCCCGAATGGCGACGAGGTCCCGGTGGTCTCAGATCTCTTTGTAACGCTTGCGGTCTGCATTACGCAAAGAGGAGAGGAAGAAGAGGGAAAGTATTGCTGTTGCCAAATGGTGACGTAGCATAAATCTATTGGACCAACAAGCAGGCCGGTAGAATGACGTCATCTACAACAGGACTGCTATGAGATCTTATGGCTGCGGTACACGAGAACCAAGTGCTTTAGTGTGTTTGAAAGTCCAGCTCATTGGAAGTATTCTTCGGATATCTCTACTCCGGCACTCTACACTACGGCTTGCCATACATTGCCTTTCTGAATTAGACCTTGCGTGCAGAACAACCGCCCTCCACTACCAGCGTGTGGCAAGCAGCAGAGCAAATTAGGACAACTCCTTTCGTGACTTCATTATGTGGGTCCAAATAATTCTGCAGATCGCCCTGTGACTGGTTGCAGATCTCCTGGAGGCTTAGAGCAGCGCGGTGTCGCATACTTCCCCATCCCGCCACAGATTGTACTGAGCACTTTACTTCTTCACTCACATATCATGTCGGCGCGTGGGCCATCGGTCACAACGGATGCCGAATCAGCATTACATACGGTCGTTGATGCTTTCATCAAATTCTTGACCGTGGCAACACATCAGATTCTGCACGCGCGCAACATATACCCTGCCCGATCCTTTATTCGCGCCAAGGACTACGGTCTTGAGGTTTATCAGAGTCGTCACCCCGACGTCTGCAAGTTCATCAACAGCGAGATCGCAGACATTCAACAGATGATTCTAACCGGGACTGTCAGGAGGATATTTGTAGCCATCTTCGTGCGAGACCTGCCACGCGAGCACTTCGTTTTTGACATAACGCGAATGTCAAAGTTGAAACCCGGGACAATGGGAGAGAGGGCTGACCTCGAAACCCCCTTTCCATTGGTGGATACCGAAGAGCAGATGAGAGCGGTTCTAAGCAAGCTAGAGGCCCATTGCACCTCACTCGAACCTTTGAACGATCCGAGAACATTTCGGATGAATATGGAGGTGGAAGATGGTTCGAGGTTCAGCTCCGACAACGGAAGAGTACCAGACACTCATGCGGATGATGGTTCCTGCACCAAAGACCATGCCGTAAACATGGTAAAAATCCGGAGTATGGAGGCTGGAAGAGTTGTCTTTGATTTGTGGTATGAACCTGCTCGAACACTACCACGCCCATCAACAGACACCCCGCACCACCCTCTGGCATCTGATGGATCGGCAAGCTCTTCTTCGTCGGACCCGTATATCCCTTTTCCCTCAACTCAAGTGAAGCTGAATGACAAGTAGTATTATAGTGAGAACATAATAGCAAATCTTGAGGTATTTGACTAGACAGCTCTGCGTCTCTTATGATCTGGACGTCTTTCTTTTGTTATATTTTCTGGCACGTCGTCTCCGATGCTTCACGCCGTTAATCGCGCTATGAATCTAGCAGCTCCATGCAAAGCAAAAAACGGTTCAAGACTTTTCCCGCACCAACGACAGCGTTTTCACAATCGTAACACGCCAGCGCAAAGCTGCTCCTTAGCATTTCCGCACACGATAGCGGCAGAAGTACCGGGCTGTCTGATGTGTTCACACGGATACTATGGTAAGCTTATGCGATCGAATCGTTCCGGATTAGACGAATGAAAAGCCTCGGTAGGTTGGCCTTCCACGACTTCTGAAGACACCACCCAACCAAATCGTTGTGAATTACAATTTGTCATTATTCGTAGAAGATGGACCTGTACTGTCCCACTTGCTCCAATGCTTGCCCGCTGGCAATAGTGTGCTATGCCATTCTGGTCACTTCTCGGTTCAAATTCTCTGCGGCATTCATGCTGCTTGTGGAAATGTGTCACCCATAAAGTGTCCGATGGATTATTCGCCGCATTCGTGTCCTCCCTCTATCCTCCTCTTGACACTCGCCCTCCAATCTCCGCCTCTTCTTCCTAGAGCACTTTGATGGGGCGCCTGAGACCAACCCGTCAACCAGTCTCTGCCGCTCCCGACGTCGCAATTCAGAACGGTCCTGCTCGTAATCGTTGCTCGAGAAGCCGATTCCGTTGTCAGTGTCGCTCTTAATGCTTTTTACCCCGTAACGTATGCCGGGAGATATTCCTCTAATTGTTGAATCCGTGTTGCGGACACCCAGCCATCGAAGCGGTTACAAGAAAATATTGCACAAGCCGTGTGCACTACGTCATGTTGTACGGCCAGGTGCACTTGAACCGCCGTCAGTCGTGACCACAGCGAAGAGTTCGTTGGTGCTGTCATCAGGTTACCCAGGATGATGCACGACAACTCGAGGCGAGGAAATGAGTCTCTGATAACCATCAGGTACTGGCGAGCCCACCGGGGCTCTGAGGTCGATACTCATCATTCTGCAAACGATTTGCCATGGTTTGGCTTCAGCGCCGGCGTCAAGGTTGATCATGACAGCTGCCACCGTTGCTCAGGTGATCGGACCCCGCAAACGCGCGCCGCGGCGTCTGGACCCGAGCCGAGTACGACCGCGAACGTCACTCAGCTCTTCGGGGAAATACGGCGGCCCGTTTCTATACGGATTCAGCCTCCCTTGTACATGCAGATGTGTCCGGTCCAATTGACTTACTGTACCAGACAATCTCGCGGGAGCGACTGAGCGGCACGTGATCAGTTTGTCAACCTGGTTATGGTTTCTCACTACCCAAGTATCGCAGTTCCCATGCGTCGTTCCCCAGAATTTGCGTCATCTTTCTCTGCTTTCACATGATTGCAGACTGACTGGTCGAATACTATCTTGCAACAAAGGGCTGAGCCAGTTCCATCAAGTATTGGACGGTTCTCGAGCGCCATAGTGACAATAGTTGGCATACAACTGGCCGGGGTCGGGCTGCCAGCGACACGCGACGCCACATGCATGCAGGTAAACGCCTTTGTGGGCCTTTCCGGTGTGATGGTGTGACTGAGATGCGAGTAGAAGGTCTCGATGCGCTCGAAAACGTGGCAGGACCTGATTGCCCCCGGCTAGCACGGCAGATGCTTAGCGAGTGACCCCATCGATGAGTTCAGGGAAGACACGGCTCGGTTGCCGCAGCTCGCCAACACATGCATTCGCCAGCATATGCAGTTCTGCTACATCCTTGACACCAGTCGCAACAAGTCAGACTCAGTCTGCGTCAGGTACGACCCAGCCACCAGGGACCCCGAAGCGATCACCCCGCATGTGCCTGGAGGCTGTGTAAATCTCCACAATGCCGTGATTGGAGACACGTGCAAGCCAGATTGCGCACCTAAAATTATCATCGCTGCCCTGGAAACATCCCTTTCGATATATCGATGCATCGTTTGATTGAGCTTGCATCCTTGTAGCCTAGACGGTCTTGTCAAGATGCAGACGGCCGCTGGATCATTTGAGCACGAGCCAGTGAGCGTGACGATATTGGAGTGGCTGCATAGTTGTTTTCGTGCTCGACGCCTGGTCCCGTCGCGTTTGCGCGCCCATTCGGCTGAGGCATAGCATTGCCGAACTTGTCCAGTGTCCACTTCCGGACCAAACTCCATGGTCGGGATAAGATGAGCGTCCATTTTGAACCACCCTTCCTGTTGCACAATACAGTATGGCGCCTCACTGTTGTCCCTATCAGTCTAGTACAAGAATGCCACAACGAGTTCACGCAGTGGTCAATTTAGAAGCCGCACCCTAGGGGCCTGGAGCACTGGGTGCCGCTTTTCCCGCTTTGTGGCTTTGCAGATTCTCCGCTTTAGGGTAGGTGGAACGTGCCAGCTCAACCCCACCACAGCCTGATCGCAGACGAATGGAGTTGACACATGGCGACAGCGACAGCTGCATCATTATACGTCTTTCTTCCATACCAGCCTGTCAGAGTCGATTCATGCAGTCGGAATTAGCCGCTTGCCCCGGGCCACCTCTTCAGTTCTCAATCGATCTGATCATTTGAATCATAAGCATTGCAGATTCCTATGTTGGACGCCTCCCGTGCACCACGCGTACGCAAATTGTAGTGTTCGCTAGATCGCCTACTAGTTCTGGCGAGTAAGCGTAAGCGTCGTCGCCCACTCTCTCAGCAGTAGCTAATAGCTCGGCAAAAAGAACACGAATTGCTCATTAGTGAGATGCATTCGCAGTAAAGTGTCTCCGTTAGGCTGTGCTCTTATGACAACTTTGTAGGCTGAAAAGCTAGGTCATATCACTCAGATCTCCCATTCGACAAACTGGTCTCGCAGCTGCAGTATCCACCTACCTGGGTTATTCCGCGTGGCTTGTGAGATCTAGCGCATCAGGCTTTCAAACAAGCGGCGTGCATGCTGTCAAGCATCGCAGCCTCTCCAGACTCTACGACCGGCCGGCAGTCCGACCAGTAGTATTAAAGGCCAACACGAAAGTCAAGTCGATGACCCTCATCACACTCGTTCGACCCACAATATATCCAGAGCATAATGGACAAAGTGTGGTTCAAACTCCGACAAACCGACTATCCACCTCCGCCTGAAGCAGCGATATTACGAGGCTGCTCTGGAATTGAAGCTCCTATGTGTCTTGGCCATGTTATCGAAGACCTCAAGACACTCGACTTCACAATGAACCGAGATACCATTGAGCCTTTGCCGCGAAACATGCGCGTCTTTCCGACTCGGATGATCGACTTCAGATGGAACGACTCCAGGTCACAAGAGAATAGCGTGGATCTGGGAGCCTCTGCTCCCGTCGCTGCAGCAGCAGGAGTGACTCTGGGTGGAGATATCAAGCTCGCGTTTTCGAAATCGGTCGGATCGCATGAAGAGTACGAGGGGCTCGACAAGTACATCGTGCAGCCCACACAGCTGTACATCAAGGACTGCCTGAAAAAAGAGCCGTTTGCATCTTACATCAAAGGGAAGATGACGTGGTCGATATTCATGGTCACCGGACTATGTGTAGCTCGCAAAGGCACAAGAAGTGCATCTGACTCAAGCGGAACCACCTTTGGCATGGGATTCGAAAGGTTAGAACTATCTGCAGTGACTGGAAAGTACAAATTATTGACTCCATTAGTGGTGTAGCCACGGTTGCAGACACTCGCGTAGGTTTCGGAAATGTGCGCGAGTCTTCAAGAGTGTTCGAGGGTACCCACATAAGCGATTTCGTTTGGGCGGTTCGGCTCGCAAAAATCCACAAGTGCATTCTTCACAGGGATTGGTCCGTGTCTACATACACGACGAGGGCTACATTTGGCGCTGGAGAGGACGAAGTCGACGTTGCGGCAGTATTGAGCGATGAAGGTTTTGCAGATACCACAGTGGTCGAAGACAGAGCTCTGAATCAAGCATTTGTAATCTGACTCGGGCAAGAAATGTAGATACTGGTGTACCGAGCGAATGTTGCGGGTGGCCGAACGTTCCCCTCACCATTCCCTCTTCATTCAAAGACGTCTTTGGATTCCCTCCACTAAGTGTTGCACGAGAGAGTGACCCGTAGCTGATACGAAGTTGCTTATAGATAGTTTCTAGTTCTTGTTGGCGTGCGTAGGCTCGTAGGTTGGGCCTCACCATCTAGTATACTAGCAAGCTGACTCTGTGGTCTATGACCTGAATTTTTAAAAGTGTGTTAGCCTGACCTGAAGCCTGTGCAACGGCTGACTCAATCTCCCGCATGAGTTTAGTGCTTTCGTTCCACAACGAAGATGATCCGTGAAAACGAATTAGGCGACTGAGGTGGTAGCTACAGTACAAGGTCGTCGGCTACTGTGACAAGAGTACTAGCAGAGAGCCATGATAGGCAACTAGGGTTTTCGTTGTCCGCCTGCAGGGCGGAGTTGGGTACCACAAGGTCCCCGAGACGCAAGGGTGTGCGCTGTTGCATAAGCATAGTCTAGCCCGGAGACCCAAAACGTAGATCTGCAACTACACGCTGCTACAGAGACTTTGTGTGGCAGGCCGAGGCACTTTGGGAAACCAAGCCGCAGATCGCAGGATTAGCTTGCCAAGACACTAAATACAAAGGCCGGGTCTACCAGACCGCGCGCCTGAACAAAAACAACAATCGAAGAACCTACAACTTTATCACAACGAGAGGTCACCTTCTCGTGCGACAGGTTACTTCCGTCGGGTCTCACTACTATAGCCAACGGATTCTTGAGCTGTGTTCCGTATTGACCAATCACGTCGCTTGCAAACTGTCCTCGGCCCGCGTCAGCGGTCTTCTAACGGGCCGATGCGGCTTCGCAGAAACCAACGCGTTAAAACAGCTGCTACCGTTGCTAGGGTGATCGGACCCTGTAAACGCATTCAGCTCTTCGGGAAAATGCGATGGCCCGCTCGCGTACGAACTCAGCCTCCTTTGTACATGCAGATGTGTCCGGTCCAATCGACTCACTGTACCAGACCATCTTGCGGGAGCCATTGAGCGGCACATGATAAGTTTGTCAACCTGGTTATGATTTCTCGCTACCCCGGCATCGCAGTTCCCATGCGCCTTTCCCCAGATTTGCGTCATCTTCCTCTGCTGTCACATGATTGCAGGCTGAGCGGTCGGGTACTATCTTACAACAGCGGCCGAGCCGATTCCATCAAGTATTGGACAGCTCTAAAGCGCCAAGGTGGCGATAGCTAGTATCCAACTCGCCAGGTTTGGGCTGCCAGCGATACGCGATGTCACATGCATGCAGGTAGACGCCCTTGTGGACCTTTCCGATGTGATGATGCGGCTGAGATGCAGGAAGAGGGTCTTGATGCGCTCAAAAAAGCCGTAAGGCATGATTGCGCCCAATTGGCACGGCAGATGCCTAGCGAACGGACCCATCAATGTGTACAGAAAAGAAGCGGCTCGGTCTCTGCAGCTCGACCACATACATACCAGCTAGCATATGTAGCTCTGCTTCATCCTTGACACCAATCACACAAAGTCAGGCTCGTCACGTCTCAGGTATGACCCAGCCACCGGGGACCCCGACGCGGGATTACCCCACATGTGCCTGACGCTGCGTCGAACTCAACAAGATTAGAGACACGTGCAAGCAAGACTGTGCACCTAAATTTATCATTGCTGCCATGGAGACATCCCTTTTCGATACAATGTACATATATGCATCGTTTGATTGAGCTCATGACCTTGGAGTTTAAATGGCCTTGTCAAGATGCAGATAGCCGCTAGATCTTTGAACGACGAGCCAGTGAGCGTGACGCTTCCGGGATGGCTTCCCATTCGTGAGAGGCATGGCGTTTCCGAACTTGTCCAGTGCCCGCTCTCCCACTCAACGCCGTGATCTAGATGGGACGAGCGCTGTCTCCAACCCTATCCGTCGTACAGTGTGGCATCTCGCTTTTATCCTTAACGATCTTGTGCGAGTATGCTACCGCGACCTTAACGCAGCAGTGTATCTCAAAACTGCGTCCTGGGAGTCTAGACCGCTGGTACAGTGCCGCTCCCCCGCTACGTGGCTTTGTGGATTTGTGGCTTGTCCACTTCGGGGTAGCGAAGCGTGCCAGCTTAGTGTGGAGAGATACTCCACCACAGCCTGATCGCTCAATGATTGGACTCAGTTTGTACGCAATCACAATCATTGTGTACATACGTAGTCCATGCTAGGTGGAGTTAGATAGCTCTCTAGCTCAGCCTTGCGCTTGCAGACGCCACGAGAGGCTACGTCTTAGGACTATATCCGCCAGTGGACTGTCTTTCCAGCCGCACTAGCTGTCTCGTGCGCGATCAGTGTTATCAAAAACGTGCCCCTGAGGCCGCCATCACATTGTCGCCTAGACATCAAAGATTCGCCATCCGACCTTCCTGCGAGACCACAACAGACATCCAGAGAAGCTACCTCACGACATCATATTGAACAAACAAAGAGTTTCCGATCTTTGATGACCCGATAGACATGTCTGCTTGGAAAATCTGATGCGATACGAGCTTACTGGAGAACGGAAGGCCATCGCAGCCGCTAAAAAAGCATTGCAGTCGAAACCCCCCAAGACCCAAGTCCGGCAGCGTACTCAGACACCAGTTCCGCTAAAATGCAGGCCGGATTACTTGGAGAGCTTCGCTACACCAACAGCGAATATGCCGTTGCGCTCGACATTGGCTATTCATTCGGGTTATGGCTCGGTGCTCAGATGTGGACCTTGGATCACCAAGCGCAACAGATTCTTGCGGCGATCTCGGTCGCTGCAGACAGAGTAAATGGCTCTCTGAGCGCTCGCAGGATCGAGTACCGTCTCACTTCGCAGAAGCAGGATCCGTTAGGACAACAGATGATCAGGAATGAGGTGTTGGAGACTCTACGGAACAGAATGAGTAGCAACCACCGCGCGTTCGCCCTCATAGCCATGGCTTTTGCCTGCTACTCTATCCTTGATGGAGCCAACGCCTATCCAGAACAACAGAGGAACCTCGTCTTCAGACTGGCCAAACACCAACTAGAGGACATCAACGACCGAGGAAAGGTCCTTGAAGTAGATGAATTGCACCAGCGATTGTCACAAATCGGTCAACACCTGCCGGAAAAGCTCGAGGAATTCTTGCTGGAACTGCAGAAGCCTATTGTAATACTGCTCGTCACTGCTGATCCTCGGGATCAAGTCGCACTCCAGCTAGATGAAGAACATAGCCGCATGGAGCAGGCAATACAAAGCAGCAACCACAGGAGAGAATTCACAATTCATCGCCTGCCAAATGCACGACCAGAGAATCTCAACCCAGCCCTTCGCCGCCGACGTCCTACCATCATCCATTTCAGTGGCCACGGCAGTAGCGACGGACTGTGCTTTGTGGACGCCATCGGGAATGCCACCATTGTCGATCCGGAAGTCCTTGGGCGTATTCTTGGGGAAGCGAATCGAATGTACGGTCTCCGCGCCGCAGTGATGAACGCCTGTTTCTCGGAGCTACAGGGACAACACATCGCCAACGCTGTTGGACATCTCGTTGCGTTCAAGGGCGAAGTCAACGATGACTCGGCGTTGAACTTCTCGCGTGAATTCTACGCTGCTCTAGGTGACGGTCTGGCTGTGGAAGACGCCTTCGCTGCCGCTGTATCTGGAGCCGCTATGACTCGGACAGACCCGAGGTTCTTCCAACCGGTACTGCTCAAGAGAGATGCTCTTATGCTGCAGCTTCTCGAGATGGGCTTCTCGCGCTCGCTCTCGGAGAAAGCATTGGCAGCTTCTGCAAGAACAGGTATCGAAGATGCTGTCTCGTGGCTCGAACAAAATGCAGAGAGTCTCTGAACAACTTTATGCACAGCTGTGACGGATGGAATGCGGACCAGAATTCACTTACACAAGCTCAGACTTATCAATTACGTTCCTACCACTAGGTTTTGATTGATTGTTTAATTGATTCTGTCAGGCTATTCACGGTAACCGTATGAGCCGTCCCTAATGAGTGACCTTTCATATACCCCATTTTTACGCCTAAAAATCATCTCAGAACTATTTAGTATTCTGCCAAATGTGTACACTCGGGGAATGCGACGCATTTCAAGTGTGCTAAGTAGTATAACCACAAATATCGACTCTCCAAACAACTCGACTCCACTTTCTGCTTCTTGTTGCTCAAAACACGTTCCAAACGCTTATACCAGTCCCCCTCGTCCACTCTTTTGTGCACGATATGCCTGCAACTCTTCGGACACGCTCGCGATCTGTCTTTTCATTACCCGCATCCGCAACCTAGTATATGAGTCTGCACTGGGGAACACTTATCCCCAGCTAACCCCAAGTCGGCGCTGACTAACCTTACCCGAAACGTGCCCTGTTTCAGCGACTGCAGGGGTATGTCACAATACTACTAGCATCCTTTTCTGGTAACGTCATTCACCCTGAAGTCGGACACACCCGGAAGTCGGACATCTCTGCGCGTCAATCTCGCGTTATTTCTAAATTTCGAGGCGACACGCTTCCTCTTCTTCTTAGTATGCCTACCTACTCTGAAGAAGACCTTACTACTGCTATTACAGCTTACCGTAATAGCGAATATACCTCAATCCGAAAGTGTGCTTACGCGTTTAATATACCGACTTCTACCCTCTCCGACTAACTCTCGACTCGAACTTCTTGCTCTAAATCATACGAACTGCAAAAGAAACTCTCGACCGCTAAAGAAGAGACTCTCCTAAAGGCGATTACTCGATTATCGAAGTTCGGTTGCCCTATTACCCTTCTATTAACGAAAGATCTCGCTAAAGAAATTCGACTTTCCTACTTTCGCCTAAGCTCGATCCTAACCTCCTACCCTCCCTTAGGTAAAAACTAGCTCGATAAGTTTCGAAAACAATATCCTAAACTAAAGACGGTCTACTCTCGAGCCTTAGACGTAAGCTACTTCGAAGGTATTAGCTATCTAGTTATAAACGCCTACTTTAATGCTCTTACTAACCTTTTCCTTAAGAACTCCTACTCTTCTAACGCGATCTTTAATGTCGACGAGACTAGCTTCGCCTTCGGTACTACCTTACCCTCGAAAGTACTTATAAGAGGAGGGGATACTAGAGCGTTTAAGAAGATAAGTAGAAAGTAAGAGTAGATAATAGTAATCGAGTATATTAGAGCTTCGGGAATTACTCTACTCCTACTTCTTATCTTTAAGGCGAAAGATACGAATACCGCGTAGATACTAGTATCTACGCCTAAAAAGTAGAAGTTCTCGATATCTACTAGTAGGTAGATATCCGATAATTACGCGTATAAGTAGTTAACTACTTTATTTAAGCCCGAAATATACTAAAATAATAGAAAATAGAGGCTATTACTTCTTAATAGATACGGATCTTATCTTACAGTAAAGTTTATTACTTTTTGTCTTAATAAGAATATAAACCTTATAGAACTACTACTGTATACTTCGTATATCTTATAGCCTCTCGATATCGGTATATTTAGCTCTCTAAAGCGCGCTTTATTAGCTAAAATTAAGAAACTCTTCGCTTAGATACTTAACGAATACCCTAAATCAAGTAGATAGAGGCCTATATAATAGCTTAGGCTAAGGTATTTACGACTAGGAATATCGAATTATCGTTTCGAGTAGCTAGTATCTCTCTACTTAGCCCGATTACTATCCTCTCTACTCTCTAAATACCTACGCCTACCCCCTAAGCGACCCTACTACCTATTACGACTCCGAAGGATCTAGACCGCTCCCTACTAGATAGTTCGCCGCTAGAGGGTAAAGAGTTATAGAAGGCGACGTTACTAGTTAACTCGATTATTTATTCTTCTCCTCTCGAGACTCCTATAAAGTAGTATATTAAGTAATTAGGAGAGGCTTTCGAAAGAACGACTTTAGAGAACGCTCTTTTATAGAAAGAGAATACCGAATTTAGAGAGCTTCTAACTATTATTCTATAAAGAAATTACAGTAGTTTTATCGAAAGCGTAAGCGAAACTTAAGGTAGGTCTAGCTTCTATAGACTATAATTTTTTTAAGACTTTAATAGTAGTTTATTTAAATATTTAACGTTATAAAATTATAAGATTAAAGTAGGTAATATAGTAATATAGTAAATTACTAGAAATATTATAAGAACTATATAAATTAATTTTTTAGGTAGTATTTATATAAAGTTATCTATAAGGCTATATTACTTAGAGTTAGGAGTTTATTAACTAAGTTATATATAGGCTAGTCTACCTTTATACTTAATCTAATACTCGATAAAATACGAGCCCTTATTTTAACTATAAGGCTTCTTCTAGAGGGGGGTATATTCTAGTATCGATACTCCTCTATAAGGTTTACGAAAAGAGTTCTATAATACTAAGGTAAAGGGGTACTCTTCTATACTAATCCTATTTCCTAGTAATCCTATATCTAAACGTACTTATCCTATATTCCTGCTAAGATAGATAGAGTTATCTACTAGTTAGAATAGTCTAATTTCCTAATAAATAACTTAGTATTAGGATAGTATTAGCTAATCTATCTATTATTTAGCTTCTATTAAAAGACTAACCTAGGCGACGACTAAGGTATATATCTCTAATAATCGCTAGGTACTATAATCCGAGTACTATTACTAAAGTATATCGACTATCTCTAGCTCTCCTTTATACTTATACTATAAGAAGAGGGGTTAATAGATATCTAGATATACTTAGAGTAAGAATATAATATTCCCTATATAGTTTTAATTAGGATATTAAAACTAGTCTAAACGACTAGGAGTAGCTATATTCTTCGATAAATATACTAGCGTCTATTTCCTACTACTCTATAGAGGTACTAGTTCTCTTATATTAGCTCTTTAAGCTAATTACTAGCGACTATAGAGTATTATTATAAGCTAGCTTCTATAGATAGGTAGTCTAAATAGAGTTAATTATTTAGTATAGCGCTAGTCTAGACCTTTTATTATAAGTTACTATATATTTACGCCTCCTATATCTAAACGCTATAGACCTTTTATCGTTATATCTATAATAGCGAATCTTTTACTATCTTACCTAGGATAAAGAATCTTTTACTATTATACTTAGGATAAAGAGTCTTTTACTATTATTCTTAGGATAAGGTAAGTAGTTTACTATCGTACTTAGGACTTAGGACTATAGAGTTAGAGATAAGTTCGCTTTAGTAAGTATTTTCGTAATATACTATAGAATAGTATATATATAGTCGAACTTTCTCGTATTAAGTAGGAAGTCGATATTAGTTAGTTAGAGCTTAGGGCTAAGAACTACCTAGCTACGAGATTTAGTTATATTATTCTATCGCCTATACTTCTAGACTAGTACTAAGTTATTTATCTACTCGAAGACCTATTATAACCGATACTACCGAAAATATTAGACTATATAATTAGTAGTACTAAGAGTATAGGAAAGTTAGCTAACTATACTTAGATAACTCTTACGTCGAAAGAATTATATACTAGCTAAAGAAATAGTTAGAGATTAACGTTAAAGTACTCTTCTTCTTAGGCGGAGGTAATAGACTATATTTAACTATACTTTACGAGGGCTATAGGAATAGGCGATATAATAGTCGAATACTAGAGGAGAAGTAGTTCGATACTATATAGTGCTTCTAGCGAATATTGTATAATAGTATCGAGTATTATATAACTATTATTAGCGAATCTAATAAGCCCTAAATCTATTAGGTAGAACTTAACTAGCTCTTTTTACTCTTAAATTCCTATATATAGGAGCTCGAGTTTACGCGAATAGCTTTTATATATATACTTCTCGCTAATTCCTAATACTGCTTTTGCTTCTCTATATTAGAATATATCTTCTACTCTCTTTTCGATATTCTTCTAGTATACCTAAAGCCGCCTAATTAGGACTAGCTAACGTACTCTATATATATCTATCTATAGTTCGACGCGCTATATTTTGCCTATATATCTTACTTATTTACTCTAGCGCTTAAGGGTTAGAAACTACCTATTATAACTAGGATAACTCTTACTCTTAATTATTTCTACTACCTCTTATAGTATAGTATAGCTATATATAAATAGTACTTATACGCCGTATAGCTAGTATAGGTTTATGCTTACCTTACTAGCAAAGCTTACTATCTGCTAAAATATAAAGCCGGGATCACTATAAATAACTTAGATAGTTAGTATAGTTACTATTCTTAGAGAGAATTTTAGCTACTAATACTCTCTATAGAGTATATCCCTAAGCTCGATAGGATATATTGATAGAGTCGAGTTGGCGAATTTGTTGATAGTGCTATCCTCGGACGGGACATAGAAGTAGTAATCGCTAATAGGCGAGAAGCCCTAAGGCGTAACTGTATACCTAATACATGATTCTGCCTCGGGGCCCGTTGATTTCAGCGGGCCCCGCTGCATCCTCCCAATTGGGTCAAGCGCATTTCACGAGCCCGCTTTGGCGCGTCTGCGCGTCTATGCGCGTCTGCGCGTCCTCGAGTGTTCATTGTTTCACCTCGACTTGAAGCCACCCCACTGCCAGGACAAGGACGTCCACTTTCAGCATTGAACTTTGTTTCTGGCCTCAAGAAATATGCAAAGCGTGCATCGAGACTGGGTCGCAAATCGAGATCATCGCTCTCCAAAGCCCTGTCGAAACGGTCAAAGACAGTCCTCAGACATTACAAGGGCACGTCGATGAATAGAAGAGCGATACGTGTGATCGTGTACTGACGATTGCTTGATAGCATGATGGTATCCCCGGGCTCATACAGTATCTTCCGGATTTTAAGGTCGCGTTGTGTACATCTTGCAAGGTGGCTGTTCCGAAAGATTGCATGCCAAACCATCTACGTTCCTGGCACAAGGGTTGCAAGAACCGTCAGGCAATCATTGACGAGTTTGGGCCCTTGCCAATTGCTGCTTCCATTACTGAACTCACACCGTGCGCTGACGGGTCACCGCCCCTCTCATTTCTTCTACCGCCTCAGCCAGGGTACCGCTGTCCAGAGTGTACCTCCTTCCGAACGATCAGCTGGGTCGAGTTCCGCAAGCACAGGAAGAAGTCCCACTCTAAAACAACTTCCAGATCCGAGAAGAAAGACATGTCATGCTATCTCCAGCGCTGGACCATTGGACGAGGTCATTACTGCAGCCAGTACTGGGTTATTAGGGTTAGGGGTTCATTGACTCAGTTATATGTAGGCTAGTCTACCTTTACACCTGATCCGATACGCGACAAAATGCGAGCCCTTGTTTCCACTGCGAGGTTTCTTCCAGAGGGGGGCACAATCCGGTGTCGACGTTCCTCTAAGAGGTTCACGAAAGGAGTTTCCGCGATGCTGAGGCAAAAGGGGTACTCCTCCGTACCGATCCTGTTTCCCAGTGATTCCATAACTAAACGCACTCGTCCTGTATTCCCGCCAAGGCAGACGAGGTTGTCCACTGGTTGGAACAGCCCGACTTCCCAGATCGATAGCTCAGCGTCAAGACGGCACCAGCCGGTCCATCCACTACCGGTCCTTCCATCACAAGGCCAGCCCAGGCGACGACTGAGGTGTGTGTCTCCAACAATCGCCAGATGCTGTAACCCGAGCACCGTTGCCGGGATATATCCACTATCTCCAGCTCTCCTTCGTGCTCACACCGTAAAGAGAGGGGTCGATAGATGTCCAGACATACTTTGGAGCGGGAGCATAATACTCCCCATGCAGTTTTGGTCGGGACATCAAATCTAGTCCGATCGACCAGGAGTAGCTGCTTCCTTCGATGAACGCACCGGCATCCATCTCCCACTGCTCTGCAGAGGTACCAGTTTTTCCGTGACGACTCCTCGAGTTCCCCACAAAACGACTGTGAGGTCCGTTGCAAGCCGGGCCCCACAGACGGGCGGTCTGAATAGAGTTGATCGTTCAGTGCGGCGCCAGTCCGGACCTTTTGTCGTGCGTCACCACACGTTCACGTCCCCTACGTCCGAACGCCGTAGGCCTTTTACCGTCATACCCGTGACAACAAATCTTTTACCGTCGTACCCAGGACAGTGAGTCTTTTACCGTCGTACCCAGGACAGTGGGTCTTTTACCGTCGTACCTAGGACAGCGAGTCGTTTACCGTCCTACTCAGGACCGGATAAACAGTTTACCGTCGTGCTTAGGACTGACGAGTCTTTTACCGTCATTCTCAGGACTTGATAAGCAGTTTGCCGTCATGCTTAGGACTGGGCAAGCAGTTTACTGTCATGCTTAGGACTGGGCAAGCAGTTTACTGTCATGCTTAGGACTTGCGATTATAGAGTCGTAGACGAATTTGCTTCAGCGAGTGTTTTCGTGATGTGCTGCAGGATAGTGTGCGCGCGGTCAAACTTCCTAGTGTTGAGTAGAAAGTCGACATCAGTCAGTTGAACATCAGGGCCGAGGACTGCCTGGCTGCGAGATTTGGCTCTTTGCTCCCTTTTAGTAAGCCACGTCGTTCCATTGGTTCGACAACAAGCTTCGTGTCCACGATGGAAGATGGGCGCATTCTTACACACACATTTTTGGCATGCATTGTAGGTGCCACGGCGATATTGTAGGAAGTGCTTCTGATAAATGCGGGGCGCGCCTAAGATGGAATCCCCTCCTCTCATGCCGCGTCTCAAGCGACTGGCCAATGGGATCAAGCGGGTGAGCTTTCTTCGGCGTGCATCAAGAGCGAGGGCGGCGTCCTGTCGCTCGCGGAGGAACGATCGAATCGATTTTTTGATCTTCTTCTCTTCCGCTGGGACGTCTGACTGCGAGTCTAAATATAGGTGGAATGTGTGATCATTAGTAAGACATCTGTAGTGAGAGCCAGACTGCCAGTGCAAACTGCGGAGAGCCTTTAGCGGACTCTCGTTCGAGCTTTGTCGGATGATTACTTGGAAGGTCGTCTTCAGGTTTGCGAAACGATCAGGCAAGGGCTGTAGGCCTAGGATATTCCTCGTGAGATAAGTGTTCGACGTGTATCCCGCGATCCAGCCCGTAAGCCATCTCACGGCCTCCTCTGCCGCCTTCCAAATCTTCGAGCAGCGTTCCGCATACGAGGCCACAAGGGGAGCACCGTACTCGAACATAGGGGCTAAGTATTGCCGGTAGATGCGGAGGCGATGAGCTGGCCCCCAACGATCCGAGTGCAGTGAGAGGAAGGTCGCGCGGCCGCACGCTTGCTCGAGACGTTTATTTAGATGCTTGCGGAAGTCAATCCCAGTACGAGTCATAGGAAATCCAAGGTACGAGTACTCTTGCAATCGCGGGAGTTCCTCGCCGGCCAAATGTACCGATCCTTCGTCCTCTGGTGGGGCAATGTAGCCACACTTTTTCACATTCAGAGTCATGCGATAGCGAGCGGACCAAGCCGCGACGGTGTCCAGCAATCTTTGAATCTCGGCAGAGCTGGAGGCGAGTAATGTACCGTCGTCTGCATAGAAGAGAGATCGAGGGACCGCCGTCGCACCATCGTTGAGATCTTCCAGGAGTCCATCAACGAAGATGTTGAAGAGGCAAGGTGAAAGGGGCGACCCTTGAAGAACGCCCTTGCTTCGCAAGAACGAATCCGAAGCTTCACCATTAGAGACGATACGAGAGCGGATGTGATGGAATGTCAGGCTCGCAATCAAGCTTTGCATTCTCGGTGGACAACCTCGTCGACGAAGGATGTTCAACAGAAGAGCGTGATCGACCACATCGAAGGCAGCCTTGAAGTCGAGGAAGACCTAAGTAGTATGATTGATTGATTGATTGATTGATTCTGTCAGGCTATTCACGGTGACCGTATGAGCCGTCCCTAATAGTAACCTTACTTACAAATGAGATTCGTTGCCTTTGCTCAGGGTGAGTGTGAGAGTAATCCATCCCTTATACTGCCTGTATGACCTCCTGTTGGTAGGTCAACCTGCCAGTTTTCTCCAGAAATCGGATAGTAGCCTTAACGACTGCTAGATCCGGCTTCCATTTCTCTTTCGGGCCGTCCAACAACTGCCCTGTTCTGATGTCCTTTCTCGAACCCCATCCTCCTAAGAGGTAGGATATATCTCCCGACCTGTCGCCTGCGGCTGCTCGTAGCTCCCTACGCTCGTCTGCCCATCTCGGGCACCAAAGAAGGACGTGTTTGATCGTTTCATCATTGTGTCCACATCCACATTTGGCATCATCTCTCAGTCCTGCTCGGGACAAGTACTGGTTCAGGCGGCAGTGTCCCGTTCTCGCCTGGATGAGGATCGACGCCTGGTCCGAGGTGAGCGACCCGTACAGCAGTAGGGTGTGCTTTCCTGGTAGGGCGCGATCCATCTTCCACGTATATTGGCCGGGCAGCCTCGTGGTGTCGAACGGGTTCGGATCTTCACTCCTATCCCGATTTATCAGACGGATAACGCCTGCCACCTCCCGCACCCTCTCTAGTGCCGGAGCCGTAGGCTTACCCGTATGACTCGACGCCTCTCTTGCTGCGTCGTCGGCCTCTTCGTTTCCTACTATACCTTCATGGCCCGGGGACCATCTGAATCTGAGATCTATCCCTGCCTTGCTCAGAGCTTCTGTGCTCTCTGCGATCTTCGACAGGAGCGCTCGTCCGGTCCTAGCATCGTTGCCGGCTTGAATTGCTCGGAGAGCCTGCTGACTGTCTGAGAATACCGCCAGCTGTTGAACCTCCGTGAGATCCTCCTGAGCGTACTTTAGAGCCGCTGCTATCGCTGCTATTTCTGCACTTAACACCCCACACGTAGATGCCCATCCTATCGAGTCTTGCCTGACGACCTGGGTGAACATCCCAATCCTCTTGACGACTGCGATGGCGGCCAGCCGCTTCGCGACTGACGCGTCGGTGTATAGGCCCACAGTACCTGCTCCTGCGATCGTGGCCGTGTCCCTGATTGCCTGGTCTTTTTCTTTGATGACCACTCGATGGCTGTGGTCTATCCATGGCGCCTGGATCCACGGCGGGTCTTCCATAGGTAGCCTGGATTCATTTGGTTTCAGCCGCTCTCTCGACACCGCGACTGTCGCTCCGAGTGGTGATACTTGTGTGTTCACGTTGAACCCACGTAGTAGCGCGCTCTTAGCCGGGTTACTCTTTGGGAGCGATATAAGCTTTGCCACGTGTGCCGAAACCTTCCTGTCTAGGCGTTCCTTGGTGGGCTCGAGACACGCTTCGGCCTCGAGGATAGGTAGGGCTACCTTCTTCCATGCTCTGGTTATCAACCTCGCTCCCAGCCTTTGTACTTTTTCGAGTGCGTTCACGAGCCTGACCACGCCAACCTTCCCATGGCCGTACCACGCCGAGGCAGCGTAATCGGTGATCGGTAGAACACAGCTACGGAAAAGTTGTCTCATCTGAGCTGGCCTTGTACCCTTGATCGCCTGGAGTGACAAACACGCTCGAGTACCTTTGTTGATCACTCGTGAGAGGTGTTCGTCCATCGCCAGCTTCTTATCCAACGTAACGCCAAGAACTTTGACACTTTGCTGGGGTAGTATCGCAGTAGCGTTGAAATGGACTGCTTTAGTGTCGTCTGCCCCCGCCCTCTTGGTAAAATGGATCAAGCTGGTTTTGTCGGCCTCGAACGTTGCGCCGCTCTGCCTCGCCCATCGCTTGGTATGAGGTAGGATGGTATTCTCAATCGCTGCTGTATTCTCTTCCTCGTCCGCCCCTACCACCCAGGCGTTAAAGTCGTCGACAAATCCGATCGACCCCCCTTGGCCGTCAATCGACCTCTCGACCAGGTCGGCGTTGTAGAACACATATAGCAGCGGTGACAGCGGTGATCCTTGTGGAATCCCTGCATACTCGATCTCCGCCACCTCTGACTCGTACCTGCCTACAGTGACTGAGGCGTGCCGACCCGTACAAAAGTCCCCTATCCACTCGACCATCGGCTTCGGAACCCTCCTCGCCGCCAATCGACGTTCTAGCACCTTCGAGTGCACTCCGTTGAAGGCGCCTTTCACATCGAAGGAGATCAACGTAAGAATCTTACCGCCCCTCCATGCCTGATAGATCTTCTCAACGAGGACGTTCAGTGCTTGTTCGGCCGACCTCCTAGGTCTCGCGCCGAAGTGATTCACTGGAAGAAGGTTGTACTTTTCTGTCATGTACGAAAGGCGTGCCGCTACCACTGCTTCGAGCCCCTTACTTATCGTCGGGAGGAGTGATATTGGGCGAAAGGCTTTCGGTCTTGTGTAGTCTGCCTTTCCCGGCTTCCTTAGGGTGATGATCCTGGCAGTCTTCCATTGCTTAGGTACATGTCTCAACTCCAGTGATGTAGAATATAGCCATAGTAGGTGGTCGCCTACTGCTGGCCATAGTTCCCTCCAGACTCGGAAGCTGATCTCGTCTATGCCTGGTGCCTTGTCCGGGTTGCTCCTAAAGATAGCTCTTTCTACTTCGTGTTTTGTGAGACACGGCCATTCTAGAGGTCGGGCCTGGTGGATGGCCTGCCGCACTCTATTGTTTGATGCCTCTGGCATTGGAGGTGTAGGGAAGAAGGCTTCCATCAAGGCTTTCGCCTTTTCTTCATCCGATTGGTACCTTTGCCCGTCCACCGATAGCTCGGGTATATCTATGGCCGCGCCGAATGGTTTGGCGTATCTGGCTGCCTTCCAGATGTTGTCCGGGTTGTCCAGAAAATCCTTCCAGTGCTGTTTCTTCTGCTTGTCGATCTCGTCTAGGTAGGTCCTTCTTGCCAAATGGGCTACCATCCGTGCCTGCGTAGTGTCCTCGTCCCTCCGACGGAGCGTCGTGACCCGGTTCCGTTTGATAGTATAGTCCTTCCGTAGGGTCGAGAGCTCCTTCGTCCACCAGCGTTTCGCGTACGGCGACTCTTTCGCCCTCGGTACGTGCTCCTCCAGAATCATGCTTATTTCATTCAGGAAAGTCTCGGCCGCTTCGTCTAGTAGCCAGGCGTCCGTAATTCTCTCTCTGTCCTGGCCGTGCCCGAGCGCACTACTGGTAGCCGCTCTGATGATTCTCCAATCTGCGTCCCTATAGAGCCTCTTCGGCCTCCCTGGCCCTCTTCAACTTGGCGCCCACTATAGCTCAGTGCGACCGGCTTGTGGTCTGATCCGTAGTCGGTGGTATGGATCCGACAGTACTCCAGTTTCTCCCTAATTCCCTCCGATCCTAGAATAACGTCGACCGTCGTAGCCAGATCCTTGGACTGATGCTCCCATGTGGTCGTTCCCACTGGTAGCAACGAGTGCAGGCCTACCTCCTGCATAAAATCGATGATAGGCTCCCCTTCGTTCCTCCTTCCAACGTCCATCCGCGCTCGGTGCCCTCCCCATAGTACGTGGTGCCTGTTTAGGTCAGTGCAAAGGAGCACGTCTAGCGGCTTGTCGCCGGCCTCTCGTCGTGCCCGCTGAGTCGCCGACTCGATCGCTCGTAGCTGCCTTGCTAAGTCCGTCTCCCTCTCCACTTCTGTTCTAGCGTTCCTAGCTTCGTAGCACGCCATCACTACCAGGCTCCTATCTTCCAGTCTGATGAGCGCCGCTGCTACATCGTAGCTGTCTGCTGGAATAGAAATCGCCCTGCATTTCCTGTTCACCCATAACGCTGCTCTGAAGGCATGCCTCGCATGTCCATCTCGCCTCTTCTCTGTTGGTTCGAATATCTGCCAATGGCGATCCTGCGATATGGTCGGTACGCCTGTCTGGGGGTGCTGGAAGATGTATGGCTCTACTACTGCCAGAGCTGTAAACCCTTTGATTGTTTCGTCGTTCAGAAGTCCGTGCTGGACGGCCTTTCGCTTTCCTGCGTTTAGATGCATTATCTGTACTCTATTCATCCGAGGCGTGAGTTTCGGCAACGTCGGTCATGTCGACCTCGCGCTCGTCCGTAATTTCTGTCACCGATGCTTGCTTCTGGTGTTCCTGTCCTTGGCTTGCCTCTAAACTCGTGTTCCCTTCGTCCCTAGTTGGTGTAGTCCGACTCGGCGTGGCTGCTACTGCTGTCTGACCACGCAGGCTCGCCTTTCCCGCTTTTTGAATGCCCTTGTACTTCCAGTGACTTGGGTTAAGCTGGCATTGCCAGTCGAAGACACAATGTCCTTCTTTGTTGCAGGCCGGACACTTCAGATCTGTAGGCCGCGGACAATCGTGCCTCGAGTGTTTCCCTGAGCATAGCGCGCACTTCGGGGAACTCTGCAGGACGCTTGTTTGTGTCCGTACCGGTTGCAGTTGAAACACGGTAAAGTGTCCTCCCGCCTCTCCCACTTCGAGCAGTACGCACCCGTCGCTCCGAAAATGGCTGTACCGGCCTGGAGGAGGTGGTCTGCTGCGAGCTTATTCTTCAGCCAGATCACCAGAGACCCGACCTTTTTTGTAGCGTCTACTTTACTCAGCCAGTGCGCTTTCATCGCTGTAAAATCGTGTCCTTCGAAGACGTTCTCTTTGCCAAACTCTTGGCATAGCGTGGTCTTCAGAGTCTTCCCATCGTCTGCGTTTGCATCCATGACCGCCTGTTTTGCGACCATGTCGCACTTTATCGGGTACCACTGCTCCCCCTTCACCCGCGTACCGGGCATCTGTCCTGTCGCCCACTGCGTGTGCTTTCTCGCCTTCTCCGCCTGCGCCTTATCCTTGAAGATGACTTTGATCCTCTCCCCCGGGCCTGGGCGGAGGAACTCAATCACTAGACCCTCTGTTGTCTTTGTCTTGTCTAGCCCGGCTTGCAGCTTCTTTTTCACTACTGCAAAATCGACCTTTCCTCCTTTTGTCCTCCCGATATCTATGCTGACTGCCCGGTCGTCGTCGCGTGCGTGATCCGAGGGTCGGTTGTCCTGAATTCTTAACGGTCCGGCCACTGCCTGAGAGCCTCTAGGCGTGCCTGTATGGTCGCTTTTTGCCACCTCGCTATAGCTTGGCTTCCTTACACTTTTTGCAACAGTCGCCTCGAGGGCTGTGGTCGACCGCTGCTGTCCTTGAGACTCCTTGACGAGTTCCTTTAGCAGCGCTGCCTGCTTTTGAATCTCTCCGGTATACCTCGCCTCCTGCTCTTCGAACCGGATCTTCTGCTCGGCTTGGCCTTTGATGAGTTGAAGGACCATCTCGCGGAGAGCAGCGATCTGGTCGGCCATACTCTGCTCGGCCTTTCTCTTCCGCTCCAGCTCGCTAGAGGACGCGAAAACTTTCGCTGTCTTCGCGAGCTGTGGGCTAGTGCCCACTGCCTTCGCCGCCTTCGATTTCCGCCTCGTAACCATCGCCCACCCCCCATTGCCATTCTCCGCCCCCTCCCCCGCCTCCATGCTTGGCGCGCCCGCGTCGGCGCCAGCGGGACTCTTAGGTCCCCCCAACCCCACGCCCCGCTTTCCAACCTCACCTCCTTCCTTCTGGATCACAATACATTCACTTTCTTCGATATCGTTGTTCATGTTTTTCCTCTAAGTAGTATAGCCAAACGACTCGACTCTTCAAACGACTCGACTCTATTTTATGCTCTTCTCCGCTCGAAACACGTTTTAAACGTTCCTACTAGTCCGCCTCGTCGACTTTTGTGTGTAAGATATGCCTATATCTCTTCAAACACGCCTACATTCTGTCTCTCTATCGCGCGCGTCCTGCACCGTGTCTCTGTGTTTTGGAGTTCTCTCCTACCCTAGCTTCCCGAGCGGCGCTGTCCGTTGTTGCCGCTCGCTACGCTTCCATTTTCCAGCCCTAGTTCGGTTATAGTGTTCATGCAGAGGCTGTAATAGATATATTGAAGGCGCGCGAGCGATGCGCGAAGTACGCAGTGTTTACGTGTAGAGTAGATGCAGGCACTAAGTAGAAAAGGCTCTACACTTTCTCTATCTTCACTTTGAGTCTTTTTCTGCCCTAACATGACTTCCTACGAGATGACTAGCGCTCTCGATTACTCTAAATGCCTACCAAAGTATCGTGTCGTGTTACGCAAGATCTGCTACTATTGTGTTTGGCCAGATAATGCTCGTACTCATCTTAGAGAAAAGCATAGCAGGTTGCCAAAAGCAGAGAGGGCGCTTATATGCGACGAATTGCAGGCCTGGCAGGGAGTCTCCTACTCGCGCGAACAATTCGAATTACCAAAGGCTGTCGATCAACCAGTACAGGGTCTACGTCTGCTCCAGGATGGGAAGCAATGCCGACTAGAGCCTGAGAAATGTTCTTTTGTCTGCCGTTCGATGGACAATCTGAAGAAGCATTGGCGAGCAGTACACAACTGGACCGCGACTGGGAGACGAGGTGGTTCAAGGGCAGCAGCGTCACTTCTCATTTCTTTCCAGAAGCAAGCGGATGCATGGAAGCCTGTTTGTTGCCAGCGCTTTTCCCATACAGGACGTCACATAAGCTATTTCGCAGTGCTCTCGCAGAGGCGAGCTGAGGGCAGTGATGCTAGACGGCGGGTCGGGATTCCAGATTCAATAGCTGCTTCAGTGTTACGGGACCTTGCTACCATTGAGCAAGATCAGGAAAGTTTCAGGCTATGGGATTAAAATAACACATAGCTTGTATCTCTTCTTGAAGCGCATTCGAGACAGGTCTCAGCCACGAACACTTTGGATTGGTGCTATCAGTATCAATCAGCAGGATAGCTTGGAGAAGAGCCAGCAAATTCCTCTGATGGCCGACATCTTTGGCAAAGCAACACGTGTTCTCATCTGGCTTGGCCCACAAGTTAGTCGACCACACGATGTGTTTCGCATGTTGTTTGCCCTTGCAAAACTATGGATCAGGCGGGAAGTCAGGAAGGCCCGAGAGGGAGAATTCAGACCACTCTCTTGGACCGACGTCGACTTCGTCGAAGCGATTGCCTTGCAACCTTGGGATGACGATCTGTGGATTGCGATTTATGTATATTGAGTACTATGTACCATTGAATCAATCTCAGAACCCGCAATTTCTGTGTCGACCATAATTGTCCTCAAGAGATCATTGGCACAGCCAGGCAACGAACGTAGTGGCTGTAGCCACCGCCGCGCCGAAAAGAGCGACAGCAGGTGCCAGAAAGCCCACCATTCCCAAGCTGGTGAGAGTTGCAAAGAGGCCGGCTGCTGGAGTGAAGGCCCCGTATGCCCAGCCCTGGAAAGCAGCGGCGAAGGAACCTTGAGAATCGTCAGTTATCATTTGCGTTCCCGGGAGACGGGGGGTAACTCACCAGGGATCACACCGGACGGCCCAAAGCCTAGACACAGCACGCATGTCACGACAATGGTAAATGTGACCCACCATACGGTGACGAGGACGAGTGTCTCTGGATTTGTGTCAGCCAAATCAGCATTATCTCATAGCGTCCCGAACGTGGCTCACGAGGCTGTGCAGCCCACTTCGCAAAGCCACTTGCGTGGCTTAGGACAAAGTCCAAGACTGGATTCCTCTGGCTGATGAATTCTGTCAGGCCTGCAGTAGTGCTCGAAGCGTCTACGGCTTTCCAGCTGGCAAGAAGAAGATAAGTTGCCATGGTGCACAAGATTGAGTGGAAGAAGAGGAGGATTTTGAGGAAGACCCGAGCTGGGTACGTGGAGTCGCTTTGGGCGTAAAAGCTGATGTGCCAGTCGAATGTTTGGAGAATCTGAGGACTTGGTAGAGAAATTACAAGCTTAGTGGTCTGACATACAGATCCCTATGGTAGCAGTATAAAGGAAAAGTGAGAGTGGACAGTCATCACTGCAGGCAGGTCGATGCTTATCACAACACAAGTCGGGCGCAGCATCCATTGTATTGAGTAGAATTGATTGGATGATTTCCCATGAGCGGTACGCCGCACCAACGCCGAGGGGGAACATTCACACCATTGGCATAGAGGTTCTTACAGAAGACCATTGAGGCGCAGGCTCTATGCGCCGCATCGTTGGCTTACTGCGGACAAGCAAAGCTTCCTCGACGCCGCACGCCAATTGTGAGCTGCGCAGTTGTAGCGAACCATATATCATTGCTCACCTTTATCACTGTTGGTGGAGGAGTCGGCCAGACAAGCATGATGGAGTTTGGCTTTTCTGTTGCCCGGCGAGTGAATAATCTACAAACTAAATACTCAAGTAGCGGATGGTCTCTAGAGCCTTAGTGTTCGGCGCGAGTCGATGTTTCGTGTGTGGAGGTCACGACGCATGTCCAAGTGGGGGCTGCGCCTCACAGCAGCTGTAAGCGCGCGCCTTCGTGCCACGCAGGCGCCATTCCTCTGCATACTTGCGGATCATTAGCGCTGCATCTGTTTTTATTTAACGGACACCGTAAATAGCGTGCCATTCTTCTCTAGGCTATCATGCTCGACCAACTGCTGCACGATGACAACTTACGAAAGCTGCCTTTTTCATCTATCGTAGCAGTTTATGGCGCAAACACCAGACAAGTAAGACGGATGGATGTGCTTAAATTCACCCTGTACCTAGCGTCTACCGCTGGGTTTGTGAGGCTCGTGCGATGTTTCTTGTTTACAATATTTTTAGGGTTAGTGTTGGAGTGATTGCTGATTGTGTCAACCACTGTCACTGATGTGTAATCACCTCGACGAACAGATAGCCAATGAGGAGAGTGAGACAAGATCGCAATACCAATGTGGGTATTATATCTGGCGTCATTCTCAGAAGGTCTTAGATCCGTGATGTTAGATAGTAGGATTTGTGGTGGCGTGAGATTTTGGTATAATCGTTCTGGATTACAAATTCGTCACGATGTGTAGTTGGTCGCCCGAATCGCGTCTCGTATCAATTGAACCGATCACGAGTTGCATATGATGTCGTCACAACCATTATTTTCTGGTGGAGCTTGGATGTAGCTCTGCTGCGTACGATTGATTTGCCCTAAAAGCTATGTCGTAGCCAAGCCTCAATATATTGTCCCTCTCACTAACAAGCCCTTTGACTGTCCGGTAGGTTTCAAGAAGAAGACTTCTTCCAAAGCCGCTGCTACCGCCCTGCATATGTGCGTTCCAGGCTGCGACAACCATTCTGCAAAAAAATCTGCTTCATATAGCCGAGTGATTTCGTTCACGAAGTACTGACATACGCCGCCCATCATGGAGACGCCGATGTCCAGTCGGGCTCCAATCTCGAGAGACTCAAAGTTTGTATCCCAATCAGGTCTGTCTCGTAAAGCGTGGAAAACATGCAGAGCAAATCTTTTCAGCTCGTAGACATCGACCTTGTTGTATGTGGTGTCTCCCCCTGGCCACGCTAGAGAAGAAGGGAGGACGGTGACTACTAGCTCCCTATCCTCGAGCTCGAGCGTGTGCACTACCTCAACCACAACTCCCTCACGTCCACGTGTTGCCGACTCATCGCTCACAGTGACAATCAAAACTCTGAACTCGCCTACTCGTCGGAGGTCTTGCACGAACTCCTGGTGAAACCATCGTTCCGTGTCCTGCGCTGCTTTTCGTCTGCTCGTCCTGCGTTGATCTGTTAGACACCTGAGATGTCTCGTGATGTCGGACGATGTTGGGTGCAAGATGACGTGCTCACTGCCACAGCTATATGTACGTTTCAACACATCGGCTTTGCCAATGCGACATGTGCTCGTACAATCACAAGTGATTGGGCGAAAAGACCAGCTTGTCGGTGCGCACTGGGCGATTTGGTCCAGAGCCCGGATGTCGTCAAGTTTACCATGGGCGTGCTCAAGCTCCGTTTTGGAAGGGAAAACACGTAGTATGCTTGTGTCGTAATCCTTCACCCGGTTATAGATATTCAGCAAGACAGTGGAGTGCTCCGGACTGTATTTCCGCCAGGCCAGCAAGAATACCGTCCTTTGACCTAGCGCTAGCGGATCTTTTACAAGCTGTCGTTGCAACCAGCTGGCAGTTCGATATTGAACCTGTCCTTTGTTATTGTCATCCAGGATAGCCGCAGTTACAATGGATTGGTGAGCAGTGACTTGCTCGCTGTCTGTACTTATGAAATTCCGGCCCACTGTGGAGAAAATTTCTGCTGCACGATCAAGCGAGAAGCAGCTTGGTACATGTGCACTGTTCAAGGCCGCAGTATCGCTGTGCCGAAGTGTCTGTGTGGAGACCGGCGATACCATCTTGTCTTCGCAGCCGATCCAGAACACCGTGGCATATCGGGCAGTAGATCTCAAGCCGACCACATCGGCATCAATATCAGTCGCGTGCGATCGTTGTCGACCAGGTACAGCGTCTCCGAGTCTCATTGATGGATGTAAGTTAAGGTCGAGGGTGCGAGAGGCCATCAGCAGGCTGCGTACTATCGCCGG
Organism: Cladosporium colombiae; assembly: GCA_026122715.1. NCBI lineage: Eukaryota > Fungi > Ascomycota > Dothideomycetes > Cladosporiales > Cladosporiaceae > Cladosporium > Cladosporium colombiae. Next base: position 28,937 of record JAKZFA010000021.1, read on the forward strand.
GTATTCCAATGTTATCTCGAATGCATCTCCTGCATCAGCATTGCAGTGTGAACAATGCCTTCTGATGAACCTCAGGTGATCTCGGTCGACTCCCGTGTACTTTGCAGCGATGATTGATTCAACACTATCCGGCTTCTCGCCTCTCGAGAAGAGCGTGTGTGAATCGAGGTGTTCCATAGCCTGTGATCAACTTAGCTATTGACAGATAGTAACCATGTTCTACTAAGATTCAAGATACGAACAGCAACGTGGAAAGCGACCTCGTAAGGGACGCAGACAGTGATGCGGCATGCTGGAGATAATCGGCTTGTTGGCGCTCCGCGAAAGACTATGCCTGTGATCACATCGTGTCGAAAGTAAGGCTTTCCCACGCGTCGCCAGGCGGTGCTTCCAGAAATAGTGGCGAGGACTTCTCGTTCTCTCGGCCTGCCATACGACTCTCTCGTTGTGGGGAAGCGTCTGAGAAAGCTTCGTCTCAAGTGAGGGTCGGTTGAGAGCAGAGACAATGTAGAGGACGAGCTATTAGCAGGCGTCATCATGATTGTTGATACTTTTTGATTGAGAGGGCAGAACTATACATAGAGATGTACGAGACGCGATTGCTCACAAGCCAGTGTTGCTGAGTAGCGTATCGAGCGGAAAACAGTGGCAGTTGGATAGGCATTTACAACAAGACCAGTATGCGAGGTGCAGCCGGTATGCAGCTTGCGCCAGTGTCGATACCGCACTGTTTCGCTACAGCGCATTCGAGAACAACAACTGATGTAGAAAACTGGTTTGAATTTGCGAGAGCGTAATTGATCATGAGCTGGTATGTTGTTTTGGTAGCGCAGCATGGCAAGAAATAAAAGAAGCATAGTTGTAAGATCTGTCTGATCAGTCCAATCCTTCCACGTGTAGACACAATATGTTATCTTCCACCAAAAGCCGACAACAATACTCTGTAAGATCGTGGGGAAGTCTACCTCTCGAACAGGCAAATCGCAGGCTAGAGGCCCTCGGGTTGCATTACAATCAGCCTAAGTAGTATAGCCAAACAACTCGACTCTTCAAACGACTCGACTCAACTTTATGCTCTGCCCTGCTCGAAACACATTCTGAAAATTTCTAACAGTTCTCCTCGTTCACTTTTGTGTGCAAGATATGCCTGCTGGATTATGTAGAAGGAGGGGTGGTGTAAGAGTGAACTCGGAAGTAGGAATGGGATGGAATAAAACAGAGGAGGACCGCACCTACTCAGGTATTCTACGTTGACACGCGTCGCGTTCCAGTCCGTGCCCCGCGTTGCTGGAAGTTGCGACCTCGGATCGCGTCGCGTTCCAGGTTTCGCATAGACCGCCATGTGCAGCATTGTTGGCTGTCGGGAACGCGACGCGTTCCTAGACACATCACCCTTTTCTGGTTGACCTTCTCGTACTGTTAGCCACTTGTGGTAATCATTCCCTAAGTAGTATAACCAAACGACTCGACTCTTCAAACGACTCGACTCCACTTTATGCTCTTCTCCGCTCGAAACACGTTCCAAACGCTTATAATGGTCCTCCTCGTCGAACCCTGACACCGGGAGAATATCATTAATGCATGTCCCGTGGGGTCTGTGAGCGAGTCAGTCTAGATGATCGATCAGACATGATTCATTCGTAGCTTTACCAACAGCCTCTTGGTTGTAAAGTCGAACGTTTGCCTCCAGAAGTATTCGTCTTTATCAGAAGCGTTTTCCCGATCGTCGTATTTCGGACGATCATAACGTACCAATTTGAAAGTACCGTTCACCGATTTTGCATTGATGACATCCATTTGATTCGTAGGCACGAGCTCATTCTTGCCATGATGGTCCTGGCGTCCACCCTCCAAGTCTTCAGGTCGATTAAGCCAGCTGACACGGACGTATACATGCTCCTCATCAAGCGCACGCACCTCCAAAACCCTCGCTTTCCAGTCGGAAAGACTGTCAAAGGCTTGACCTTCGGTTATACTATGACTGACCAAGATGAAGTCACCTGTTGCAATGCTTTCAGATCCCACTACTCTCGCCATCCGTCAGCACAGTTCCATCTCATGACCATTTGTCCTATCAATAATGTGTCTCCCCTTACCAGTAAATCTCTTGTATCGTCGCAGACATTTCCAATCTTTCCAAGGCTCCACCCAGTACTTTAAAGCCAATCTTTCATCGAACACGTACTCCTGTACCTGAAGCGGCGTATCACTCCATTTCCTCTTGCGCGACAGCGGTGCTATGTGCACACTGAATGGCTGATCCGTAGAGTCGAGACGTTCGAGCAGGCTCACGCGGTGCTCTCCAAGTATCTCGCCAGGTTGTGATGAAAGATCTGATAGCGTTTCGTGACTGAGCGCGGGTGATTGTGTTGCATCCTCGTGACTACAAGATCCTTGTGTGGCATTCAGCAGACACGCAGACATGCGGTGCGACAGATGTCGCGAAGGTTGGCGAGCTAGCATGCATCGCATGGTTAGGACCGCTTAGGCATTCGTGCGTCAAGGCTGTTGGTTGGAGGGCGATGTTTGACAGATGACGCGACGCGGTACGCGTTACAACTTGGGCCGAGGCTTAGAACTAATTTTACCCGACTCACTCTCCACACCTCTCTTTACACCCGCCCGTCTTTCCAGCAGTCACCATCTCAGGATGCCCCTTCCGATCTGGAACGGGAGCTTAGATCTCTGCCGTTGGCTAGCGCCGATGGGCGCCGATGCGTTTCCCGCAACAAGAAACATGACATTAGATGTTCTCCCCACTTGGTGGAGGAGCTTTCGAAAGCGGCTTCGCGATCATATTCTCTCACCAGAGAATTCGCCACCCGAGTACGAACAGTGATATCGCTACGTTTGGGCCGCGCACCCCTCTCCGCTCGCAAAAGTCTCCTTCGAAAAACTACCACGCGATATCACGCTCTTGCCACTCAACTCCTAGACACCATGCTGGCATGCCGGCCAGTCGCCCACATTCAGCCATACAAAACGATGGATGCTAAATGCGAGTCGTTCGCGCAGCCTATGGCACAACCACTGCCTCCCATATCCCATGTCCTGGGGGAGCTTCATCCGCCGACATACTTCGAGTCTACAGTCTCGACATATCCAACCATGACTGCAAACCCATCCACTAGACATACCACAGCTTTTAATTTCTCATCAGCTTCACGGAAATTCGATCAAGAGGACGCGCTCAGAGTCGTGAGACGATCTTAAATGTCATGACGCACTACACTCCATACTAATACCACCTAGATCGAACATACCAGCAATTCCATGTGTGAATTCATTCGCCCCTACTCTGGTCTTCCGCTACGGTACATCCGACCTATGGTTGCTACTACATTTGCGCCGACTTTGGCCGAAGTAGAAGACATGATAGTGAGATCACGCCTCCAACTACAGTATCTTTCGATGATACATGATGAAGTCATAGCTCGACACATTGAGTATGGCCGACAAACAGCCCAAGGAGATCACTCGGAAATTAGTGAGACCACCATTTCTCCAGTACAGGTATTGTTCAATGCGTCCTGTGACAGGACCACTCCTGCGCATGTAAAGAAGACTGAACGCAAGGTCGCTCGTCCCGGTCGCTGCCACCAATGCGCTCGCGTCGAATCTCCCGAATGGCGACGAGGCCCCTGTGGCCTGAGATCTCTTTGTAACGCTTGCGGTCTGCATTACGCAAAAAGGGAGAGGAAGAAGAGGGAAAGTGTTGCTGGTGCCAAATGGTGACATAGCATAACGTTAAATCTATTAGACCAATAAGCAGGCCGGTAGGATGACGTCACATACAATAAGACTGCTATGAGATCTTACGACTGCGGTATACGAGAGTCAGGTGCATGGATATGTTTGAAAGTCCAGCTCGTTGGAGGTATTCTTCAGATATTTCTACTCCAGCACTATACACTACGGCTTGCGACACATTGCCTTTCTTAACTAGACCTTGCGTGCAGAACAACCGCCCTTCACTACCAGCGTGTGGCAAGCAGTAGAACAAACCAGGACAACTTCTTTCGCGACATCAGGGCCCGATTAATTCTGCAGATCGCTCTGTGACTGGTTGCAAATCTCCTCGAGGCCTAGCTCAGCGTGGTGTCGCATCCTTCCCCAGCCCGCCACAGATTGTACTGAGCACTTTACTTCTTCACTCACACATCATGTCGGCGTGTGAACCATCGGCCACAACGGATGCCACTTCAGAATTACGTACGGTCGTTAATGCTTTCACCAAATTCTTGACCGTGGCAACACATCAGATCCTGCACGCGCGCAACATATACCCTGCCAGAACCTTCATTCGCGCCAAGGACTACGGTCTCGAGGTTTATCAGAGTCGTCACCCCAACGTCTGCAAGTTTATCAACAGCGAGATCGCAGACATCCACCGAACGATTCTAAGTGGGACTGTCCAAAGGATATTTGTAGCCATTTTCGTGCAAGGCCTGCCACGCGAGCACTTCGTATTTGACATAACGCGAATGTCAAAATTGCAACCCGGGACGATGGGAGAGGAGGCTGACTTCGAAACTCCTTTTCCATTGGTGGATGCTAAAGAGCAGATGAGAGCGGTTCTAAGCAAGCTAGAGGCCCATTGCACCTCACTGGACCCTTTGAACGGCCCGAGAACATTTCGGATGATTATGGAGGTGGACGGTGGTTCGAGGTTCAGCTCTGACGATGAGGAAGAACCAAACACTCATCCGGGTGATGATTCCTGCACCAAAGAGCATGCCGTGGACATGGTAAAGATCCGGAGTGTAGAGGCTGGAAGATTTGTCTTTGACTTGTGGTATGAACCTGCTCGAACGCTACCACGTCCGTCAACATACACCCCTAGTCACCATCTGGCATCCGATGGGTCGGCCAGTTCTTCTTCGTTGGACACGTATATCCCTTTTCCCTCAACTCAAGTGGAGCTTGGTGACTAGTAGTACTTTAGTGAGAATTTAACAGCAGATCTTGAGGTATTTAGCTAGACAGCTCTGCGTCTCTTATGATCTCGACGCCTTTCTTTTGTTAATTTATATTTTCTGGCACGTCGTCTCCGATGCTTCACGCCGGTGATTGCGTCACGAGTCTGGCAGCTCCATGCAAAGCAAACAACGGTTCAAGACTTTTCCTGCACCAACTATAGCGTTGTCACGACCGTAACACGCCAGCGCAAAGCTGCTTCTTAGCATTTCAGAACACGATAGCGGTAGAGGTACCGGGTTGTCTGAAGTGTTACACGGATGCTATGATAAGCTTATGTGAGCGAATCATTCCGGATCGGATGAACGACAAGCCTCGGCAGGTCGGCCTTCCACGAAGTCTGAAAGTCACCACCCGACCAAATTGTTGTAAATTACAATTCGTCATTCTTCGTAGGAAATGGACCTGTACTGTTCCGCTTGCTCCAATTCCTGCCCACTGGCAATAGTGTGCTATACCATTCTGGTCTCTTCTCGGTTCGAATTCTCTGCGGCATTCATGCCGCTTGTGGAGATGTGTTATCCATAAAGCGTCCGATGGTTCATTCGCCGCGTTCGTGTCCTCCCTCTGTCCCCTTCTTCACACTCGCCCTCCGATCTCCGCCTCCTCTTCCTGGGGCAATCTGATGGCGCGCCTGAGACCAACGCCTCAATTAGCCCCTGCCGCTCCCGACGTTGCAATCCAAAACGGTCCTGCTCGTGATCGTTGCTCGAGAAGCCGACTCCGTTATCAGTGTCGCCCTCAATGCTTTTGGCCCCGTAAAGTGTGCCAGGAGACATTCCGCTGATTGCTGAGTCCGTAGCGTAGGGGTCCTCCTCACATTCCTCCTCCATATCCGCATGTTTTCTTTTTGGGCTTTGTTTTCGAGACGCACTTCTCGTGGGACTACTCCGACCATAGCCCTGCTTCTCACATAATCCCTTGCAGTCAATGCCTGATACGTCTTCCACGCCCGATGGTAGCTTGAGCCGACGAGCGACCATTCTTTGCAGGAAACCTTGCAGGGAGGGATAGATGTCCCAGGCAAATCGAGCTAGCAGGAACTCGTGTCGAATACCAGCCAGGGGCTGCAGCTGGAGGTTGTGGTATAGGGAATGCATCTCTTGTGACGGTTTGTGCACATGTACCACCCAAGCATAAGTGTCGTCATTGGTGAGCTTGGGAACAAAGCTGAAATACATCCGATCCCACAATGTGTGCACATCTTCCCGCAAACAAATCACGTTCTCATCCCCATTCACCACCTCTTGGCCTCTTCTCGAATCCCAAATGCTGTATTTGTCCATGTTGTTGACTCCGAACCAATCTTTTTCCGATGCGGGGATGATGTGCGCAGACTCGGTCGACTCGCGGTGGTTTGTCACGCGACATGTGCCATCTCTCTGCTTCGCAGGTTCGGGTGCGAGTCGCTCTTCGATAGGCGCGTCTTTCCATGGAGCGGGAGTTTGGGAATGTGGAAACGGCCAGAAACGGAACGTAGGGATGATAGGATATGGTGATAGAGTCGGGTTGACAAATTCATCCACGGTGCTATCCTCGGGCGGGACATGAAAGTAGTAATCGCCAATGGGCAACAACCCCTGAGACGCAACTGCATGCTTCTTCGACGCGTCTCGTGTTGCGGACAACCAGCCGTCGAAGCGATTACAAGCAAATATTGCACAAGCCGTGTGCACTACGCCATGTTGTACGCCAGGTGCACTTGAATTGCCGTCAGTCGCGACCAGAGCGAAGAGTTCGTTAGTGTTGTCATCGGGGTACCCGGGATGATGCACGACAACTCGAGGCGAGGAAGTGAGTCTCCGGTAACCATCAGGTACTGGCGAGGCCACTGGGGCTCTGAGGTCGATACTCATGATTCTGCAAACGTTTTGCCATTGTTTGGCATCAGCGTCGGCGTCGGGGTTGATGATGACAGCTGCCACCGTTGCTAAGGTGATCGGACCCTGTAAACGCGCGCCGCGGGCGGCGTCCGGACCCGAGCCGACTCTAGTACGACCGCGAACGTCACTTTTCTCTTCGGGGAAATGCGGTGGCCCGCTCTCATACGAACTCGGCCTCTCTTGTACATGCAGATGTGTCCGGTCCAATCGACTTACTGTACCAGACAATCTTGCGAGAGCCACTGAGCGGCACATGACAAGCTTGTCAACCTGGTTATGATTTCTCGCTACCCCGGCATCGCAGTTCCCATGCGCTGTTCCCCAGAATTTGCGTCATCTTCCTCTGCTGTCACATGATTGCAGACTGACCGGTCGGATACTATCTTGCAACAAAGGGCTGAGCCAGTTCCACCAAGTATTGGACGGTTCTCAAGCGCCACAGTGACAATAGTTGGCATTCAGCTGGCCGGATTCGGGCTGCCAGCGATACGCGACGCCACATACATGCAGGTAAACGCCCTTGTGGACCTTTCCACTGTGATGATGCGACTGAGATGCAGGTAGAAGGTCTCGATGCGCTCGAAAACGCGGCAGGACCTGATTGCCCCCCGGCTGGCACGGCAAATGCTTAGGGTAAGACTCCATTGATGCGTATCTGAAAGACGCGGCTCGACCACATACATATCAGCTAGCATATGCAGTTCTGCTTGTCCTTTGACACCAATCACACCAAGTCAGACTCGTCACGTCTCAGGTACGATCCAGCCACCGGGGACCCCGACGCAGGGTTACCCCACTTCACATGCGCCTGAAAGCTGCGGAGATCCCAATCATTCTGTGATTGGTCATACGCGCAAGCCGTACTGCACAACCTAAAATTATTACTGCTTTTCCGTGCTCGCCGTTGAAACATGTGTCTCGCTAGAATTCGTTGATACTGTACGTTATCCAATTGGGTTTGTGGACTTGTTGCCTAAACAACTTTGTCAAGATGCAGGCAGCCGCTAGATCTTCGGGTCACAAACTAGCGAGTGTGACACTATTAAGGTGGCTGCGAAGTTGTTCGGTTTCAGGCTCGGGGCGTGATCCCGCTGACTTTCGCGCGCCCCGTTCGTTCGAGTCATGGCATCGCCGAACTTGTTCAGTGCTCGCTATATACCCCACGAAACGCCATGTACGAGCGTCCGCTTCGAATCCTGCCCGTTGTACAATATGGCACCTCGCCGTTGTCTTTGTCAGTCTGAAGCAAGAATACTATCGTGGCGTTACGCAATGGCCGACTTATCAACTGTACCCTAGGAGCCTAGATCGCTGGTAGGATGCCGCTTTTCTCGCGTTGTGGCTTTGCCGCTTTACAGTAGGCGCAGCGCGGCGGTTCAGCAATGAAGTAGATGCTACCACAGCCTGATTGCATAACGGTTGGGCTCGGAACGTATGTCGAATCACAACTCAAGCATACATATGTCGCTCAACATAGATGAGCAGACTTGGCCATCGCAATCAATATCGTGTGTAGAGGATGAATCACGGCCAGCGGTTGATTTGTGACTGTTGCTGCGTATCCAGACAGCTTCTCGGATCAACTGTGCAGATGCCCCGCGCCGAAGCGCGCAAACTGTGAGGAAACAATGCTACGTGGCGACAACACGAAAGTGCCCCGAAAGCTTTCTGAGCCGGTGGAAAGGTGCGACTGACTTGCAGGAACTGCGTAGCGGCTGTCCTTGATGGATATTGAATCAAGTATGAATCACACAAGCAAGGCAAGTAAAAAGGAGACGGGCGCGCTTCAGCTCGACATTGAGCAATAACGGACCACTGCAAGCATGCTCGGTGTTCTAGTTATGGGCATGGAAGGCTCGTACCCTGAGGCGTGAGTTTCGTGGTCAGTGAAGGAGCACGATGCTGGTAATGTGGCAAAAGTGAACAGGTTGGTCAGCAAGTGAGCTTACCGAACCCTCTTCATCCTTGCCACTCTGTAAAGTCGTGTCGCTCCTTAAAGTTTTCTAGCATACAGGAAACATCTCACAGCACCATTCTATACATTAATAGCTACTGCTATTACCAAAAGCGATGGGTATTCCTAATGCACCCAAGACCACGGTGCCTAGCATAGGTACCAATGACATAATGAGCCTGTTGCCAGACTTCCTGTCGCTCTGATCTTTCCGCATCTTGGTTATCTCCGCCTGCATAGCGACTTGTTGTTCATGTCGAAGCTTATCCTGATTAGCGGTCAATTGTGCTACGGTATGTTCAAAGTCGAGCTTTTGCGCACTCAATTGCTCTTCCAGATTCTTGTGATATGCAGTCCGCAAATCGTCCATCTCATTCTGCATTCGTCGGGAGTCGTTACGTCTCTCATAGTGGAGAAGATCTTGCTCGTCCCGGATCTTGCTCAGCTTTTGTGCATACTCTTTTCTGGATTCTTCTAGCGCCTCTTTGACCTCTTCATCGCGTTGCGCGACAGCCTCTTGCATTTCCACTCGGATTTTGGCAAGCTCCGCCTGATATTCTTTTTCCACGCGAATGACCTCTTCATTCACTGTGGCTCCAGCTGCGGTTTCGATAAGGCGTTTCTCCTGCTCTACAAGCTCCGTCTGTATCTGCAAGGTTTCGGGTGTGGTTTGTAGCAAGTTGCGTACGATATCATGGGCAGATTTGCGAGCATCTGCGCCGTCCCAGCGTACCATACGAGACCCCCGTTGGATAAGAGGTTGCCAAAACTTGGAATTGCTTCGTAGTTCGGCCTCTTTGGATATCGCTTTGTCGAATTCGCCGCAGTCACGTGCTTTGTCCCAGCGGTTGGTTACCAGAAGGACATTTCTCATCGGTTTCTCGCCGCACAAGTCCTTGAACATCTTGAGATTCCTGAGAGATGAGCCGTACATCCTTGGATCCTGGATCGACTGCAGATAAATGATGCCATTGAGTTTCAAATGGGGAGGATTGCGGAATGTAAAATCCAGATAATTGGCGATCTCAGTCAGAACTTCAGCCTCACTGCGACTCGTATCATTGAACCCGGGCGTATCAATCAAAGTGATCTGCCGACCGTCCAGTTCGAATTCGAAAGGCGCGACTTCTGCGGTACCTGCAACAACAGTTGGCCTTTTGAGATATGCGTGACGTCGCATAGACACACAACATACAAGATTCATAGGAGTGCCCAACATTGATGCACTGTAGACCAGAAGCTTGTTCGATGAATGTACTTTTGCCTGAACCAGTGACGCCCATCACCGCTATGCGGACAGGTGGGTCTCCCTTGAGTGCCATGGCTAATTCTCACGATGGATTGTAACTTGGTGAGCAATATGATTGCAGTAGATCTTTGTTCGTGTTTGAAGACTCGACCGAGTGACAAAAGGATGAGAAGTGGCCCTGGAGTCCAGGAACATGTTGTGGAATGTCCTTATCTATGCCTCACAAGCCGCAATGTGCTAGAGAATGTGCTAGAGAACATCCAAGACGGCTACTGACTTCCCGTCTACAACCCCTGAGCCTAGCCTCACAAGATCGGACCAGAGGATGCGAGGTGGCGCAGTCTCGACCACAATCCTACCCTGGTCTGATAAAGATGTGAGTGGTCGTCAAAACGGTAGGCAAGATAACCTGTCCCGTAATCATGCGGAAGCGGGAGCACACTCATGGACCGTAGCGAAGCAGGGGCATGCCCGCAAGAACAGAGAACTTGCTGGGGAAGTGTAACCTCGCGGCACAGAAATGAGATATCCGATTAGCCGAATGGCCCCGCTCGCTTCATCTCATCGAACACAACCACAAGAACTGTCTCGCATCGTGACGCGCTAAATTAAGCCAAGGCATCGTCCTGTCTCCTATCGAGTTCATCATTGGGCCCAATTTGGGGCATGGCTTGAAGCCATGAGTCGCACACAAAACATACTCGAGCTTTCACCCAACGCCACAACAGGTCTAGAATACCGCATGCAATATCGTATAGTCTTGTCTTCTTCGTGCTGCAGCTGTTCATAAATTTAGCCGGGCGAAGATGGTATGGATCAAGAGTCGCTAAGACCTCACTAAGTGCAAATGCAAGCCTGGGGAGACGCTTGAGCTGATCCGAATGTCACATCAGCGTTCGCTATGTGGTTGCTCGTCTCAGAAAAAGAACTGAGATTTGCCTAAATGCGATACAAGTTTCTCTCTAATCTACATCTAACCATACTACTGCTGGGGCTAATACACTATATTCGTCGTACCGTTCTGCCTCGTGCGAGCCCGCAGTCAAGACTGCTGGATGCACCAAGATCTTGATCGACTTACCATCCAGTGAATGGTCTTCCGGGTCGTCGATTTGGTGTAGTGTATGCGCCTTCAAAATTTCCCCTTTGATGTTGAACCTGACGTCACTCAGGTCGGCGAGACATTTGCAATGTACCGAGGGACGTTGTAACCAGAGCTGTCTAGAGAGTTGGCCGGCTCGTTGACAAATCGTTGCAAGCTTTTCGACGAACTCTGCATAAGTACTGCTTTCCATTCGGCGTAAGAACGGCTTAGGGATTCGACTGGCGTAGTGTTCGGCGTAGTTGGCGCAACATGTGTTGATCGAGCTCATTACGCTCGCGACGCGAGGATTCACTACATGGTCGTCAAGTTGTGTAGAGCTCAGCAGCCGCAAAGTGTCTGAACGCCAGATATTTGCTTTTCTGGAATCATCTGGTCACATGTCAGCGAAGTCTTCGTAAACTGCACCTTTTTTGAAGAATTACATTCGCAACCACTGAGCCATACATCGGAGAAGCTTCGCGGTGGATCCAGACTCAGCTGCGGTACTTTACACTTAGTAGACAGTGGTTCCAGTGTGGTGTCAGTATTGTCAGACATGAAGAAGAACGGGTCTCCTAATATCTCCCTGTGTATCCAACTCGAAATCAGCGCAGCAGTACACAAGCGAGACGCACGGTTGATGCCCATGAGCTCGTCCAAAGCTTCAACTTCGACTTCGACAGATTTGAATCGAACGACCTGCTGAAGTGAAGATAACAGATCGCGCTTGTGCTTCAAAGTGTCGCCTTCTCGGTCGGGATCTGCCATTGACTCAACCGTGTACTTCTTGGCAAGATCCCAGATATCTGCGCGAATCTCTTCGAGTTTACCCGCGATCTTGCCGGAATCCATGGGCATCCATCGCGCATCTTCCATCGAGGTGAAGGAGGAAGCTTGTAAACAGCAAATCTCTTCGCTGAGGGCACCGTTCTGCTGTTTCAGGGCACGAAGCTCATTTTCGAGCTTCTGAATCATTTGTTGATATTCACTTCGTTCGTTACGCAAATCGAGGACTTGCTGCTGCAGATCGACGTCTTTGTTCGTTTCGTCAGGCCAAACACGATTGGGACCATTTAGAGAGTTCTTATGGCCCCTTGGATATTTATTGTAGTCATTTCCCTGACTTTTAATTAATGCTGAACGCGATCAAAGCTGCGAGATTTGACGTTACACACCTGAAGAGGTCCGCTTGGCCTTGTCGAATGAGGTGACCCTTTTGTGATCATGTTGCTCTTTTGAGCCTTGCGATGTTGAGGGTTGACCGGCATTTGTGTGGAACTCTGTTGATGATACGATGCGCGCTGCTGCTTCTGCTGAGACGCTGAGAAATATCCTGTGCGTTCGGCCTGTTTGTTGGCAGCAACAGCAACACCGTGAGGCGTGCGCTCAGTGACGTTGTAATCCGCGCTCGCTTGAGGGAGTTGTTGCTCAGACATAGGTTTACGGTTCGTGCCATCAGCTCGGGCGCCAGAAAGCTGACCATATGCCAGATCGTCCTGCCCAGTTCTCTCAAGAGGTCTCGTCTACTACCTGTTAGCATACAAATAGTTGGTATTGAGCAATTAGAGGAGCTACTACCTTGTCGTCCATCGATTGCGACTCTTCGGACTCGCATGGAGGGCTGAAAGCAGCCTTCAGTCCTTTCTTGAGATTTTGCATGTGAACCATGATACTCGTTCCGTGCGAGTCCAGACTTGATCATCAAGATAGCGATCTTGCCTTTTATCTAGCCAGTTCGGGCTCTCACGCTCGGCTGAGTCGAGCGAGACACAGGTTGCGAGCCCAACTCGGACAATGCGGGGTTGCCGGTGCTTTGCCTTCAGGCCTAGATTGTTCTCGCCGCTTGCCACTGCAGCCAAATTTGCGTCCCCACAATCACACGTCCAGGCCCAGGTAATGTGGACGTGGCGGCAAGGCAACTCTCTTTTGTGGCGCCCACTAGTGGCATGTAGCATAACCGTAGCGAAGTTGTGATGAGTGGAAGTGACAGACCGGAGTGGCTGCATATATGGGTATTCGACTTTTGTAACGTCTTTGCATTACAACCAGACATCTAGCCCCTGCTCAAAAATAGATATCCCGCCTGCCGTTCTCGACTCTTGCGATGTTCCTTAACTGCCAATCCGTGCCACTCACTGGTGATGAACTTCAGGATCAGCGGATCTGACGATCACACGAACACCAGCTTAACTGCGATTGCAACATGTCTCGCCACAGGCTGATCGTGGGACTGGATTACGGCACGACTTACTCTGGTGAGCCACTTCTACTCGTCTCAATTAAACCTAACACTCATGAACCGAAAGGTATCAGCTATGTCACGACCGACAAGGCACAACTCGAAGACATATGCGTGATCCGTTCTTGGCCTGGTAAGGATGGAGAATGGAAAACGCCGACGCGCATTGCGTATGCAGTCGAAAACTACAAAGCCTCTCTTACAGAAGATCAGTGGGGCTACCGTGCCGAAGCTCCAATGGTAATGTGTTCCTGGACCAAACTGCTCTTGGACTCTTCAGTTGACCCGGCGCAAAACGACGACCGCCAATTGAAGTCTGCTATCGATAGTGGGAAGCTGAGACTCCCCGCTCATCGCGACGCCCAAGGTGTAGCTGCGGACTTCCTTCGCGAGATGTACAAGTTCTTCGAACGAAAGCTGGTGAAGGAATTAGGACAAGACATTGTCAACAGTACACCGATGGATGTCTGGCTTACTGTTCCCGCTACCTGGTCTGATCAAGCTCAAAGTTCTACCAGAGCCGCAGCACTCGAGGCAGGTTTTGGAAAACGCAATGGTGACTCTATTAGCGTGATTACAGAGCCGGAAGCTGCCGCAGTAGTCGTTTTGAAGAATATTTCACGACCAGGTGCTCTCAACAGACCTCGAGTATGTTTGACCGATGTCTAGTCCTCGGAGTAAGCTAATGATCATGCCTTAGCCCGGAGAAAACATACTGATATGTGATTGTGGTGGCGGCACTGTTGATATCACGAGCTACACGATCGATCAGATCGACCCAAAACCATTGTTCGAAGAAATTTGTGTTGGCATCGGTAATTGTTATCCTTCATCGAGGGGGCTTGAGGTAAACCACAGGAGACGATCTACTAACATTGATTTAAAGGTGCCAAATGTGGTTCAACATCCATTGACAGAGCTCTTCATGGACTCATGAAGGAACGCTTTGGGTCTGCCTGGGACCAGATTGAAGAGAGGCGCAGAGGAGCCGGTAGCAATTTCATGGAAAAATGGGAGAAAGTCAAACGTTCGTTTGGCGAGTCCGGCGATGATCGCGTACAGGAGCTGCAGCTCAACATCCGCGGAGCTTCTGACTCTCAATGGTACAACGAAGAAGAAGGTATGGTAAGACTGTCGAAGGCTGATGTGGCGCAAGTCTTTGAGCCTACCGTGCAAGAGGTCATCGCACTGGTAACACGACAACACAAGTCCATTGTTGGATTGGGAAAAACCCTTCATGTACGTGCGGATTAACAACTTGTCTCATCAAGTCTCTCGCTAGATTTACTGATAACGGAACAGCGGCTAGTATTAGTGGGTGGTTTTGGTGAATCGGCGTATCTCTACGCTCGATTGAGAGATTGGTGCAAAGCAAACGGTGGCATTCAGCCATTCTGCCCTGAGTATCCGTAAGTCGTCTACCTTTTTTCAGACCGAGCGGTGCACTTGTCCTAACTCTTCATCGCAAAAAGTCAAGCCGCGATCGTTCGCGGTGCCGCCCTGCGAGGCCTTATCGGGATTGCTCCCCGTATGAAACGCTGCCGACGACACTATGGTTGTTCGCTCAACATGGACTTTCGGGAAGGCGTGGATCCTGAAACTGATGTATACTATGATATTGTCACGTCTCGTAAGATGTGTAGGAATCGCATGGAGTGGATGATCCACAAGGTAAGTCATATTCGTAAAGCGACAACAAGACACATTCAGGATCAGCTGACCACCAGATAGGGGGCAGAGATCACTGAGGACACGCGAGGAACACACTCCGTGGTCTTCACACAAAAGGTCAGCGATGACGACAAGACGCACACCCTCAAGTTCTATAGCAGCAATCACGAACAGGCCCCTGATTGGCAATCCTCTCAAAGTAAGGAGCTCGTTTCTACATCATCGCCTAATTTTCGCTAATATGCCGCCAGCCACCGATTTGGTGGGTACAGTCTCGGTTGATCTAAGCAAAATCATGCTCAGTGCATTCAAGAGCTCACGACAGTGGGGTTTGCTCGGCAGCAGATATCAAAAGGTGCCTGTCGATCTTCAGGTCAATTTCGGCGCCAAAAGTGGACTGCTAGGGGTGAAGGTGTTGTGTGGGGGGGTCGTTACTGGCTCTGCTGAGATCGTTTTTGATTGATAATCATTCTTTTACAACAAACCAGTGGGGGCTGTTCATCAAAGCAGAAAATTTCTGACTACTATCCGTGAATCTAACGGGCCTCCAATCCAGTGGGCAGAACTTGACCGGCTCTTTTCGCTCTCAAATTCCTACATGTAGAAGCTCGAGTTCGCGCGAACAGCTTTTGTAGGCGTACCTTTTGCCAATTCCTAGCCAATATGACCTGTAGGGGCCTAACCCAACCTACCTAAGTAGTATAGATTGATTGATTGATTGATTGATTCTGTCAGGCTATTCACGGTGACCGTATGAGCCGTCCCTGATAGTAACCTTACTTACAAATGAGATTCGTTGCCTTTGCTCAGGGTGAGTGTGAGAGTAATCCATCCCTTATACTGCCTAAGTAGTATAGATTGATTGATTGATTGATTCTGTCAGGCTATTCACGGTGACCGTATGAGCCGTCCCTAATAGTAACCTTACTTACAAATGAGATTCGTTGCCTTTGCTCAGGGTGAGTGTGAGAGTAATCCATCCCTTATACTGCCTGTATGACCTCCTGTTGGTAGGTCAACCTGCCAGTTTTCTCCAGAAATCGGATAGTAGCCTTAACGACTGCTAGATCCGGCTTCCATTTCTCTTTCGGGCCGTCCAACAACTGCCCTGTTCTGATGTCCTTTCTCGAACCCCATCCTCCTAAGAGGTAGGATATATCTCCCGACCTGTCGCCTGCGGCTGCTCGTAGCTCCCTACGCTCGTCTGCCCATCTCGGGCACCAAAGAAGGACGTGTTTGATCGTTTCATCATTGTGTCCACATCCACATTTGGCATCATCTCTCAGTCCTGCTCGGGACAAGTACTGGTTCAGGCGGCAGTGTCCCGTTCTCGCCTGGATGAGGATCGACGCCTGGTCCGAGGTGAGCGACCCGTACAGCAGTAGGGTGTGCTTTCCTGGTAGGGCGCGATCCATCTTCCACGTATATTGGCCGGGCAGCCTCGTGGTGTCGAACGGGTTCGGATCTTCACTCCTATCCCGATTTATCAGACGGATAACGCCTGCCACCTCCCGCACCCTCTCTAGTGCCGGAGCCGTAGGCTTACCCGTATGACTCGACGCCTCTCTTGCTGCGTCGTCGGCCTCTTCGTTTCCTACTATACCTTCATGGCCCGGGGACCATCTGAATCTGAGATCTATCCCTGCCTTGCTCAGAGCTTCTGTGCTCTCTGCGATCTTCGACAGGAGCGCTCGTCCGGTCCTAGCATCGTTGCCGGCTTGAATTGCTCGGAGAGCCTGCTGACTGTCTGAGAATACCGCCAGCTGTTGAACCTCCGTGAGATCCTCCTGAGCGTACTTTAGAGCCGCTGCTATCGCTGCTATTTCTGCACTTAACACCCCACACGTAGATGCCCATCCTATCGAGTCTTGCCTGACGACCTGGGTGAACATCCCAATCCTCTTGACGACTGCGATGGCGGCCAGCCGCTTCGCGACTGACGCGTCGGTGTATAGGCCCACAGTACCTGCTCCTGCGATCGTGGCCGTGTCCCTGATTGCCTGGTCTTTTTCTTTGATGACCACTCGATGGCTGTGGTCTATCCATGGCGCCTGGATCCACGGCGGGTCTTCCATAGGTAGCCTGGATTCATTTGGTTTCAGCCGCTCTCTCGACACCGCGACTGTCGCTCCGAGTGGTGATACTTGTGTGTTCACGTTGAACCCACGTAGTAGCGCGCTCTTAGCCGGGTTACTCTTTGGGAGCGATATAAGCTTTGCCACGTGTGCCGAAACCTTCCTGTCTAGGCGTTCCTTGGTGGGCTCGAGACACGCTTCGGCCTCGAGGATAGGTAGGGCTACCTTCTTCCATGCTCTGGTTATCAACCTCGCTCCCAGCCTTTGTACTTTTTCGAGTGCGTTCACGAGCCTGACCACGCCAACCTTCCCATGGCCGTACCACGCCGAGGCAGCGTAATCGGTGATCGGTAGAACACAGCTACGGAAAAGTTGTCTCATCTGAGCTGGCCTTGTACCCTTGATCGCCTGGAGTGACAAACACGCTCGAGTACCTTTGTTGATCACTCGTGAGAGGTGTTCGTCCATCGCCAGCTTCTTATCCAACGTAACGCCAAGAACTTTGACACTTTGCTGGGGTAGTATCGCAGTAGCGTTGAAATGGACTGCTTTAGTGTCGTCTGCCCCCGCCCTCTTGGTAAAATGGATCAAGCTGGTTTTGTCGGCCTCGAACGTTGCGCCGCTCTGCCTCGCCCATCGCTTGGTATGAGGTAGGATGGTATTCTCAATCGCTGCTGTATTCTCTTCCTCGTCCGCCCCTACCACCCAGGCGTTAAAGTCGTCGACAAATCCGATCGACCCCCCTTGGCCGTCAATCGACCTCTCGACCAGGTCGGCGTTGTAGAACACATATAGCAGCGGTGACAGCGGTGATCCTTGTGGAATCCCTGCATACTCGATCTCCGCCACCTCTGACTCGTACCTGCCTACAGTGACTGAGGCGTGCCGACCCGTACAAAAGTCCCCTATCCACTCGACCATCGGCTTCGGAACCCTCCTCGCCGCCAATCGACGTTCTAGCACCTTCGAGTGCACTCCGTTGAAGGCGCCTTTCACATCGAAGGAGATCAACGTAAGAATCTTACCGCCCCTCCATGCCTGATAGATCTTCTCAACGAGGACGTTCAGTGCTTGTTCGGCCGACCTCCTAGGTCTCGCGCCGAAGTGATTCACTGGAAGAAGGTTGTACTTTTCTGTCATGTACGAAAGGCGTGCCGCTACCACTGCTTCGAGCCCCTTACTTATCGTCGGGAGGAGTGATATTGGGCGAAAGGCTTTCGGTCTTGTGTAGTCTGCCTTTCCCGGCTTCCTTAGGGTGATGATCCTGGCAGTCTTCCATTGCTTAGGTACATGTCTCAACTCCAGTGATGTAGAATATAGCCATAGTAGGTGGTCGCCTACTGCTGGCCATAGTTCCCTCCAGACTCGGAAGCTGATCTCGTCTATGCCTGGTGCCTTGTCCGGGTTGCTCCTAAAGATAGCTCTTTCTACTTCGTGTTTTGTGAGACACGGCCATTCTAGAGGTCGGGCCTGGTGGATGGCCTGCCGCACTCTATTGTTTGATGCCTCTGGCATTGGAGGTGTAGGGAAGAAGGCTTCCATCAAGGCTTTCGCCTTTTCTTCATCCGATTGGTACCTTTGCCCGTCCACCGATAGCTCGGGTATATCTATGGCCGCGCCGAATGGTTTGGCGTATCTGGCTGCCTTCCAGATGTTGTCCGGGTTGTCCAGAAAATCCTTCCAGTGCTGTTTCTTCTGCTTGTCGATCTCGTCTAGGTAGGTCCTTCTTGCCAAATGGGCTACCATCCGTGCCTGCGTAGTGTCCTCGTCCCTCCGACGGAGCGTCGTGACCCGGTTCCGTTTGATAGTATAGTCCTTCCGTAGGGTCGAGAGCTCCTTCGTCCACCAGCGTTTCGCGTACGGCGACTCTTTCGCCCTCGGTACGTGCTCCTCCAGAATCATGCTTATTTCATTCAGGAAAGTCTCGGCCGCTTCGTCTAGTAGCCAGGCGTCCGTAATTCTCTCTCTGTCCTGGCCGTGCCCGAGCGCACTACTGGTAGCCGCTCTGATGATTCTCCAATCTGCGTCCCTATAGAGCCTCTTCGGCCTCCCCTGGCCCTCTTCAACTTGGCGCCCACTATAGCTCAGTGCGACCGGCTTGTGGTCTGATCCGTAGTCGGTGGTATGGATCCGACAGTACTCCAGTTTCTCCCTAATTCCCTCCGATCCTAGAATAACGTCGACCGTCGTAGCCAGATCCTTGGACTGATGCTCCCATGTGGTCGTTCCCACTGGTAGCAACGAGTGCAGGCCTACCTCCTGCATAAAATCGATGATAGGCTCCCCTTCGTTCCTCCTTCCAACGTCCATCCGCGCTCGGTGCCCTCCCCATAGTACGTGGTGCCTGTTTAGGTCAGTGCAAAGGAGCACGTCTAGCGGCTTGTCGCCGGCCTCTCGTCGTGCCCGCTGAGTCGCCGACTCGATCGCTCGTAGCTGCCTTGCTAAGTCCGTCTCCCTCTCCACTTCTGTTCTAGCGTTCCTAGCTTCGTAGCACGCCATCACTACCAGGCTCCTATCTTCCAGTCTGATGAGCGCCGCTGCTACATCGTAGCTGTCTGCTGGAATAGAAATCGCCCTGCATTTCCTGTTCACCCATAACGCTGCTCTGAAGGCATGCCTCGCATGTCCATCTCGCCTCTTCTCTGTTGGTTCGAATATCTGCCAATGGCGATCCTGCGATATGGTCGGTACGCCTGTCTGGGGGTGCTGGAAGATGTATGGCTCTACTACTGCCAGAGCTGTAAACCCTTTGATTGTTTCGTCGTTCAGAAGTCCGTGCTGGACGGCCTTTCGCTTTCCTGCGTTTAGATGCATTATCTGTACTCTATTCATCCGAGGCGTGAGTTTCGGCAACGTCGGTCATGTCGACCTCGCGCTCGTCCGTAATTTCTGTCACCGATGCTTGCTTCTGGTGTTCCTGTCCTTGGCTTGCCTCTAAACTCGTGTTCCCTTCGTCCCTAGTTGGTGTAGTCCGACTCGGCGTGGCTGCTACTGCTGTCTGACCACGCAGGCTCGCCTTTCCCGCTTTTTGAATGCCCTTGTACTTCCAGTGACTTGGGTTAAGCTGGCATTGCCAGTCGAAGACACAATGTCCTTCTTTGTTGCAGGCCGGACACTTCAGATCTGTAGGCCGCGGACAATCGTGCCTCGAGTGTTTCCCTGAGCATAGCGCGCACTTCGGGGGAACTCTGCAGGACGCTTGTTTGTGTCCGTACCGGTTGCAGTTGAAACACGGTAAAGTGTCCTCCCGCCTCTCCCACTTCGAGCAGTACGCACCCGTCGCTCCGAAAATGGCTGTACCGGCCTGGAGGAGGTGGTCTGCTGCGAGCTTATTCTTCAGCCAGATCACCAGAGACCCGACCTTTTTTGTAGCGTCTACTTTACTCAGCCAGTGCGCTTTCATCGCTGTAAAATCGTGTCCTTCGAAGACGTTCTCTTTGCCAAACTCTTGGCATAGCGTGGTCTTCAGAGTCTTCCCATCGTCTGCGTTTGCATCCATGACCGCCTGTTTTGCGACCATGTCGCACTTTATCGGGTACCACTGCTCCCCCTTCACCCGCGTACCGGGCATCCTAAGTAGTATAGATTGATTGATTGATTGATTCTGTCAGGCTATTCACGGTGACCGTATGAGCCGTCCCTAATAGTAACCTTACTTACAAATGAGATTCGTTGCCTTTGCTCAGGGTGAGTGTGAGAGTAATCCATCCCTTATACTGCCTGTATGACCTCCTGTTGGTAGGTCAACCTGCCAGTTTTCTCCAGAAATCGGATAGTAGCCTTAACGACTGCTAGATCCGGCTTCCATTTCTCTTTCGGGCCGTCCAACAACTGCCCTGTTCTGATGTCCTTTCTCGAACCCCATCCTCCTAAGAGGTAGGATATATCTCCCGACCTGTCGCCTGCGGCTGCTCGTAGCTCCCTACGCTCGTCTGCCCATCTCGGGCACCAAAGAAGGACGTGTTTGATCGTTTCATCATTGTGTCCACATCCACATTTGGCATCATCTCTCAGTCCTGCTCGGGACAAGTACTGGTTCAGGCGGCAGTGTCCCGTTCTCGCCTGGATGAGGATCGACGCCTGGTCCGAGGTGAGCGACCCGTACAGCAGTAGGGTGTGCTTTCCTGGTAGGGCGCGATCCATCTTCCACGTATATTGGCCGGGCAGCCTCGTGGTGTCGAACGGGTTCGGATCTTCACTCCTATCCCGATTTATCAGACGGATAACGCCTGCCACCTCCCGCACCCTCTCTAGTGCCGGAGCCGTAGGCTTACCCGTATGACTCGACGCCTCTCTTGCTGCGTCGTCGGCCTCTTCGTTTCCTACTATACCTTCATGGCCCGGGGACCATCTGAATCTGAGATCTATCCCTGCCTTGCTCAGAGCTTCTGTGCTCTCTGCGATCTTCGACAGGAGCGCTCGTCCGGTCCTAGCATCGTTGCCGGCTTGAATTGCTCGGAGAGCCTGCTGACTGTCTGAGAATACCGCCAGCTGTTGAACCTCCGTGAGATCCTCCTGAGCGTACTTTAGAGCCGCTGCTATCGCTGCTATTTCTGCACTTAACACCCCACACGTAGATGCCCATCCTATCGAGTCTTGCCTGACGACCTGGGTGAACATCCCAATCCTCTTGACGACTGCGATGGCGGCCAGCCGCTTCGCGACTGACGCGTCGGTGTATAGGCCCACAGTAC
This sequence comes from Cladosporium colombiae, assembly GCA_026122715.1. Taxonomy (NCBI): domain Eukaryota; kingdom Fungi; phylum Ascomycota; class Dothideomycetes; order Cladosporiales; family Cladosporiaceae; genus Cladosporium; species Cladosporium colombiae. Next base: position 50,763 of record JAKZFA010000021.1, read on the forward strand.
CTGCTCCTGCGATCGTGGCCGTGTCCCTGATTGCCTGGTCTTTTTCTTTGATGACCACTCGATGGCTGTGGTCTATCCATGGCGCCTGGATCCACGGCGGGTCTTCCATAGGTAGCCTGGATTCATTTGGTTTCAGCCGCTCTCTCGACACCGCGACTGTCGCTCCGAGTGGTGATACTTGTGTGTTCACGTTGAACCCACGTAGTAGCGCGCTCTTAGCCGGGTTACTCTTTGGGAGCGATATAAGCTTTGCCACGTGTGCCGAAACCTTCCTGTCTAGGCGTTCCTTGGTGGGCTCGAGACACGCTTCGGCCTCGAGGATAGGTAGGGCTACCTTCTTCCATGCTCTGGTTATCAACCTCGCTCCCAGCCTTTGTACTTTTTCGAGTGCGTTCACGAGCCTGACCACGCCAACCTTCCCATGGCCGTACCACGCCGAGGCAGCGTAATCGGTGATCGGTAGAACACAGCTACGGAAAAGTTGTCTCATCTGAGCTGGCCTTGTACCCTTGATCGCCTGGAGTGACAAACACGCTCGAGTACCTTTGTTGATCACTCGTGAGAGGTGTTCGTCCATCGCCAGCTTCTTATCCAACGTAACGCCAAGAACTTTGACACTTTGCTGGGGTAGTATCGCAGTAGCGTTGAAATGGACTGCTTTAGTGTCGTCTGCCCCCGCCCTCTTGGTAAAATGGATCAAGCTGGTTTTGTCGGCCTCGAACGTTGCGCCGCTCTGCCTCGCCCATCGCTTGGTATGAGGTAGGATGGTATTCTCAATCGCTGCTGTATTCTCTTCCTCGTCCGCCCCTACCACCCAGGCGTTAAAGTCGTCGACGAATCCGATCGACCCCCCTTGGCCGTCAATCGACCTCTCGACCAGGTCGGCGTTGTAGAACACATATAGCAGCGGTGACAGCGGTGATCCTTGTGGAATCCCTGCATACTCGATCTCCGCCACCTCTGACTCGTACCTGCCTACAGTGACTGAGGCGTGCCGACCCGTACAAAAGTCCCCTATCCACTCGACCATCGGCTTCGGAACCCTCCTCGCCGCCAATCGACGTTCTAGCACCTTCGAGTGCACTCCGTTGAAGGCGCCTTTCACATCGAAGGAGATCAACGTAAGAATCTTACCGCCCCTCCATGCCTGATAGATCTTCTCAACGAGGACGTTCAGTGCTTGTTCGGCCGACCTCCTAGGTCTCGCGCCGAAGTGATTCACTGGAAGAAGGTTGTACTTTTCTGTCATGTACGAAAGGCGTGCCGCTACCACTGCTTCGAGTCCCTTACTTATCGTCGGGAGGAGTGATATTGGGCGAAAGGCTTTCGGTCTTGTGTAGTCTGCCTTTCCCGGCTTCCTTAGGGTGATGATCCTGGCAGTCTTCCATTGCTTAGGTACATGTCTCAACTCCAGTGATGTAGAATATAGCCATAGTAGGTGGTCGCCTACTGCTGGCCATAGTTCCCTCCAGACTCGGAAGCTGATCTCGTCTATGCCTGGTGCCTTGTCCGGGTTGCTCCTAAAGATAGCTCTTTCTACTTCGTGTTTTGTGAGACACGGCCATTCTAGAGGTCGGGCCTGGTGGATGGCCTGCCGCACTCTATTGTTTGATGCCTCTGGCATTGGAGGTGTAGGGAAGAAGGCTTCCATTAAGGCTTTCGCCTTTTCTTCATCCGATTGGTACCTTTGCCCGTCCACCGATAGCTCGGGTATATCTATGGCCGCGCCGAATGGTTTGGCGTATCTGGCTGCCTTCCAGATGTTGTCCGGGTTGTCCAGGAAATCCTTCCAGTGCTGTTTCTTCTGCTTGTCGATCTCGTCTAGGTAGGTCCTTCTTGCCAAATGGGCTACCATCCGTGCCTGCGTAGTGTCCTCGTCCCTCCGACGGAGCGTCGTGACCCGGTTCCGTTTGATAGTATAGTCCTTCCGTAGGGTCGAGAGCTCCTTCGTCCACCAGCGTTTCGCGTACGGCGACTCTTTCGCCCTCGGTACGTGCTCCTCCAGAATCATGCTTATTTCATTCAGGAAAGTCTTAGCCGCTTCGTCCAGTAGCCAGGCGTCTGTAATCCTCTCTCTGTCCTGGCCGCGCCCGAGCGCACTGCTGGTAGCCGCCCTGATAATTCCCCAATCTGCGTCTCTATAGAGCCTCTTCGTCCCCTCCCCCGCGTCTTTAACTTGGCGCCCATTATAGCTTAGTGCGACCGGCTTGTGGTCTGATCCGTAGTCGGTGGTATGGATTCGACAGTACTCCAGTTTCTCCCTGATTCCAACTGATCCTAGAATGACGTCGACCGTCGTAGCCAGATCCTTAGACTGATGCTCCCATGTGATCGTCCCCACTGGTAGCAATGAGTGCAGGCCTACCTCCTGCATAAAATCGATGATAGGCTCCCCTTCGTTCCTCCTTCCAACGTCCATCCGCGCTTGGTGCCCTCCCCATAGTACGTGGTGCCTGTTTAGGTCAGTGCAAAGGAGCACGTCTAGCGGCTTGTCGCCGGCCTCTCGTCGTGCCCGCTGAGTCGCCGACTCGATCGCTCGTAGCTGCCTTGCTAAGTCCGTCTCCCTCTCCACTTCTATCCTAGCGTTCCTGGCTTCGTAGCACGCCATCACTACCAGGCTCCTATCTTCGAGTCTGATGAGCGCCGCTGCTATATCGTAGCTATCTGCTGGAATAGAAATCGCCCTACATCTCCTGTTCACCCATAACGCTGCTCTGAAGGCATGCCTCGCATGTCCATCTCGCCTCTTCTCTGTTGGTTCGAATATCTGCCAGTGGCGATCCTGCGATATGGTCGGTACGCCTGTCTGGGGGTGCTGGAAGATGTATGGCTCTACTACTGCCAGAGCTGTAAATCCTTTGATTGTCTCGTCGTTCAGAAGTCCGTGCTGGACGGCCTTTCGCTTTCCTGCGTTTAGATGCATTATCTGTACCCTATTCATCCGAGGCGTGAGTTTCGGCAACGTCGGTCATGTCGACCTCGCGCTCGTCCGTGGTTTCTGCCACCGATGCTTGCTTCTGGTGCTCCTGTCCCTGGCTTGCCTCTACACTCGTGTTACCCCCGCCTCTAGTTGGTGCAGTCCGGTTTGGTGTGGCTGCTTCCGCTGTCTGATCACGCAGGGTCGCCTTTCCCGCTTTTTGAATGCCCTTATACTTCCAGTGACTTGGGTTAAGCTGGCATTGCCAGTCGAAGACACAATGACCTTCCTTGTTGCAAGCCGGACACTTCAAATCTGTAGGTCGCGGGCAATCGTGCCTCGAGTGTTTCCCTGAGCATAGCGCGCACTTCGGGGGTACTCTGCAGGTCGCTTGTTTGTGTCCGTACCGGTTGCAGTTGAAACACGGTAAAGTGTCCTCCCGCCTCTCCCACTTCGAGCAATACGCCCCTGTCGCTCCAAAAATGGCTGTACCAGCCTGGAGGAGGTGGTCTGCTGCGAGCTTATTCTTTAGCCAGATCACTAGAGACCCGACCTTCTTTGTGGCGTCTACTTTACTCAACCAGTGCGCTTTCATCGCTGTAAAATCGTGTCCTTCGAAGACGTTCTCTTTGCCAAACTCTTGGCAAAGCGTGGTCTTCAGAGTCTTCCCATCGTCTGCGTTTGCATCCATGACCGCCTGTTTTGCGACCATGTCGCACTTTATCGGGTACCACTGTTCCCCCTTCACCCGCGTACCGGGCATCTGTCCCGTCGCCCACTGCGTGTGCTTTCTCGCCTTCTCCGCCTGCGCCTTATCCTGGAAGATGACTTCGACCCTCTCGCCCGGACCTGGGCGGAGGAACTCGATCACTAGACCCTCTGTTGTCTTTGTCTTGTCTAGCCCGGCTTGCAGCTTCTTTTTTGCCACTGCAAAATCGACCGTTCCTCCTTTTGTCCTCCCGATTTCTATGCTGACTGCCCGCTCGTCGTCGCGTGCGTGGTCCGAGGGTCGGCTGTTCTGCACTCTTGATAGTCCGGTCACTGCCTGGGAGCCTCTAGGCGTACCTGTATGGCCGCCTTTTGCCACTTCGCTATAGCTTGGCTTCCTTACGCTTTTTGCAACAGTCGCCTCAAGGGCTGTGGTCGACCGCTGCTGTCCTTGAGATTCCTTGACGAGTTGCTTTAGCAGCGCTGCCTGCTTCTGGATCTCCTGTGTATACCTCGCCTCCTGCTCCTCGAACCGGGTCTTCTGCTCGGCTTGGCCTTTGATGAGTTGAAGGACCATTTCGCGGAGCGCAGCGATCTGGTCGGCCATACTCTGCTCGGCCTTTCTCTTCCGCTCTAGCTCGCTAGTGGACGCGAAAACTTTCGCTGTCTTTGCGAGCTGTGGGCTCGTGCCCACCGCCTTCGCCGCCTTCGATTTCCGCCTCGTAACCATCGCCCACCCCCATTGCCATTCTCCGCCCCCTCCCCCGCCTCCATGCTTGGCGCGCCCGCGTCGGCGCCAGCGGGACTCTTAGGTCCCCCCAACCCCACGCCCCGCTTTCCAACCTCACCTCCTTCCTTCTGGATCACAATACATTCACTTTCTTCGATATCGTTGTTCATGTTTTTTTTTCCTAAGTAGTATGATTCCTAAGTAGTATAACCAAAAATATCGACTCTTCAAACAACTCGACTCCACTTTATGCTCTTTTTCGCTCGAAACACGTTTCAAACGTTTTTGATGGTCCTCCTCGTCGACTTTTGTGTGTAAGATATGCCTATATCTCTTCAAACACGCCCGCAATATGTCTCTTTATTGCGCGCGTCCTGCACCGTGTCTCTATGTTTTGAAGTTCTCTCCTACCCTAGCCTCCCGAGCGGCGCTGTCCGCTATTCCCGCCCGCCGCGCATCTACTTTCCAGCCCTAGTTGAGTTATGGTCTTCAATACAAAGGCTGTATCAAATATATTGAAACACGCAAGGAACGCGCGAAGTACGCGCCTTATACGCGTAGGGAGAATGCGAACAGTAAGTGAAAAGGCTTTGCACTTCCTTCATCTTCACTTTGGGTATTCCTGCACATCTTGTCTTCCACAATCAATTTCCGCCAACTCACGATAGTATCTTGATATAACGTTCCGAAAGATGACTAGTGCTTCCGACTACTTCACGTGCTTACCAAGGTATCGTGTCGTACTATGCAAGATCTGCCACTACTGCGTTTGGCCAGATAATGCTCGCACCCACCTTAGAGAAAAGCATAGCAGGCTGCCAAAAGCAGAGAGGGCGCTCGTATGCGATGAACTGCAAACCTGGCAGGAAGTTTCTCACTCGCACGAACACTTCGAAGTTCCACAGGCTGTCGATCGGCCTATACAGGGCCTACGCTTATTCCAGGATGGGAAGCAATGTCGATTGGAGCCGGAGAGATGTACCTTTGTCTGCCGCTCGATGAACAGTCTGAAAAGGCATTGGCGAGCAGTACACAAGTGGAGCGCGACCGGAAAGAGAGGCGGATCCAGGGCAGCGGCGTCACTTCACGTTTCTCTTCAGAGACAGACGGACGCATGGAAGCCTGTTGTTTGCCAGCGCTTTTTCCACACAGGACGCCACACAAGCTACTTCACAGTGCTTTCGGAGAGGCGACTCGAGGACAGTGACCCTCAACGACGAGCTGCAAATCCGCATTCGATAGCTGCCTCAGTATTACAGGACCTTGCCACTATCGAACAAGATCAGGAAAAGCGAGGCAACATAGCAAGTGAGGAAACAAGTGAAAAAGAGACTTCTCCTTGGCTGCAATTGACCCGATGGCTTTCATACCTACACGGTCACTGTTTGCTCGATGTTGCCGCGTTAGTAAGACAGCCGGATGCCGCCACTGAGCCAGTACTGCTTGCTATATGCAACAGCCTCGAACGTGTGGTCGAGGATGCATACCAATCTGTCTGCAACGACAGCATCAACGTTTTCGATCAAGTCCGGATTAACAGCTTTCTACAACGACCGAGTGCTACTGATCGCCCGCTATTGGTGAAGCTACAAAAATCGACATGGCGCCAATACACAAGAATCTGGAAGGGACTTCTTTGTTTTGTCTATCGAACGGCACAGCCAGGCCAGAAGGTCTTACTACGACATCAGCTTACAAGCAGACAAGCAGCCAATTGGTACAAGGTTGTTAATCAAGGCGAAAAGTTAGCTCAACTATCCTTGTGCGATATAACATTTGGAGAAGAAGCTACATCTGCCACAGAACAATCGTGCGACGCTCTTGACATGGATTGCCTCGAGTTTTGTGTCTCTTTGCTGGATCACGACTTGAAAGGCGACCTCTTCGAGAGCGCCGCTGTTGGATTTCTAGCGGCAATTGCCGTCGACCCTGTCAAAGGGATCCTCAGGGAGGCTTACCACTTCACACCTACTCTATCTGGCTTCATAAAGATAGCACAGATGTTGGTGATCCAGAAAGCTGTAGTAGGTGCAAGAGATGTTCCAAGCATACAGCCTGCCGACCTTCTTGACGAAATGCGAGTGCGATTCTTGATCAATGGAGTGCGATCGCCATTCAGCTGGGCTAGTCAGCTACGTGTGTATGGGAAGAAAGTGCGCGACTCAACGACATGTCTAGGATACATTTCCTGGTCAGATGATAGCCTCTCAGTCTCCTATAAAGGTGTACGTCATCTAGACATGAGTGCGCTGCAGGAATTTGTTCGCGATCAGCTAGAGAAAGCACAGGCTCAGCTCGAGAAGCTTCTACTTCTCCACTCTCAGGAAAAGCGCGAAGACCTAGACATTCGGTTCTGGATTCATCGCGTAGTTGACGACCCAACTGAGAACCAGAAGGGATGGAGCTTCCTACGCCATCCTCAGAACCTGCAAAGTGCACTGCCAGACCGAAAAATGTGGCTGCTTGAGAGGATACTCGAGAATCCGTGGCTGCAGGAAGAGTTCATACACCCGGAAAGCACAATAACAGAACCAATATGGAACCAGAAAGTTTGTCAAGACTACCTCCTCTTAGTGGATGCATTCCTCGAGCGTTTACTTCTGCTCATACATCTAACTGCAGGTCAACCAGCGCGTGGCAGCGAGATATTGAGTTTACGACATGCTAATACTGTGAACGGTCACCATCGAAATGTATTCATCGAGGGTGGTATGGTCAGCACAGTGACGACTTATCATAAGGGCTATAGCACCACAGGGAACACAAAGATCATCCATCGCTACCTTCCGAAAGAAGTCGGCGAGCTACTTATCTACTACCTCTGGCTTGTCCAACCGTTTTGTGGGAAGCTAGAGATGCTCGCTTTACGCAGAAGGGAACTCCCATCACCATTCCTGTGGGCAAAGCGAGGAAGCTTGGATCCTTGGGACAGCTCAAGACTCAGCCGCGTACTACAAATTGAGACGAAGGAGGCTTTTGGTGTTGCGCTAAACATTTCTGTTTATCGACATCTAGCAGTCGCAATTTCCCGGAAACACCTCAAATGCGGTGGTTTCAAGCGCGATTATGGTTTGGAAGAGTCTGGAGTGGACAAGCAGGGCTCTCATACATCGTGGACAGCAGGTACGACGTATGCTCGCGGCCTTGAAGAGGCTGCAGGGCATGTGGAGGCGAGAAAGTCGGAGTATCGCCGAGTCAGTCAAGAATGGCATCAGTTTTTAGGATTTACTCCTTGCTCTCTGCCTTCACAGAAGCGGCCACTAGAGGACATGTCAAATAAAGTAGACAACGGATCGAAGAGGCTGAGACCCAATAGTTACACAATGTAGAAACAGTAGACAGCACTGTCGAAGGATTAAATAGGAGCTATATACAGTCAGCTGGCTACTTCGAAGTGGTCCGTAGAGATATAGAAAGCGGCGTGCAGCAAAAAATCGAATAGAAGAGTTCTTCAAAACCCAAGAAGATCACGTGCAGCAGCCAGAGCGAGATACTACTAAGGAAGATAGTCGAGTACGTGGATCTGACGACAATATCTCTGCTGTGGTTCCTTGGTTGAGAGAGACAGGCATTGCCGATCATATACGCAATCTGAGAAAGGACGAGATTCGAACAGCAATCGCGGTCCCTCCTCCCAGAGACGAGAACGAGCTCCGCATAATCATCGATGCAATGGAGGCATTATTGCGGGACGCTCACAGGCTATGCTTCGACGGACCCGAATGCATGCTGACTTACCAATGCCGAGTCGTCCTCAGCCGCTTCCAGCCCTCCCAAGTCGACCTGACAGGAAAAACTAGACCGTTCGATCCGTACAAAGGACCGAAGAGCCTCGCAGCGTATTTCGGGATAGCGCTCCGATTTGTGTCGTACTTCAGCAGAGTCGTTGCTCCTGATGAGTACCATATTAGTGCAGTGGCTGAAGATGACGACGACATGCAGAGGCCGGAAGATGTTATCGAGGCGACAGACGAGCAGTTGGCAGTATGGCGGGATATATACCGGATCACCCAGCGAAGACGAACGTGTTCTACCGAAGAGAACAACGAGGAAGCTGACGAAGAGGAGGAAAAGGAAATGAAGGATCGACTTCTGGAGCTGTGGATGCTCCTGATCTGCCACACGACAGGTGCTCGCCGGTATGGGTCGCCGTTATTAAGTTTCTGCGCTATGCTAAGCATCAAGCCGTCGACGCGAAGCTGGTTGGAGCCTGGCAACTTCAACAGCAGCCTCTCGGCCATCATCTGGATTGTGCAACTACTGGTCTTCTACGATAGCGCTTTGAAAGAGCAGCGAGGCTGTGGCAAGACGCTCAAACTCGTGAAAGCCTACTGCGACGAGTATCTCCAGCAGACTGTAGAGACGCCGATGGGAGAGATCCTCCGATGGCGTCTGCTGCTGTTCAGAGTGTCCGGCACGAGCATCGGGACTCACGAGGCTTCCTGGGACGAGAGCGAGCAGGTGCTGACCTACGAAAATACCGAGCTACGTATGGACCAGATCCCGTCTCTGCTCGAGTCTGAGTACCAGGGGTGCAGCCAGCTCCTCTACGACGATCTCATGCTAGGCATTAGAAGTCTTCGACGGATGCAACCTCGGATGCTGAAAGACGGCGTCAACGTCGATACCGTTCGTTGGAACTTTACTCAGCACAGAGACAATAGCGATACCTTGAAAGGCGCGGATAGCGCTCTGCTAGCAAACATCAAACAGTCCGAACAATTGTGTCGGATCTTCCTCGTTGAGAACAGTCAGTCGTCTGGTGGATGGGCGTGGAGGGAGAGCGCAATGGCCGGCTACGAGGCTACGGTGCAGGAGTTCTTGAAACGGCTAAGCGTCTTGATCCATATCAGCGGCGGCCAGCCTGTACGGGAGAGTGAGTTCTTCTCGATGACATATCGCAACACGCAGCGGCGACGGTCGATCATTATCCGCTTCGACCGTGTGATGGTACACGTCCAGTATCACAAAGGTCAGCAACAGACAGGCAACTACAAAGAGAACGTCCGGTTCCTCGCCGACCCGGTCGCTGAGCTCCTTCTAGACTACATCGTCTATGTTCTGCCACTGCGAGAGAGGTTCCTGCGACAAACATCACCAAAGGCGTTACTCTCTCCGTACCTCTGGGAGAAGGATGGTAAAGTATGGCCAGAGGGTCACCTGAGTCGCTACCTGGAAGAGGCGAGCATCCGAGCATGTGTGCCCCGGCTTCACGTCGCCAACTGGAGGCAGATCACAGTAGCGATCGTCAAGACGAAGTTCGCCAGTCAGATCGAGTGCTTCGACCCTAACGATAGCGACGAAGATGCAGAAGAGATAGACCCGATCATTCGGAGCATGACCGACCAGCGAAACCACAAGACACGAACGGTGAACCGAGCCTATGCCAATCAGGCTGGAGCCGTGTTTAGCAACTTGTGGGATGGCAAAGTACGAATGGGACTACAGGCTTCGACGCTATGGCAGGACTTCTGGGGCGTAGAAACAGTCCTCAAGCGAAAGAAACGCGGCAGAGCCGAGCAAGAGTCTCGCCTAACGAAGAGGGTAGCCAAGGGGATCTACCGTCCTCGCAAGCCTTGGTCGAGCGAAGCTCTCCTCGGGGGATTGAAGAAGCTGTATGGTAACAAAGAAGCAGGCTGGAAGTCCTGCGAGCAGGAGAAAGCTCTGACCACAATTATGTCCTGGACGGAGCAGGTCGTTGCTATCCTTCCCACAGGAGCTGGAAAAAGCTTGCTTTTCATGCTTCCGTGTACTCTACCTGACGCTGGGGTAACAATACTCATCGTACCGCTCGTCTCACTCCACGGAGACATGCTCCGGCGTGCAAGAGAGATGAAGATCGATCATCTAGAGTGGCAGCCAGGCGAGAGCCGGAAGGCAGCACTGATACTGGTCAGCGCAGAGGCCGTCTCGTCGAAGGACTTCATGAAGTACGCTCGCAGGCTGATAGCAGAGCAAAAGCTCGACCGGATCGTAGTCGATGAGTGCCACCTGACTGTAGTCGCAGCCGAGTATCGACCCAGCATCATCGAGCTTACAGCTATCCGGAGCCTTAGGACTCAATTCGTCTATCTCACAGCAACTCTTCCACCATCAATGCGAGCGGAGTTCGAAGAAAGAAACTACCTCTACCATCCTACAGTGATCAGAGCACCAAGCAACCGACCGAACATCTTTTACATGGTACGTAAGATAGACGCTCGCGCCGGAAGCCTCCTCAAGCAGGCTGCAGTCGAGGCTAAAGAGGCATGGAACGACTCAGGCTTCTTCGACCACGCTTACGACAAGATCATCCTGTATGTTCGTACATGCAAACACGCGGACGACTTGGCAGAATTACTCGGTTGTCGCTCGTACACTGCAGAGAGTGGAACACCAGTAGAGAAGAAGCAGATACTCGATCGCTGGACTCAGGACCCCGGTACGCCCTACATCGTGGCCACCACAGCCCTTGCCGAAGGGTTCGACTATCCACACGTCCGACTCGTCATGAACGTAGACGAGCCAGAGTCTCTGGTCATCTTCGCTCAGGAGTCTGGTCGGGCAGGGCGGGACGACCGGCGTGCTTATTCGATGGTGCTGCTACCGGCGACCTGGCAACCTCAGGTGACGGACGATCCGCCAGTCGATGCACAGAAGATGACCAACTACAGAGACGATCCTACACTTCGAAAACGTCGGGACAAGCAAGCAGTGCACCAGTACCTACAAGGCAGGCAATGCTACCGGACGTCTTTGAGTGATTACTTGGACGTTGTCCAGGATCGAAGATGGTGCATGCCAGAAGACGTGCCATGTGATGTATGTGGGGTGGCCCATCAAGACGCGATAGATCCAGTCGAAAAGGTCGAGCGGGACATTGCACATACAGGGCTCCGACTCATCCAGCGAGAGCGGCTCCAGGCTCACACAGAGCTGGCGCAGTACCGTCTCGATCTAGCGAGCGTTAAAGGTACATGTCTGCTCTGCAGAGCGGTCAAGTCGAGTTGGGACCATGACTTCTCGACGTGTCTACGACGATTCGAGGTTTTCGAAGAAAGAAGCAGAGCCAGACAGCGGCACGAGAGAAGAGGGCGGAAATGGTTGCAACCATACACGAGCTGCTTCTGGTGTCTCAACCCGCAGTCAATTTGTCAGCAAGCAGAGCAAGGCAATAAAGGTGGCAGAGATTGCGAACACAGAGACGTCGTGTTACCACTCTGCTTCGGTGTGTTCGAGAGCGTCGAGGGGCCAGAATGGCTACAAGAGCAGTTTAATCGACAGTTCGACAGCATCGAAGACTATTTCGACTGGCTCGGGGAAGAGAGTCGATTCGGAGGTACTACTGCCATACAAGCAGTACGAGTTACGGGCTTAGCTCTACGATCTATATAAATACGGATAGTCATAACCTTCTAGCCCTAGAGACCTGAGTTCTATAAAGATAAGAGAGTAAAAGTATTGTAGTTAAAGAAGTAAACCTAGTTAAGGCTAGATAAAGCTAGAAAGATATACGTATAACCTCTAGAATATAGTAGAGAAATAAGAATAGGTATATTTATATTAGTATATTATAGAGTTAAAGTATAGTATTAATTTAGAGAGTAGAGTAAATAATAAGTATAGGATATGTTATTATAAAAGTTAATAATAGTAAGGAATTTAGAAAAAAAATTATTAGTATTAATAAAGTTTATATAAAGATATTTAGAATAAGAAGATAAAGTAAGAAGTAAGAAATATTATAAGATTATAAGATAGAAGATTATAAGTAAAATAAATATAATTAAGTAAAAGTAAAAGTAGGAGTGATTTAGAAGAAAAAGTATAAAAAGAAAGAAAAAAGAATAAAAAAAGGAAAAGTAGATTAGATTAAAAGTAAGATTAAAAAAATATATAGTTATAAAAAAATAGAAATAGAATATAATAAAGAAGTAATTTCATTTAAACATATAATATTATATAGATAAATTAGGAATAGAAATGGAATAAGATATAATAGTAAATAGAAAGAATAACTAGAATAGATATTTAGTAGAAAAGAGTTAGTTATAAGAAGAAAATAAAAGGAAGTAGATAATAGTAGATAGATATAAGAGAAATAAGAAAAGAAGGATAAGTAGAGTAAATAAGAGTAAAGTAAAATAGAATTAGAGAGAGATATTAGTAGTTTAAAAAAAAGAGAAAGAAAGAGAAATAATAAAATAAGATTAAGATTAGAATTAAGAATAGAGAATATAATTAGGAAGTAAGAGTAGGAAGTAAGAATAGGAAGTAAGAGTAGGAAGTAAGAGTAGGAAGTAAGAGTAGGAAATAAGAGTAAGAAGTAAGAGTAGGAAGTAAAAATAGGAAGTAAGAATAGGAAATAAGATTAAAGAATAGTATTAGAGAAATATAATTAAAGAAAAGAGAAGTAAGTAAAAAGATATATTAAAATTAATAGTTATTAGAGTTAAGAGAATTTTTAAAGATTTAAATAAATTAAATAAAAATAAGATAAGAGATAATAAAATAGAAAGTAAGATTTAAGTAAAGAAGAAGAAAAAAGGATATAATAAAAAGAGAAGAGAATAAGGAATAGAGAGAAAGAGAAAGAGAGTTAATTAAAGATAGTAGAGAATAGTTATTTAAAAGAAGGAAAAGAAGTTTTTAAGAAGAAATAGAAATAGTAAGAATAATAAAGAAATAAAAGAAAATATAATTAGATATAAGATAAAGAAGATAGAAGGAAGTATAAAAATAAAGAAAGAATAGAATTAGAATTTATAGAAAGTAAAAGATAGAAAGAAGTATAAAAATAAAGAAAGAATAGAATTAGAATTTATAGAAAGTAAAAAGAATAGAAGAATAAAAGAGTAAAAAGGAAGAAGATAGTAAAATATTAGAAAGGAAGATAATAAATAAAAGTATAAAAAAAATAAGAGATAATTAGAGAAAAGAGTAGAGTAATAAATAAAGATAATAATAATAGGAAGGAAAAAAGATAGTTATAAATAAAGGAGAGTAATTTAAATAGAGAGAATAAGATAATAAAAGTAATAATAGAAAGAAAGAAAATAAATAAGATTTTAGAGAGAGGGAGGAATATAAAGTAGTAATAGTAGAAAGAGATATAGAAGATAAAATAAAAGATAAAATAGAAGATGAAATAGAAGATGAAATAGAAGATGAAATGGAAGATGAATGGAAGATGAAATGGAAGATGAAATGGAAGATGAATGGAAGATGAATGGAAGATGAAATGGTTATTTCACGACCTGATTTTCCCCTTAGGGTTAGACCTTCAGAAATGGAAAATAATTATTTTCTTTACTATAACATATATAACAAGCAATTCTATACAACTCTGTCTCTTCAGAATATCGAAGAGAGTTATTGTTATTGTGTATGTCATCGTCGAAGTTATCGATTTTGTGGTGGCTACGAAGCGGGATGCTAAGAGCGTGACAATTCCTGACGAAACGGGTAAAGCGCGCTAAGAGCGTGACAATTCCCGGCCAAATGCGGAAGGGCAGAGTACCCATGCCTTGCTACAGTGACAATATTGCACAAGCCACGTGTATCGCAGATCTGATCTAGTCAAATATGCCTGGCAAACGTGGTCGTCCGATCTCTGGAGAGAGCGATCATGCAGACGTCAACCACCGCCGTGAGCTCGACCGAGAACGACAACGGCGCCGCAGAGAACGCCTACGAACTGTCGGTGCAAGCAGACGAGTGGAGAGGACAACCGAGCAGTTGGAACAAGGCGAGCAAATCATCAATCTCACCACATCTGCAGAAGATGAAGCAGCCACGACTTTACTCCAGCTTGGCCTCCGAGTTCAGGGTTTGACGCTTCCACAAGATCTAGCTGAAGCCGAGTTGCAGCGAAACGCAATCGACGTAGACGAAGACCACCAGATGTATTCGAACATTGAAGGAGCTCAGGGTGATATCAGGGAAAGCCAGCGACGGGTACATCCAGGTTTCTTCAAGCAATTTGCCAGAAGACCATCCCATGAACATGAACAAGAACAAGAACAAAAAGGGGCCCCACAGGGTCAGACCCCGCTTGCACGATACTTTCCCTCACTCCCAGCAAGGAGTAGTACGGAAGACGCGACAACACGACGTGTGAGTAGTCCGACTCGCGATGATTTGCTACAAATCCCCGTTGCTGGACCAAGTACACTAGAAGCAGAACCGTATAATGATGAACTATCCGCAGAGAACCTGGCGGTCGCAAACCAACAAGAATACACACCCGATTGGACAAGGCAAGAAAATAGAGAAGAAGACTTGATGGAAAGCGGGAATGACAATGTAAACTATAGTTGGAGTGACATCCAGCCTGGCGAGGCGTTAGTCCACCGTGGGCTTGGAAGCGAGGATCTTCTTGGCCTGGAGCAGCTCCCTGGACCCGAAGACGACCGCAGCGACAGTGAATCGCACGTCAGCTTCGCTTCTGAGCATACCTCTTTGCATACCGAAGAAGGCGACGTTTATGAAACGACCGCTCACGACTTTGTAGTGCAAAAGTTGTATGATGAGCTTGTGCAAGGCTTCCATGGCTGTACGCAAGACGAGCATCACGAAGACAGCAGGCGGCACATGGCTGATGCAGGCGAAAACCATCATGGTCTTAGCGAAGTTTTCAATGACAACAGCTTCCCATCTGTTCTAGGTCTTCAAGAAATGATTACGCCTGAACGTCTGGCTCGAGAGAGGACGCCAACACCCGAACAGTGGAGATCAGTATTTTGTGGTATCCCGTCACACGGCCGTCAGCGATATCCGAATAACGTGTGCCTGCACAAAGAAGAGACCCGAGCTGTTGACGCCGACATCGCGTTCGATATCGACAGCTTCCTGGGATTCGCGACATCACTTGCATTTGCGAAAAAGGATTGTGGTCTCAAATAGCGCCGCAGACAAAGCAGAATTTGTCGGCAGACGTTCACATCCAAGAACGTATGTTCACACAGAACGAGAATCCTGGACGTTCAGACTATTCCAATCTGGCTATGTTACAACGCATCCCACACTTCATGCTCGGTCGTATTGAGGGCGCTCACGACATCACCGTCTTCATCTTGTTTCCGCACATTCCAGTGCTCGGAGATAAATTCAAGTCTCTCACTGAAGAACAACTCGCCCGATGGGCCGATCAAATCTATCTTCCAGCTCTGCACAAGTTCTATAACGCCCACTACACGCAGCACATTCCTGCGAGTTTCCGGACGGCATCTGGAAACTCAAAGGCACATTCTGTTGAGACCCGGCAGGTCCAGGGACAGAGTTACAACTCGAAGCGTGCCATAGGCTATCACCTCCAGCCAGAATATCTAGATGATGTTTGGAGCGAGATCTTGACGAGGATAGCAGATGTTCCAGGCCTTGCCCATTTCCGAGACCCTCAGATTTTCTTCTCGTCCAAAGGAACGAAACTGCAGTTTAAAACTAGCGATCTAAGACCACACCTGGGCGATGCAATGGAACATTTCCAATCGTACCTTGAGGATTGTCTTGACCTCAGTTTCGTAGAGACGGATCGGTTGTACGTCGATATTGGCAAAGAGATATGTCCTCAAACCAGCTTGATCGGAGATCAAGAGTCGCATCTCGACGACGAACCACAAGTATACGCATGGAAGCGGTGTTGTCTGGAAAAGTATATGAAGTGGATGTACGACGACCAGGCTCCGAAGAAGGGGGAAGGACAGCGGTACTACACGCAGAACATGCTCCATGACACTGGGTCACTCACGAGTGTGACTCCTAAAAAGTCAAAACATCGAGAAGGAGGACTGATCTATAGCCAGTTCTACAATTCGGTGAAAGAGATTTACGACGCCAACAAGTGCTTCCCATTCGCGAATGACGCTATAGAAGAGCTCGCGCTAGATCCTCACATCCGTAACGCTACGAGGAATATACTTGGAGGCGGCCGCCGAGATGCAAAGACTGTCGAGGTAGGGTATCTGGCAAGCAAACAAAGAACTCACCACGCGTTGCGAGATGCAAGGCGGAAATCGTACGGGATCAGGGAAGAGCACCGTGTGACATGGTCTGTTTTCCAAGGCTTGAAAGATCGTCTCGATTTCGACAATACACAACACTCGGTGAATTCTGTGACCGAATGTCCTTCGTACGCATGGGCTGTTAAGACGGAAATATTCGTCGATTTTGTATGGCGCAGCGTGGACAAGTTTGCCACGGGCTTCGAGATTGTAAAAGCCCGTAGTCGGAAGGACTTCACGACTTGGGAACAAACGAAGATGATGGCAATGTTCTTGCGCTGCCTGAGATACGTCTGTGGCGGTCATCTGTTGGAACAAGAAGGCGCACTTTGGCATAGCAAGCGGGAAAAGATGGTCGGCGAACCGCCACGCCTGCGATTGTGGTATGGTCTTGGTTTCAAGAACACTCTTGCAGTATACAAGTACTGCTGGTTGGAGCCACGTATAGACTGGAACGTAATCCAATTCAAGTCGGATGTCACAGATGATATACTCTTCGGGAACAAGACCTTACAAGGTCAGTACATGCGTCGTGGGAAGCAGGCGAAAGGATTCTTCGACGTCAGTCGGCAGCTCGAGTTAGCGCTTGACTGGGTTGAGAAATACCAGGACAACGACCGATTGTGCGATCGTCTCGTATCCTGGATAGTGCACATTTGTCTGTTACAGTTTCGCCTAGATGTGATCAGCGCTGTGAAAGCAGAAGTCAAGCCAGAGGAGCAAGAAGAGGCACTGAAAGGGGAGCAGGGCCTGAGCTACGAGTACCTGGACGAAATCATGAGCGGGAGCTGCTATTTGATGTCAGGCAACAAAACGGAGTTCAAGCAAGTGTCTGATCTCGGGCACTTCCTGTTCGATTTCGACGACGGGACAATGAGGGAACACTGGGAAGACCGCCCGTTCAGAGTGCTGTATCGACGAGCCAGGACCGGGATCAGGATACGCAATAGGCAGTACAAGCGAACTCTTCAGACACGGCTCTGGGAATGGCTATACACATACCATTGGGTGTTGCCGTATCTGACTCTCATTCTACGAAGAAATCACGGTGGTTTTATTGAAAGTGTAAGCGAAATTCGAGGTGGGTCCAGCTTCTACAGACGGTGGTTTGTTTGAAACTTTGACGGTGGTTTGTTTGAACATTTGACATCGTAAAATTATGAGATCAAGGTAGGTGATGCAGTGATACAGCGAATTACTGGAAATGTTGCAAGAAATGTAAAAATAATTTTTTTAAGTGATGTTCGCGTAAAGTCGTCCGCGGGGCTGGATTCCGACAAAGTAGGGTTAGCTCGGCGCAATACGCTGGTGTCGTGGATAAATTGCCGACTCGCATACAGACAAATAACAAAGATAGCAGCAACCGCAACATGGCGTGGGTATATATAGGGGTAGGTTCGTCACGTTGTAATTGTAGTAGCATCTGCTTTGAATAATTATCTCCGTAACAACAAAAGGGTCAACGCGGTGAAGATGGGCAGCGTGCAAGAAGACTTCGACGGCATTTTTCAACACATGCAAAAATACAAGATCATTGTGTGTAAAAGATGCGTTTTCGCTGTCGTACCGCAACAGATCGATCGTCACTTACGTGAACATCACCCGCAAATCGACAAACAGAATCGCATTCGCATTGTTGAAAGGGTAAAGACGTTAGAAGCAGTCGCGCATTACAAAGAAGACGTCGAATATCCGCAAGCGGGCGAAGCGCCGGTCGAAGGACTAGAGGTCTTCAAGGACGGGCTGCAGTGTATGGGACAACAAGACGGCAATCCGTGCAGATACGTGTGCCGAACGGCGTTTGGTATACAGAAACACTGTCGATTGGAGCACGGCTGGGTGAACGAAAGAGGCCGTGGAGGAAATGTGCGGAAGAAGGGGAAGCAAGCGCTCAACCGGATGTGGGAGGACAAACGGTGGTGTCAGCGATTCTTCGAGTACCGGCAGTGGCAACGATACTTCGTCGTTTCACGAGGGGCGCTAGACGAGGGAGACGAACATGTGGAGGGGGAGGGCAAAGATCAGGAAACGATCGACGCGGACGCAGGACTACGAGAGGTTCTACGAGAGGGCCGAGTGAAGGTAGAGGAAGCACGACAGCGGCAGACGGTAGACGGCAGCTTCAAGCGATACGTCGCGGATCCGTGGCTCGAGTTCACGGGCTGGCACAGGCACTTGGCCGGATTTCAATGGGACGATCTTCTGGGGTTTGTCGAGTGGACCGCTAGGGAGCGAGCGCAAGGGCAGAGCAACAGAGGCAGAAGGGTGGTCCGGGTGGGAGAAGAGGACGAAGGAGAGGAAGAGCTGACGAGAGCGTGCAAGGGGACGAGGTCGGTGGTGCGAAGGGCATTCGAGGTATGCAGGCCGGGAACGACAGGAAGAGCAATCTTAGAGTACGTGAACAGGAAAGAAGCAGCAGGCGATCAGAGCATGAAAGCGTTCGACGGCAGCCGTAAGCCGAGATCGATCAAGAAGTATACGGAGGTATGGCTGAAGATCTTACGGTACATCTGGCGGACGGCAGCGAAAGAGAACCGACCGAAGTACACGTTGACGGACCGACAACGAAGGTGTCTATCGGAGCTTCACGCAGCAACGAAGGAGGAGGCAGAAGCAGAAAAGGGGCGGGGAGAGAAGCAAGGAAATAGAGGGAAAGAGCTGCGCGAGGCGACGGAAAGGGCGTGTTTGAGGTTTTGGCTCGCGATGTTCGATCACGAACTGCAAGACGACGAGTACGAGAGCGGGATTATCAGCGGGCTGGCGGTGTCGGGCATGTCGCAGAACGGTGGCAGGAAGTGGAGGTCGGCACTCTTATACACACCGGATCTGTCAGGTATGGTGACAGTTCTGCGAGCGCTGGTGGTGTACGGTGCGCGAGAACGAAGGCAGGACGATATCGCGGAAAAGATGTCGCAGGGCTTGAAGCGGGAAGAAGCCGAAAAAGCGACGTCGTCAGTGTTGCATAACGTAAAAACGTCGATTCACGATTTCATGACGCTCACGGCATACGGAGGCAGGGCGACACCGTTGAATCACATCATGCAACAGCGGACGTACGGCAGGAGGATACGGGAGTCAACAAAGGCGAGCACGAGAGTGGCGTGGGCCGGGGACACGATCTTGATCGACAAGGTGGCATTTTCGATCGAAGACATACGGGCTGTTTCATTCGAACTGCGAGAGACGGCAAGGAAGCGATTACTCTCGGATTTATTGTTTGTCAGTGAGGACGGGGAAGAGGGAAGGAGCTGCCGCCGCTACAGCTCGAGAAGATAGTGGACGATATGGGCTGCACTGACGAAGGGTGGAGCTTTCTGACAGACAGCAGGAATAAATTCGCAGTGGATGGTGAGGAGTGGCTAGCGGGGCGTGTGTTCAGGGAGGTGAGGCTGAGGGAGAGGTTCATGCGAAGAGGCTGGGCAGGAGAAGAAGGCAAGGGGAGGGCGAGGTGGAACGAAAGAATGGTGGAGGGCTACTTTCGTCAGGTCCGTCAATTCAAGGAGGAGCTGTTCACGCTGGCACATCTATCGGCGGGGGCGCCGGCAAGGGGGACGGAACTGATCACGGTGATGCATCGGAGCCCGCAGCAGGGCAGAGGGGAGAGGGGGGTGTTCGTGGACGACGGGATGGTGGTATTTGCGACGTCGTATCACAAGAACTATCAGCACAGCAAGACTAAGAAACCGATACAGCGATATCTGCCGGAAGAGGTGGGAGAATTGCTGGTTTACTATCTGTGGTTAGTAGAACCGTTCGTTCGTCTATTGCAGACGGCGACGAGGGATCGAGTAGAGTGGTCAGACTATATTTGGGAGCCGAAGAACGAAGAGGGGTGGGGAGAAGGGGGAGGTAGTAGCGAAGAGGAGGAGAGTGACGAGGAGGAGGAAGGGTCGCAGAGCGAGGGGGAAGAAGGAGGAGGGAAGGAAAGAGGGTGCGTGAGCATGGTAGACAGGAGGGCAGAGCAGGCGGCCGGGGACAAGGGAGAGGCATACGCGAGCAACGTGGACGGATTCTGGGGGACGGACAGGGTGAGGAACACGCTGAAGAGAGAGACGGGAAAACGCATTGGGGCGAGCATTGGCACTTCGACATGGAGGCAAGCGTACGCGGCTCTTCAGAGGCGATACACTCGCGATATCAGGGTATTCAAGTCGGTGACGCGGTGGTACGACGAACAGGAGCGGAGGCAAGACAAAGACATGGAGGACGGATCCGACCCGGAAGAGGACATAGCAGCCCGGCAGGCATGTCACACGCGACGAATGGAGGAGATGATGTACGGGTTGCTGCACGAGGAGTGGCGGGGAACGACGACGTCAGAACGGGAGGGTTTCCGGCGGGTGAGTCGAGACTGGCATCGATTGATAGGATGGCCGTCAGCGAAGAGAGGGACAGAGGGCGATGAGAGGGTGCGGCACAGGGTGAGGCTGGAGCAGGAGCAGGCGGCGATCAAGAGGGAGGAAAAGGTGAGGGGCATCGACATCGAGCAACAGCTACGGTTGATGTACGGCAACGGAGCGAAGTTCCGGGGGATACAAGAGCAGGCATTGGAATCGATCGTCAAAGCAGGGAAACGGAGAGTTCTAGTGGTAGCAGGGACAGGCAGCGGCAAGAGTCTGTTGTTCATGCTGCCGGCAGCGGGGTCGGAAGATGGGTTGACGATCGTTGTGGTACCGACGCTCTCGCTGCAGGAAGACGTCAAAAGACGTTGCGAGGCGGCAGGTATTGGATGCGCAGCGTGGAGCGAAGGAGGCACTGGACGGTACAGTTGTCAGATCATGGTGGTGATCGCGGAAGCTGCGGTGACGATGGCGTTTGCGAGGTTCATCGACGCGAAGAGAGCATCACGGCAATTAGAGCGGATCGTAATCGATGAGTGTCACACGGTGTTGGAATCTACAGAGGAGTGGCGACCGGAAGTTCGACGGTTGCGGGAGATGGGTGGGAAAGGCACGCAGGTGGTATTTCTGACAGCGACGCTACCGCCGACGGACGAGAGCAGATTCTTCGACGCAGTCGGGCTGGAAAAGGAGGCAACGACGGTCATCCGAGAGTCAACGAGGAGGACGAATGTAGCATACCGGGTGTTGGAGTACGAGAGGGGCACGCTGGAAGAGACACTGCAGAAGCTGGTAAAAGAGAGGATGGCAGTGGACGGGGAGGGGAAGATGGTCATATACTGCAAGTCGATCGCGGAGACGAAAAAGATGGCGAAGATGCTAGAATGTAAGGCGTACTATCGAGAAGCAGGAACGGAGCAAGAGAAGCGTGAGATACAGGCAGAGCTTGTGAGGAAAGGAGGAGCGAGGGTGTTCACGGCAACAAATGCGTTAGGGTTGGGGGTGGATGCGCCGTCGATTCGGACAGTAGTTCATACAGGGATTCCGTTTGATCTGCGGCAGTACGGACAGGAGAGCGGACGAGCCGGGAGGGATGGAGGGCGTAGCGAAGCGTTCATCTTGCAATGGTTGAAGAAGAGCAGAGACGGCAAAGTGGCGAGAGAGAGAAACACGAGGGCGGGAGAAGAAGTAAGAACGTTCGTGAGGGGGGAGAGGTGCCGTAAGGCGGTGATGGAGGAGTTCATGGACGGCAACGCGAGGGCATATCGGTGTCAAGTCGGAGATGGGGAGGCCGGATGTGACGTTTGTGAAAGGACTGGAGGAGAAGTCGGCGGGGAGGCAGAGGCAGAGGCAGAGAGAGTAGCATCCCGGTCAGAGGTGGGGAAGGGGAAGAGGAAGTTAGGAAGGATCGAAGCTGACGAGAGGGACTTAGGGAAGAGATCGAGAGGGGAGATAGGTGACCGCTGGGAAAGCACGGAGAGTCTGAGGAAGAAGTTAGAGCGATACGCGGAAGGGTGTTCGATTTGTGTGACGAAGGGAGAGGGGGGTTGGGCCGGGCACGAGTGGTGGGAATGTGAGGTGGCGAACGAGGTAGAGATGCGGAGGATGGAGCAAGCGTGGGACGAGTTAGGCTCGATCGAGTGGGCAGAGTATTCGAGCTGCGAGGGTTGCAGGACGCCGCAGGCAGTGTGCAACAGTTGGGAGGATGTGGACAACCGGCAACGAGGAGTGTACAGGAGAAAAGAAGGGGTAGAGTGTCACTTCAAAGGAGTTTTACGGGCGGGGCTAGCGGCAGTGCTGACGGTACGAGAGGAAGAAGCGAAGGAATGGTTGGAAGAGATTGTAGCGAGTAAAGCGAAGTGGGTAGGAGAAGAGCAAGGGAGGTTTGGCTGGTGGGAGATGGTAAAGAAATGGCTAGGGCGAAGAGTGGATATGAGAGGCGGATGGCAGGGCAGCGGAGCGAGCTTGCTGTTCGATAAGGTGGCGTCGGGGGAGTGATAGGGATGGCAGCGTGCGTCTGGGACATTAGA
Source organism: Cladosporium colombiae (assembly GCA_026122715.1). NCBI lineage: Eukaryota > Fungi > Ascomycota > Dothideomycetes > Cladosporiales > Cladosporiaceae > Cladosporium > Cladosporium colombiae. The sequence goes on from JAKZFA010000021.1 coordinate 73,469, forward strand.
GCACGACGGGCAAAGGCCGAGGGTGGGGATGAGGGTAAGGTGAAAGGAGGGAGGTTATAGAGGAACGTGAGGCTTTGTAGATAGGATATTATGAGGAAAGTTCGGGGTGAGGATCGGTGCGCGCTCCGTTGAAGACGCAGGCAAGCGTTAGCGGGAGATGATGTTGGACGAATAAGAGCGAGAGGGCGGGTAAGCGGCTAGAAGGTGGTTGTTTTATGCAGGCAGCCGTTAGCGCGGGAAGGGCAGAGAGGGGAGGGGTTGGGCAGAACGGTAAGGAGACGAAGGGGGAGGGAAGGGTGGAGGAAAAAGAAGTGAGGGAAAGCAAAGTCAGGCAGAGCGAAGTGAAGTAGGGTAAAACGAAGTGAAGTGAAGTAGAACGGAGCTTGGTGGAGTGGTAGGATTAGGCGGAGGCGACACGACCGGAGCTAGGTGCGGGCGGGGCACGGGCGGGAAGGAAGAAGGGGAAAGAACGAGGACAGCGGAGGCGGGGAGGAGTGGAAGGGAAGGGCGAAGACAAGGGGGAGGGAGGCAGGGGGTTGAAGGATAGAGGGGAGAGTGCTGTGGTAAGGGGGAGGGTGAGGACGATGATTAGGGTTAGGGTATAGAGACGGGGTGAAGAAAAACGGGCTACTGACTACATATGCGCCGAATGGATCGACCCTCCATTTGGATCGACCCCCTGTTTTTCTGATTGACCAATTACAGGCAGGCACGACAGGCTGAAAGCTGGGGAAGCCGCTAGGCCTTTCTAGGCCCGCGCGTCGCTCCTCGTGTCTCGGTCGCGCCGTTCGTCCCTGTGGACTAGGTTCCACGCTATCAGTGACACCATATTGCTGACATGGCGACCAAAAACAACGCTGCACTAGATCTTTTCCACTTGCTACCAGACCAGCGAATCTTAGCATGCCGAGCATGCAAGGCAGGGGTCGTGCCGCAGCATCTTGTGACCCACATCCGAGCTCACCATCGAAGGCTCTATCCCGAGTTCGAGACAAAGCGATTCACGACCGAACGGGTGGAAAACCGCTTACTAACGTCATTACTGTGTGAGCTTCTTAACCCTCCTTACCGAGAGCATACCTGTGCCTCCCCCAGACACGAAGGCTTTCCCGGTCCTGAAATTGCACGTTGGTCATGGTTGTACGTACGCATTGCCCTATCGTGTCAAAACGCGAAGAGGAGATAAGAAGACACTACAACATTTGCCATGCCGAAATTTGACGTGGACGTGGTGAAACCGTGGCCAACTCCAGGGGTATAATGCAAAAACGGCTTAACAGTGAGCATTACGGCGATCAACCACCATGCCAGCCGGCGTTCTACCAGCAATTCTTCACAGCGGGAGTGAAGGGCAGTATATGCTTCCGCGTAAAGGCGCCCGAGACAGAGACGAAGAATGCGACACCACTGCAACAAAGCTCCGTATCTACATCCGATGAAGGCGACTTTGTGAAGGGCCAGATCTTTGGTGCTCTCGCTCGGCTTGAGACGACACAGTCTGGAGAACAGCTTGTTCTGGACGCCGATCTCACCAGTACGCAGGTATCTCCATGGCTCGAGAAAATTCGATGGCTGCAAAGATCGAGGGTCGAGAATTCAATTACACATGTCGGGAGCATAGTGTAATTCAGAAGCATTGCAAAACGCACGGGTACAAAAACCCGCGCACGAAAGGACGACCCAACGAAGACACCGACTACAGCCGATTATGGGTCGAGAACCAAACATGTCAATGGTTTTTCTGCACAGGCAAATGGCAAAAGATGTTTCCCGTCCAGGTAGTGCCACATCCCAGCCAAGCGGCCACGGTCGACATCGCCACCAAGGCCAACGAGTAGATGGACGAATTGTTCACCGACATGGACCAGGAGCAGGAACGAGTCTGTACTGAACGCAATCGATACGAGCCGAATCCATGGTTAGAGCACACGGGACGGGAGCGTCATTCGCACAGCGACCATAGACGGTGGATCACAGAATTCGTCAAAGCCGATCCGAATACGAAGAAAATGCAGGAACGTTTAGGACAAGACGAGGATCGGTTCGAAGTAGATCGGGGGAAGGCGTTATCCCGAGCATGCGAGGGTACGATGTTGTTAGTACGCCGTTCGTTCCAGACCAGTCGTGCGGAGATTGTCGGGCGACGTGCGTTGCATCGCGTCAAACGAAGGGAGAACGGTGCGCCGAACAACGACAAGTCATTTTACGGCAAAGAAAAGATCAAGACGATCCGCAAATACGCCAACTTGTTCACGCAAATATCGAGGTACATTTGGAGGACGGCGGACATGCCAGAGGGCCCAAATATCGATTGACAAAAGCCCAGAAGCATGCATTAGCATGATTGCAGCACGCAGCGTCAGGACGAGTATCGAGCAGCGACGAGCGAGAGGGTATCTTCCGAGCCAGTTCGGAGTTTTGGCTCGTTATGTTCGATCACGATTTTCTGGGTTTCGCTCTAGAATTGTGTCACATCATACACGGAGCACTGAGGGTCCTCACTGCCAAAAAGTTTCCAAGTACAAGCGTTTAAGGAAATCATCCGATAAAATTCTGTTTCATAGAAACTGACACTCCACTTCATGTCCACGACCGGGGACGCCGTTACGGACAGTTGATCCATCAGAGGCGCCGGATGGTCGTGATATCGACGTAGCTACATTCATAGGGATGATCGGGGCATGCTTTACAGAGAACGTAAGCTCCCTGCGTCTCGCCAGGGTGACTTCCAGTCTGACAGACTTTGAATTTTTTCCGACAGCTCTTTGCCTCACAGGTATATGAATTGTGTTCATTGTTGGCATGTCCGCAAACGCTACAGAACCCTTTGGTTCCAGAGCTGGCCGACATTTTGATCAACAATCTGATACTTCCAGACAGGTTAGCATTTTGCTGCCCTACCAGATGGTTCTTGGTGCTTACAATGATCAGCGCTAAAGATGGAGACCAGTCTTCAAAGCGTACAAAGCCGAATGCTTGTAGGCGGAAATCACGATTTAGTGAGTAACGCTAGTGATTTTGCCGACGTGTAGTAGCTGAAGCACGAGGCAAATTAAATCTCGAAGAGAACTCGTCGTGTTTGGGACAAAGGTTGACGAGAGCATCCACCTGAACACGAAGGGATTAGGTCAGTTTTTAAGGTCTTGCCGGAATCATGCCGTGTTGTGATCCGCATCAGTACACACAGTATACGCGCGCGCCTAAAATAACATGTTGCAAAGATTTACGATGACATCCAGTCATTCTTATCATCCGTACCGAACTTCCACAAAGCGCGAACTCTAGGCGCCCTTGTTCAACTGCGGTCTACGTGTTTGTGATTATCTCAAGCACGCCTCGTGAAACGCAAGCTAAGCGCCCGCCTGAATCCTTCCGAATTCATAAAGGCAATCAATGACGTCACTCTGGCTCCCGCTGGCCCCTGAATTGCGCGCGCTGACAGCACATGTGAATACCTGGTTTCCACTACACTTCAACACTGTATCGTTATGTCACCACAGCCCTAGATGAGCACCGGAATTAGTGGCTACTACTATGCAAGACCCGGTACGCTTGAGTGATGAAGAGTTTCGTTCTATCTACCAGCAAGCCTTCGAATCATGGACCCTGCTCCACCGTCGCATAGTCAACAAGCCTGAGATTCCAAGTCATGCACTCTTCCCGGTCGTTGCGCAAGATCACCCAACTTTGCCACTCACCTTGGATCTGGAGTACGACAACGAGGGGGTTTTTGCTACGGGTTTCTCAACATGGACCTCTGTCAAAGCCAACTGTACCTCCAAGTTACCATCATTCCAGCAACACCTGCGTGTAAAGGTTGCTGTGGAGCAACCGAATCTGCTAATGATCCCAAAAAATGGTGAGAAGAAAGGAATTTGTGCTCAGTTTGCAGCACGAGACAGTTCTTATCTATCAGTACTGGTATTGGCATGGTCGTACATCTTGTCGGCTCGCTGGACGGAAACATTGCCAGGATCCTGTACGATAAATTATACGCAAGCCAAGCCGGCACAAACTCTTGGTACGGACGAACATATCGCGAGCAAGGACACCGTAGAAATCTCGCTGGCAGATGCTGAATTTGAAGAGGTTCGGTGGTGGGCAGCCGTCCTTGCGCCAGGCCAAGGATGGAAAGCTCAGATGGGCTCTCACGAAATAGAGTACATGTCGCCTTGGTCTGTCAACCTCCAAGCAGACTGTAGATTTGTTCTACGACATGCGGCCGGAGATTTGCCATCATTCGCTCAGGCTGCGAAATTTAAAAATGCTAGCAGATATCTCGAAAAGTTCTGCACACATCGCAATATAGTGGATCAAAGCTGGGCAGCATTAGCAGCCGTGCTATTGCTTCCATCCATGAGCAGCGCTAGAGGGTTGAGCTTGCCCTTTCCAAGCATTGGCGAATCAGGAAAATCGTGCTTCCTCGAAGGACCTGGGGCTCAAGTTCGTCGTGACTTGCAATATTGCTGGACGTGCGACGACCGCCAAGTAGACAAGCTTATCACCCTTAGCTGCAATACCAGAGGTATAAGACCTATGCTGCTAAGTACATTCTACGAGCCCAGCATTGAGTGCAATGCTGTCACACCATGGCTGCAAGGAACGTCGGCAGCGATCGATTATCTGGGACAGTCAGATTCATACTGGATCACACGCATGTGTATGGAGCGAGCGCCCGCTGTGGCGTTCTTGTGGCTCGGTGTAATCGTCTTGGACCTTCACCAGAGTTTACTCCAAGGGGTTCGGTTCGGGCAGATACCGATCGACTTGCACTCAGCAGCATGGTCACGAACAACGCAGTCCTTCATCCAAGATAGCCTTTCTTCTCCTCTTGCTGCCAACGGAAATGTCTCACGAGCAGATGAGTGCAGGCTTCTTTTTCTCTCACAGTCAGGCTCACATGCTCGATTTCCATTGTGTCAGTGGAAGCCATTTGGTACCACGGCAATCGAGGATACCGATCTCGAGGTCCGAGATCATCGGGCATGCGGTTTTCACCAACTTCGATATGAAGGAGTTTCTTGGAAGTGTCAGGGCAAAAAATACGAATATCAGCCTTCGACTCGAAACCTGGATGACTGCAATACGACCAAGGGCAAGTTTCAAGTGAAATCGTATGACAAGACAGATCCAGTGCCTTCTTGCTTCACGGGACTGGACCGAGACAGGGAAGCCATTTCCGAAAACGCCACCCGTAACATGTTCGGATGGCTCCGCAGCGATGGTTTTGCGCGCAATGAGGCTGACATTTGGAAGCACGAATGGTTTGAATCTTCTGATTCAGATGATTCCAATGATTTCAACGATGAATCGAGTGAAGAGAAACCCTCCGGAAAGCTGTATCGATCGTCAATACAGGTGTTGGTATGGCTCTCGGACCTCAAAGCGGATGGCAGGGTCTCGAACGCCCTCTGAACATGCTCTTGGCTCAACGTTGTCTTTGATGACGAATCCACTGGAGCTGGTTGTATCACGAAACCAAATCACGTCTAGAGGCCGAAATGGCTATACATTTAGACCTCGACAAACTATTTCTGGTGGTAAATACAGGACTATACACAGCTTGAGGGCTTCTAAAACCCTACAAAGTAATTTTCAAGTCCGTCTCAATCATGGTCGTGCTTCTACTCATTGTTGTAAATAATGTAATTCTCTTGTTCAGCTGTGTCGAGCGAACAATTCTGGAAACTTCCAGTCTAGCGCGCGTTCCTGACAAGCTGCCGAAAGTCTTAGCGCGTCAACGTTACGCTTGTCTTCCCTTCCCGCATCGGATACCCATGTGGCTCCGTGGTCAAACATGATCATTAGATGTGGTAGGCCATTCGCCCAAACAACGATGATTTTGAAAATCGTCGGCGTAAGGAAGCGAGGGAACAAATGGCACGGAGAACTCTCACCGCCGAGAAGCGCGAAGCAGTAGGCTTGTAAGCTTCTATAGTCGGCGTGGCTCATCTCACGTGATGCCTGAGAAGCGATCCAGACGAAGATACAGATGAGGAAGAACGAAATACCGCAGTCCGAATATGCACGCAAGGGCAAGACATGAAGGACACGGCGAACGTACGGGACAGGATTTCAGCATCACACCCCATACATTTTGAGCTCAGTGCTACTGGCGGCGAGCCTCCATCGCTTGACCTCTCAGTCTTTGGCACGCCTGCCGGGGTTTCTGATGAAGCCATCAGCCAAGGCTGGAATGTCGAGAACTTTGCCTACACGAATGTCGACAAAGTGACCGAGTTTGGAAGGTTTGAGCAGCGACTACCGCATTCGACTGTCATGTTTGGCAAAAGGGTGTGTCACGTGTATTTGTACGTGGAAGTGTCTAGATTATCTGCGGCGTTCTATGCGATATTCGCCAAGGACGGACGCGTCATCAAACAACTGCAGAACACACCCTTTGACAAAGTCTTCCAGGATGGGGAGCTCACTGCGAAATGGAGAAGGTACCGGAACGTCGACTTAGATGTCGTTCGGCTCAAGCAGGTTGCACGACCAGAATCGTTGTTCGTACAACCACGAGAGTCCTCGGCATCAAGAAGTCAGCCATCTGAAGTCATCATCTCTCGAGAACCTTCGGCATCGAGCAGTCCACAACCTGATGCTATGAACGTCGACACCTCGCCATCAAACTCTAGTGCAATACAACCGGACGTTATCCAAGTCAGCCAGACAAAGCAAACCAGGATATCATCACTTCCAAAGAGAAACCACGCGAAGCAACGCAGAACTTCAAGCGTGCGAATGGGCATGGATCAGACGTGCGTAGAGCACAAGACGACGAGACGGAGTCTGAGATGGAGTTATGAGTGTGTCGGAACCTATCATGAGGAGATTGAGACATCCAACTACCGTTACGTCTGCATTGCTGACAGATATGAACCCCATGGCAGATCCGAGCTATGAGTCAGTACTTCTACCTAGTCTGTATTGAGCTTAGATGGGGCGCCTGTGCGCCTAATGCAAACGCCTCCGCGCTTGTCGCGAGCTGTAAGCAGACAAAATTGGCCGCCTCCATGTGGGATCTTTGCCGACGGCCGCAGCTGTGTTATTTAAAGCGCCAGAGCGTAGCTTTCTGCATTTGTGATCGTGCTAAAGTGCCAGTATTCTAGGTTGGATGCGGTCGCACTGTTCTCCTCGATGATACATAACTCGAAAGGCAATGCTTCAATCTCTCATTCCATCGTCTGACCAATCAACATTATGCCGCCTTCTCTACGTTGTCCTCATACATTGCACAATAGACCTCTTCTTCCATTCTCTTCTCGATGCCGTCTTCACTGAGATATGTGATTTCGAAAGCAACATCTTCCCGGACGTCCTTGCGATTCTCCTCAGCCACTCGGTCCAAATCGTCAAACAATGTTGGCGCGAGAGATATAGCTTCGTTGCTATCAACTATCTCAGCGTCCGCGGAAGAAAAGCCTCCTCTTGGCTCACGCAGGGAAACCTCAACTTGTTTAGAGAACCATCCCTTCTTGGCGATCGTTGCGAGCTCATAGGCGTACACGATGTCGTTCTCTGGTCCAGGACGAGATCTAACATCTTGATGTCTTGTTGCACCTGAAGATACTCCTGCCTGTGCACCCGCTGTCGCCTGTTCGGCTAGGATGGCACCTCCACCAGCCTCGATATGTCGCTTGTCCACTTTCAAGTTGACATGCCGAAACCCTCGAGCGATCTTCAGACCAGTGATGATGAATACAGGATGAGAGCCATGCATGCTCCAGGAGTCCATCCTTGCTTTGACTGACGGTTCCTGGGCGCGGGCGGTCACATCTTTCGCGTTAGGATATCGTAGATAGCGCTTGGTGTCCAGTCGATCTGTCTTGAAGGCAGCTGCTTCCTCGTGGCTCATCCCGATAGCTGCCTTGACATTGAATTGGTCGCAAAATTTGACCCAGGCATCCGCGCGCACTCCCGAGCTAGAGCTGGTGGTGCTTTGAAAACCGTCTCCATGAGTATGCGTTTTGGGTTCTTCGGCGAGACTGCTAAGTCGCTCACCAGTTACCGGACGTTCGGGATCCTGAATGATGGTTCCAATCGCCGGAAATTGGCTCGGATGGGTAGTGAAATCGGTGTGAAGCACAAAGCCTTTGCCGATCGCCATCACCACTGAGCACTGTCTTGTGGTATCAGGAATTGGCGTAGATGGCGATGTTAAGAAGAGGAAGCTAGAGCTCCAAGCTGAAGTGGGGTAGGGCGGACGATGTGGATATTGACGAGTGTGGGGTCATAAGCACGTGCGATTGGTGGTACGCGTAGCGAGCTGAGAGATGTTAGCTTGCAGATGTGAACCCGACATCCGAGGCTCATACCTAGCACTCAACCAACATGGCAAGGATGGTCATTCAACCGATGTTGCGTTAGAAGAGAGGACCGCATAATCCAATACATTGCACCTTTTTGCTTTATTGTAGCTGCTGAACTCGCGTGGATCCAGGCATCGTGAACCTTTGTGGAATTGTGGAGTGAATTCCTTGAGCGACATCACCTTTCCCATGCCGTCCAACGTACGCAAAGGACGATACTTCCCGAGAGCATTGATGTCGCTGAGATCATGACCATTCGAGGCGCAATCCCTAGCGGTGTCGAGCACGAGTGCGCTGATTGCCGCTGCTATAGGTGTAGCGAACGAAGTCCCGCTTACTAGCGGCGCTGACGGAAGCCCTTCGATATTCTCGCCAAGTGTCGCTATCTCGTACTTCACACCGGTGTCGAAAGTCGAGTAGTTACCGTGGTGATCAGTTGAGTGGACGGAAAAAACGTCTCGATGGCTGGCAGGAAACTCTGTGTCGCTGTTTTTGCCACTGTTCCCAGCAGCTGCGAATAGCAGGACGTGCTGTTCCCTCATCCGGACTATCTCGTCGATTTTAGCACTGATCTCCAGATGCACGTACGGTAGGCCAAAAGACATAGTGATGATGTCTGCTTTACAATTGATGGCCGCCCAATATATTGCCTATAAGTCACGTCAGTCTGCCAAGTCCGAACACTTCAAGACAAGCAACAATCTTCGGACCTCACATATCGCATTTCCTGCAATCGGACTGATACCCCGAAGCTCCTCGCTTGACTTTGCTATTCGAGCGACAAAGACCTCAGTATCTGGGGCGAGGCGCTTGGCAAGTTGCAACACGGTAGAGCCATGTAAGTCGTGCGACGCGTCGCAGGGGTGGGGACTGCCATCGCCCACAAAATCTTTCCAACGTACTCTCTCTCGATCCCTTATGTCAAAACGATCAGGCAGGTATCCAGTATCAAGGATTGCGAGCTTGATTCGATTTCGTCCTCCTTTGCTGCTCCCACGGTACAGATTCCCAACGTCTCTAGATAGAGCTGATTGTCGAATGCTGTCAATCCATTTCTTGGATCCGTCGCTGCAAGGAATAGTGATGAGTATAAAGTCCAAGAACCACAAGATTAGAGCTACATACCTTCCAGTCATGGGGATTGGTCTGCATGCATTGCTGGGTTCGGATCTGCTGTCCTTGCCAGGGTCTTTGGGCGCTATAAGATGGTTTGATTGTCTCCAAGTTTCAGAACTCTTTGTCTTTGTCATCGCTGGGTCGATTTCGCTTTGGAGCGGAGAAAGTCCATGAGAGCCTGAGATGGCAGATGAAGCTGGGACGAACTTGGCTCCCTCTTTATCGAGCTTACAGATGTCCGCGATGTACGATATAGGCCATACTACGTTATCATACAGCCATTTTCTTCTTTCCTCCACGCATGAAGGAGGCTGTTTGAAGTTACTTGCGTCTAAGCATGCCAGTACTGCATCTCGTAAGACTTTACGTGCAAATTCGTGGGGAGCCCCGACCGGCCAAGCGGGATCGCGGATTCTTGCTCGGTGTTCGAAACATTCGTAGTTCAACAGCTTTACCTCCAGGCTGTTCCGTGCTTGGGTGACACTTGACCTCTCGGGGTCTAGGATCTTAGTTAAGATCGCTCCTAATGCAAGGATTTGTGGAGCACGGTGCACTGGTTTATCCACACCTTGTATGTGGTCAAGCCTTAAGTCGGACCCTGCTACCTGCGTCTCATCGAACGCCATGTGAGCGAAAGGCTTCAACGGGTCATATATTGGGTCCATGCGTGTTTGCAGCTCTCTTGATGGGAAGCCATCTGACTGCGGTAGAAAGTGTATTATCTCCGATGTCCAACGTGTGCGCATCCAGTCAGTCCCGTAGAAATGCCAGAAAGATTGTGCCACGATCTCTGCGAGCAACAATCGTGCTTGGCCAGTTGGTGTGTGACTTTTCAGAGCTTCCTCAAGGGACAGGGAATCCGCATGAAGAACATCGAAGTCAGCAATGTCCTGATCTTGAGTATCGAAGAGCTGACTGTTGTTCACCACTAGCGTAGAGCGATTTGGTCCAAAGTCTTTTGCAAGAAGCTCACATAGATCGGTCAGGAGCCTCGGATCTTCCGACAGCTGCTGCGGCTCTTCGTCATAATATTGGCTCTCCCTACATGCTTCGTCAACCTGAAAAGCGACTTGCGCTACTTTCCTTGGAGTCAAAATCCGTATATGCCGCCAAACAGTGATTGGGCTGCTACAATGAGCTTGTGCTATGGCGAACAAGGTATCAAATACGTGGCCGCCCTTTGTAGTGGGAACTTTCGTTCGAGACAATTGCAGACATCCACGATGTACTCTGCCGGCTGTCGTTGAGTGTTGCGGTAGATCGCATCCACATTCGATCAAGTGACTAATCGCTCGATATAAGGAACAGACAGCTTGTGCGGGATCATCCGCTGGTAGAACAGGCGGAGGCACTTCAAGTACAATCTCTGGAGTGCTCGATCGGCTGAAGCTTCCAAGATTCTTCAAGAGCCGTCTTGAAACCTTGTCATTGTTCATGACCGCTTGTACGGAGAACTCGACCTCTTCCAGTGCGGCACTGTCTTCGGATGAGGCGTGGAACGCCAAATGTTCTGCCGTGCGGTCAAGGAATGACAGTGTTGGCCATCGTGTTGGTGGGTCTTCTCGTGGTTCGAGTGCTTTCTTGATGCGTCGCCACTAAGGCGCATGTCAGTTCAGAATAATGGCCACATACGCGAATTACACAAACATACAGCACAGAGCGCCTCAAGATCGTCCAGTATCTTCTTGACATCTCTCGTAGTCGCAGCTGTGTTGGCCGACGGGCAGACAACACACATGTAGATCTTGACCAGTCCAGAATTGAGTTTCTGTAGTGATAGAAGGAGGCTTTTGGACCGTCTAGTGTTGACCTTCTGGCTCAGACGTGCGACGATCGAGAGTAGCTGTTTCAGCACTCTTTCAAGAAATATGTTGAGCTCATCAGAGTCCATTATATCGTAGATGTATCCGAAGCGGTACGCCAGGAAGCAAGAACAACCTCACTATCCATCCTCGTCACACGTCTCTATCGCGTGGCAGCGCCAAGATAATGCGGGGCATCTCTCCGAGCCCATCAGGTTTGGGCGTTGGTTTTGGGTGAAGACCATGATCCCACTCTTTGGTAGAGTCTTTGTCGGCCCACGACCCTGTGTTGACCCAACGTCTTCTGAGGGCCAGATGACTGTCGTGGCATAGTGATTCATATGCATTCTGGTAGGTGGCGAGAAGGTGATTTCCTCATCGAACATGGCCTATCAAGCAGCTTGTGATCAAGCATAAGTTTGGGATTCCTTCCGTTCATATACGTCGTCGAGTGTTGCCTGCATTCTGCCGACTGGTATTGATATAGATCATCTCTCAATGTGAACTCCCACATCACTGATCGGGCCATACATTATGCTGAAAGGGGACCGTGCTCATGTCGGTGCCTGCTGACCCACAGCGGGGAAGAGCTTCGGGCAGCATGCAAGTCGGAATTCAAGCAAAGAACTCTTACCCCCACCTGAGTCTTAGGCTTCTTACATCGAATGCTCTCACCACGCCGTTATCTATACAACGGTGATACAAGAGCGAAACCATGGCTACCAATTCTTCACTGCGAAATGTTGTCTCCGATTGTCACAGACTTCTCGAGGAGTGTTGTGACCTCCAGGCACTGATGGAATCTGGATGGGCGCAATGTCGCCTTGCTGAGCTTAAATTATGGTGCGACAACGTAGGTGTGTTTGCGGAACACAAGAACTCGCTGGGCTATCGGTTACGATTGTACCCACATGTGATGGAAGCATTGTATTCGTCATTGCTTGCACTTTTGGCTGTACTGGACGAGTGTCACGAGAGCGGCAAGCTAGTCTCCCTGGAATCAACATCATTCGAGACTGACTGCATTTCGGCGTCTCGGAAATCCTCAGACGATGCTGAGCCCGATGTCGAATCAACAGATGCCTGCCCGGATGATGGCACGGACGACGGACACGAGTGGTCATTCTCTTCATGGTCAGATCAAGAGGATGTAGAAGAACTGAGTCCTTATGGCTCACCAGATGGATAGTCCAGAAGCAGAAGTGTCTTAACGGAGCACTGTGAGAGTGTTGGGCTCATTCTTGGTCAGCTCTTGGAGATCGGATGCCTAATACGCCGGTCCGGGCATGCCTCGAGACTAAGTCGGGCCGATGCATCTTTCAAGCAGAGTAGCCACCCTCATTTACGCCAGCATCTGCAACTACTGCTCCGACAGCGCAACCTTATCTCCTTCTCTTTGTTTCCGGAAGCTGGACGTGGCATCACTACTCAGGGGATTGAACAAATGCTCGGGTGTGACAATACGCATCCAAATCGCGAGCGCGAACCGCCCATCGATACCATTCTGAGAGTCGAACAAATCCAGCTTATCAACGCCAATTTGATTCGCCGTCACCGATTCGAGTTCTTCCGCAAACGTGCAGCGCAGCTGCGCGAGCCACAAACCCGCGAGAGGCCCGTTGGTGTAGTCATGACAGGTGTTCAGAGGAATGTGACACCCAAGTCAAATGCTGAACCGCGAGACGGCAATCTGATTGATAAATTCCCCTCAAAGAGCGATACTTACATCCAAGGCGATTCTACACTAGCTGCGTCTTCAACGATATCTGTAGGCCAAAACAGCGCGTCGACTGTCGACCCAGCTATTTTGCTACCTAATGATGGAAAGATACCCCAAGCCAGGCCCATAAATTATGCGCCTTCTACGCAGTTGACTCAGACAGGCATGAAGCTGGTGTATCCTTCGCCTCCACCGAAGTCCTTTCCCATGCAATCGACCTTCACCTGTCCTTGTTGTCGTGAGCTCTTCAATTACCCTAATGCAGGTTCTGAGAGACTATGGCGGTGAGCAGAATTCGTCATCTCATGTATGGTGTTTCACTGACAAGAAGACATTAGGAAGCACGTGAAAGATGATCTCTACCCCTACAGTTGTCCTGTACAGGGCTGTCCAAGTTCGGACGTCATGTTTCGCAAGAAAACTGAATGGAAATTCCATTTAGTCAAGTCGCACGAGATAGTCTCGCACTGGGAGTGCTTGATGTGTGAGGACCAGGACCGTTTCACAGAATATTCAGGATTTCTGAGTCATTTGCAGCTGGAACACGAAGGCTTTGTCGAAGAGAAACATTTGCGATCTGTGGCGGACATGTGCTCTCAGAAGAGGTTGGATTTACCGGTCTTGTGCCCCGTCTGCAATTCTCCACGGGGCGAAGCTGATGAATGCTTCGTCGACCATCTTGCTGAGTGCATACATGGATTTTCCCTGCTAGCGTTGCCATCTGCTATGGTCAAGCGCACACCGACTCTGACCTATCAAGCTACTGATGAAGTGCAACAATGGATCGAAGCAACAGATACACTTGCCAACGACTCATTTCAGCATTTACAGCTGCCACAGAGCGCCGTGGAACATTACAGGCAGGAGGGTGAACCTGTCGTAGACTGGAAACGACTGATCCTGTACTCCACAACTCGCGCTACAAAGGGGACACCGAGCGCCTCTGACCACTCAGCCGAAGCGCATGATTACTTTGGTGATACGCGTGAAAGCTGCTCAAGCGATTCAGGTGACGCACTGTTTCGCTTCGGGGAATCCCTGAATCGTAAGAGAGGCCTACTGCAAAGGATCTGTGATGTCGACTATCACGAACAATACCTATACTTGCTTAATCAGCATGAAGCTGGTAGTGGAAATTGGTTTTTACAAGACATCACATTTCAGCAGTGGATGGAGACCAAGGATGCGACTCTATTTTGTCCTGGCCTCCCTGGAGCTGGAAAGACCATTATGACGGCTATCGTGGTCGATCATCTTCTTCAAACTAAGCATGCAGCTGATCATCCGGTCGCATTTGTGTTCTGTCGTACCGAGCAACAGCATGTGCAGTCGATGGAGCACATACTAGCCAGTATACTTCGTCAAGTTGTCGACATTCAGCCTGAGATTCCAAGCATAGTGCAAGATTTCCAGGAATCCCACAAAAAAGAGGGACCTACATTCGGCGAGACCGAGCGAGCTCTCCAAAGCGTTTTACGAAACTTGAGGGGACTGAGTATTGTCTTTGATGCTTTAAATGAGTGTGCGCCAGACGTCCGTCATCAGATACTAAAGACTATCGAAAGCCTGCGCCAACGATGCGACGTACGCTTCATGATGACTACACGTTTGCCTCTAGATACGGAGTTACTTTCTGTATACCGGAGCAAGCCAACACTTGAGATCAAGGCTTATGTTAGAGTAAAGGAAGTACCACGAGACCAACTGATAGAGGATCTGGAAAAGACTATCGGAACAGCGCGCGAGGCCACCCACACTATGGCGTACAACAGTCCCAAGCGAGTAGTGCTTCTGAACCATCTGGGAGATCAACTGAGAGCTAGGTATAGGAGAACTGGAGCCATAGCTGATCTTATAGAAGCTATCGACATAGTACGCCAGGTCGTCGATGCCATTCCAGAAGACCATCCCGAGCGAGCAGGAAATCTAAACAACCTTGGAAGTCTACTGGGCAACAGGTACACCGAGACTGGAGCGATGACTGATCTCGAAGAAGCCATCATCACAGTACGCCAGGTTATCGATGCAACTCCAAAAGACCACCCCGAGCGAGTTGAACGTCTGAACAACCTTGGAAGTCTACTAGGCGACCGGTACACTAAGACTGGAGCTATCGCTGATCTTGAAGAAGCCGTCGACACAGTACGTCAAGCTGTCGATGCAACTCCAGAAGACCATCCCGACCGAGCAGCAAGTTTGAACAACCTCGCGATCCGACTAAGCGATAGTTACACCAGAACTGGTGCTATGGCTGATCTCGAAGAAGCTATCATCACGCTACGCCAGGTCGTCGATGCAACTCCAAAAGACCACCCCGAGCGAGTTGGACGTCTGAACAACCTTGGAAGTCTACTAGGCGACAGGTACACCAGGACTGGAGCCATCGCTGATCTTGAAGAATCTATCAATACATTACGCCAGGTCGTCGATGCAACTCCACAAGACCACCCCGACCGAGCAGGACGCTTCAATAACCTTGCGACTCGACTTGGAGCTAGGTATACCAGGACTGGAGCTATGGTTGATCTTGAAGAAGCTATCAACACAGTACGACAAGCTGTCAGTGTCACTCCAAAAGGCCATCCCGACCGAGCAGCAAGTCTGAACAACCTTGGGATTCGACTAGGAGCTAGATACACCAGGACTGGAGCCACGGCTGATCTTGAAGAAGCTATCAAAACAGTACGTCAGGCTGTCGACGCCACTCTTGAAGACCATCTTTACCGAGCAGAACGCTTGAACAACCTTGGAAGTCTACTAGGCGACAGGTATACCAGGACTGGAGCTATGGTTGATCTTGAAGAAGCCATTGACACGGCACGCCAGGCCGTCAGTGACACTCCAGAAGATCGCCCCGACCGAGCACGACACTTGAACAACCTTGGGAGTCTACTAGGCGACAGATACAGCAGGACTGGAGCCATGGTCGACCTCGAAGAAGCCATCAAAACAGCACGCCAGGCCGTCGATGCCACTCCAGAAGACTACGCCAACCGAGCACGACACTTGAACAACCTTGGGAGCAGATTAGGAGAGAGTTACAGCAGGACTGGAGCCATGGCCGACCTCGAAGAAGCCATCAAAACAGCACGCCAGGCCGTTGATGCCACTCCACAAGACCACCCCGACCGAGCAGGGATCTTGAGTACTCTTGGGGTCCGACTAGGCGAGAGATACAGCAGGACTGGATCCATGACTGACCTCGAAGAAGCTAGCGACAGTTTTCTGGGTGCTTTCAACCAGGGGTCTGCGTCTATAAAAGTACGCATAGGCGCAGCGCGAAGATTGCTGTCATTTCCGATCATCGTGCAAAGACTGGAGAGTACGCTCGATACCGCTCAAGCTGCCATCAACATGCTCCCCCAGCTTACGCCTCCAGTCCTCCAGAACTCTGACAAGCAGCATCTACTTCTGGAAGCTGCCGGGCTAGCGTCGGATGCTGCCGCCATGTTGTTATTCGCTGGACAGTCACCAAACAAGGCAGTTGCGTGGCTTGAGGCTGGACGCGGTGTACTCGCCGGTACCGTTCAAGACTCACGGACTGATTTAACCAACCTACATGAGAAGCATCCGAAATTAGCAGTTGCGCTCATCGACTGCCTCACTATCCTGGACTCTCCAGTTCTGGGTGGAACTTCATGGTCTGAAGGGTCCTCTAGAACGACCACGCAACAGACGATACAGCAGAGGCAACAGGCCCAGCAGTCTTTTGATGAAGCTCTCGTCGACATCCGCAAGCAGTCTGGCTTCAGCCGGTTCTTACTTCCACCTACTGAAGCTGAGATTCTTGCTTCTAGTACACGGGACCCAATAATTTTCATCAACATCAGTCGCCACCGCTGCGACGCTCTTGCTATGATAGACGGCAAGCTAGAGTGTATTCGTTTGCCGACACTCTCTTACCAGGACGTGCAAGAACGTCGCAAAGCCGTCACTTCGTCATCAAACGACACCCTTGGATGGCTTTGGGATAGCGTAGTCTGTCCTGTTTTGAATCGCCTGGATCTCCCCGCTGCCACAGGTCAATGGTCACCTCGCGTATGGTGGATCCCGACTGGCCCGCTTGTCGGCTTTCCTCTACATGCTGCGGGATATCACTTCGAGAAAAGACGACGCACATGTCTTGACTGCGTGATCTCGACTTATGCTACTTCGCTTCGCTCAATCACGTACATTCGCCGACAACAGCTACCACAGCGGAGTGTTCGTGACCTGGTCCTTGTCGCAATGGAAAATACCCCAGGGCAAAAATCACTTGCCAACGCCGAGAAGGAGGTCGCAGCGGTCAAAGAGTTCAGTGGATCGCTGCAAGTTAATAGTCAGTATCCTCGGCGACAGAAAGGGGAGGTCCAGAAAGCCCTCGAAAACTGCACGATCTTCCACTTTGCCGGCCATGGCAGCACACACCCCTCTCAGCCAATGCGGAGCCACTTGCTGCTCGAAGATCACGAGACTAACCCTCTGACCGTAGAGAGCCTGCTCGACATGAAACTGCATCGCCTTGGGCCTTTCTTGGCTTACCTGTCAGCGTGCGGGACAAGTCAAAGTCTTGACGATGGTTCGTTGGACGAGAGCATCCATCTAAGCAGTGCTTGTCAGCTCGCGGGCTTCCGTCATGTGATTGGAACGCTGTGGAGTGTAGATGACAGGGAGTGTGTAGACATGGCCCGATCGATATACAGCAATCTGGTCGAGCAAGGACTGCAAGACAGGTCTGTGAGCTACAGCCTCCACGTGGCAAGTCGAGCTCTACGAGATAAGTGGGTCGAAGAGAGGATGAAAGAGATGAGTGTTTCCCGGAATGCAAAGGCCACTAAGGAGCAGCAGTCAGTCAGACCGCTTTGGGTTCCCTATGTTCATTACGGGGTATGAAGGGCTAAAGTATCAGACTTGGCTGCAGGATCGGTAAGTGATCTGTGATTCAGCACGACACTTTTGCTTATTCTTTTGAAATCATAGCATTTTGCTCCACGAAGAGCTTACCTGAAGCGGCCGATGTCTCGCGCTCTCCCTACTATAGCCAATGGATTTCTGGGTTGAAACCCACATTGACCAATCACGCCACTCTGATGGTCGCCAGCTCCGCATTGGTGGCTTCAATCGAGACCAACGGGGCCGGTCATAGCCGATGCGCTCGCGCCCGTCGTCCGGGGAAGCGCGCGTCGCGACCCAAGCACTTTGGGTTGCACGAGAGGGCAACCTCTCGTTGGTACGAAAATTGTGGGTTGATTGATTGTTGTTGTTGTTCTGGCGTGCGGTCTGGTAGACCGGACCTTTGTATCTAGTGTCTTGGCAAGCTAACCCTGCGATCTGCGACTTGGACTCCCAAAGTGCCCCGGCCTGTGACAATCTGCGCTGGCAACAGACCCTAATCCTGAGCTCGTCCAGCCTGTCGCGCAGGGTAGTCGGCCCGCTTGATTGAACCAAGTCAAATGATTTGAGCCCGACTTGCTTGTACAATTGCCATGACTTGCTTGCCTTCTTGACTTGATTGAGTGATTTGAAGGGAAACAAGTATAGCTGGCTTGTCGACCACTGTGGATCGAAGTGATGGCCGGCGATCAGGTACCGTACACTCTGCGCAGAATCATGAGCGACAGCCTGGAGAAGAGAGTGAACGCTCACAGTGATGCGTAGCAACAGCTTAAGATGTCTTTGTTGGAGGAAACAGACTACTTTGATAAAACCACAACGCTATCGAAAGCCCTCGCGAAACCCTCGCGAAACCCTCCCTAAACCCTCATGAAGCCTCTTGGAAACACTCCCGTAAACCCTCCTGCAAACCCTCTCGAAAACACTCCCGCAAACACTCCCGCAAACACTCCCGCAAACACTCCCGCAGACACTCCCGCAAACACTCTCGAATACACTCTCGAATTCACTCTCGAATACACTCTCCAATGCCATCCTCGTTTTTCGCGATAGAATCTTTCCATGTATCGGCCTGGGTGCAAAGTTCTGATTTGACGAAGAGTTGAATCTCCCTTCCACCTGACGGCCCGACTGCCGTGACATAGTCGCTATTTTAATCTACGCCTAGTAGACTGTATATGGTACCGTTTGTTCCAATTCGCGAATCCACCCTGCCCACGGTGGATTCAGAAGCCTATACAGATAAGGTTTCGCGGGGACCAGATCCAGGTACAGTGGATTCAGGCTTGGGTAAATTCTAAGAATCTCAACGGATACGGCTGTTGATAGCTACGTGGCGTAGCCATAATGGACTGAGAAATCATTTGTATTGGGCTTCATACCATGCGAGCGATGTTCATGAAGTCATTCGTTGTGGAAGCGTAAATGTATGGAAAGTCAATTGCAAGGGAATAAACAGGGATTGGCTGATAACGATCAGTCGAAGATGAACAGAGCATGCGAACACAGAAGTTGAACGCTCACACCGGTGTCAATCTCTAGAGCAACAGAGTATCAAATCGGCGCCCACGTTATTTCGAGTGATAACATAGGA
This sequence comes from Cladosporium colombiae, assembly GCA_026122715.1. NCBI lineage: Eukaryota > Fungi > Ascomycota > Dothideomycetes > Cladosporiales > Cladosporiaceae > Cladosporium > Cladosporium colombiae. Next base: position 92,885 of record JAKZFA010000021.1, read on the forward strand.
GGCAATGAGTGCCCGTGAGCGTCTGCTAAATCATCGACCTGCTCAAGTCTCCGAATGCAGGGTATAGGGTTGGCATTCTCAGCGGAGCTCGGGCCATCGTGCTCATGTGCAACAAGGTCAAAGCGCTTGGAACTGACGTAGCGTTAGAAACTTAGAATTAATTCTGCGGCTCGCGAAGCGTAGCGAAATTGACGCCTTGTGCATGGCCCCCACTAGGACACCTCGGCAAGCGCGTGCTTGTAGACTCGCGCTTCTCGGGCTGTCGCAAGGAACACTCCTGCTATATCTCACAATCCTACCCGGACAATGATGTATGGCGCTCGTGAGCGTAAGTACGTTTCTATTAAGATAGTAGGAGGCGTCAAAGCTGACAAGGCAAGACGACGACTACGACGTATATGACGGGCCAGGATCGCCCGCCAAACGGCAGAAGAACGATGAAGGGTCGTGGCGACCATGGACGTCGCCGAGAAAGGACGCTTCTGCCAGCGCTGTTCATTCATCAACACCCGACGAACGTACAGAGGTATATCTTCGCAGCCAGACGCGTCAAGTGGCTAAGCAGCCAAATACACCGGGCCGCAATCGAGTATATCTCAGCTTCATCTATGATGCCCTTGGAGCCAAACCTCATGAGCCATCGTCGCTCGAAGACATTCTCAATTGGATTCGTGTGAACCGCCTGGTCAAATACCAAGAGTACGGCGGACAAAAGCTTCGGACAGCTATACAAATGAGCCTGAACTTTCAAGCGAAGAAAGTGGAGAGCAAGCGTACAATTTGGGCGTATTCTGATGGGAACTCGATTGGAAAATGGCAGCTTCACAAACCCATAGTCACGGTGACGGACGACGAGGAAGGTATGGATACGAATACAGAGAGGCATACGCGCACGCCATCCATGCCGGGTCATTCTTCACGGGGAGCAACAACCCGTGATAGCGCATCGGTGTCATGCGAGGACACGTCACTGTCTGAAAGACGACCCACCCCCGAACATCGAACGCCCAGTCAAAACCCCATACACGCAAATGTTACACGGGTACAAAGTGAGAGTAGGCCAGCATTAATCGAAAGCGAGTCAAGCCACCTACCTCCAGAACCATGTGCGCGAAGTGCGGATGGGAACCTGGCATCAGATGGAACCCCACACAGTGCGCCGAACCCAGTCGGTCATCCCTTAAATCGTAACGAGCCACTTATTCAAGCGGACCCTGCTCTAGGAAACATCTCTATGGTTGCCAACAACGAACCTTCTACTACTAAAGATAGCCGAGCTCCAACCATTCTATGCGACGACTCTGGCAAAGACGGCAAAGACGGCAAAGACGAGCCCGACTACGGACAGATTGTGCGGGACTTACGACGACTGAAGCATAGACGGAAACTGCAGGAGCAAAAGATCGAGGCTGAACAGAACAGTTTACCCGATGTTACTTCACTCACAACCTCTGCCAGCGATGCACAACGTGCTGCCGATGAAGCGCAATCTGCCGCGGACGAAGCGCAACGCATCGCCGACAATGCACGACTCACTGCCGAAACCGCAAAGAAAGCCGTGGAGGATGCCGAATTGAAACACGGTCAACTTGCTGCCGACAAGATTGACCTCGCAAAACTCATCCAGAAATCAGATGTTCTACGAGCCCAACTCGGTATTGACTGAACTATGTTCGGTCTCCGTTCACTGGAGCTTTGGTGTAGAGAGGTAGCCGGTGATCGCATATCGAGTGCTCCTTTTTCTACTGTGGTGACGCGAGGCGTGTCTTGAGAATGACGGAGACTTTCCGATATGCGCTTCGAAATCAGTCGAAAATGCACGACATCATTTCTCAAACAGCAAATCAAGAACGCTCGGGCTTTTGAGATATTCGCATCGAGGCAATAATACATTGCGGTCTGATGATCTTAGTGATGCATTTGATTCCGCACTTACATCCCCGCTTGTATCATTCTAGTGATGAGATACTGTTGCGGCGTACCGTGATGTGAAAGCTAGATCTGCGTCGCAGGCGTTGCGACGTGCCCCAGTGGAATTTGCATTAACCGTTGCTTCTTTCACGTGACGCACGACTTTCAGTTGGACTGTCCAACTGAAATGTCTTGGCATCCCGCCTGGCCCCTGCTTTTTTGGACTGGCGATATAGGACTAGTGCAAGACAGCGACTGACCGGATCGTACGGCGTCACTGGGACGACCATGGTTTTGATGAATGGTTCGGCAGAAGACCATGAGCTTGACGAAGGAACAATTGCCCCGATCTACAAATGCATGACTCTACAGAGGTTACACAAAACCCTCCACACTGTCTCTCATGGTACCATGGGTGTTAACCGATGCCAATACTTCCAACAAGGAGCCATCCTAGAGCAGCAGTGTATACTGGCGTGTCATCAAGCCTCTCGTAGTACTCATTGAGTTTCTGCCAAGCGAGATTGACGTTGAACTTGAAATGGTGTTCCTGCTGCAGCTCAACAGCTTCAGGATAGGCCTGCGACACTTCAATCTCGTTGTCGATGGTATACAGATCCTTCACACGCTCAAGATGTTCGAGCAGCTGCTGGAATATAGGCAGAACCTCCCAGATGTGACCGTGTCGGCCGACTTGACCTTGCAGTTGCATGGTCGCTTCTTTCAATGGCTTCAGAATGCGGTGGTACTGAGACAGTGTATGCCAGTCGTCTGCCGACAGCTGATCGTCGAGAATGGAAGGGCGTTTCTTCTTCTTGGGAGGTTTGCTCCTATGACTGTTCTTCGCATGCCAGCGCATTTCATACTCGGTCCATTTGGCTGTCTCTTTGAAGATGTATTCGTCGATTGATTCACGAAGCTTTAGAGCACGCTCGATCATTGCGAAAAGGCTGTTCCAGCGAGTGTCGTTGTCATGCACCAGTCTGTAAATTTGTTCAGTGAACTGGCTTCCTTCATCTATTGCTTTCCGTTGCAGAGCCTCGAACTTCTCTATGCGCTGCGGTGAGCGACAGATCCATACAACAACGTTATGGAGTCTTCCAACAGGGCCACGCCTCCGCCACTGCGCTAATTGTTCGCGTTCGTCTCTTGCGAGTGCATCGGCTACCCAAGACAGGTAAGTCTCAAAAAAAAAAAGTGCATGCTAAGAGCCTCAAGTCCCATAGTAGTCCACACGACTCAGCCACAGCCTCTGTTGCAGCATCCTCCACCAGCTGCTAGGCCGGGTGTCAGATTCTTGACTCCCAATGTCACCTTGCCGTTCGTGGCGAACGCTCACATAGTATCGATAGCAGTAGGTATTTTAACCAGCTCCCAAACAGCTTGGTCCTCAGAGACTAGCAAGCTAGGAGTCGTCCAGGAATACATGGATCACTTCACTAACGCTATCTTCTAGAGCGTCAATCGCGATGTCTTGGCCGCAGCCCCAGCCAGCTCACAAAGAAGCCTGGCGGTAGAGGGAGACACTGAGCGTTTGACTTGCACGCATGCTAATTGTAGCTATGGGAAGAGATTTTCTGGGCTATGGGAATTGCAAAGACATATCGCTGCTACTCATGCATCTAACAAGCCGTATCGGTGTCCTGTGGTCGACTGCACCAAAAACGGTAGAACGTCAGTTTTTGCCCGCTCGGACAAATTGACCGACCATATCCGAGCAATCCACTGCGGCAAGAGTGCGAAAGCAGTATGTCCAGCTCCCGCTTGCGCTAAGATATCGACAGACCTTGACCTCCTCAGCATACATATCAAGTCCTACCATGTTGGGAACAAGCAAGGGGAGGTCGTCGAAAAGACACTTCGTGCAATAACTGACGCAGTGTGTGTCGACCGCCGCAAATGTCCTCTAAGGTTCTGCAGAAAGCGGGTTGAGCTCGAGGACCTTACCCTACACCTGCTCGATCACAAAGGCGAGATGTTAGAGGCCGCTGCACCCGAATTGGTCCGGCAAGGATACGTAGTGGGTAAGTTCCATTGCGAGCACGGAGGAGGAGACTTCGGGCCCACTGATGAGTGGTGCGTGTGCGGAATGACCTCTATCGAGATAGCTTGTCCTGTTTGCACAAGCCTTCATTGGGACAGGAAGAGCTTGAAAGCTCACATCGAAGAATCTCACGTTTGGATAGGCCAGGACATGGTCCGTTCCCGCCAGCGAATCTTTGCACTGATTGGGACGGAAGCTATACAGATGCTTGGGAATGAGGCTTGGAGCGATATTGCATGTCAACTTACGTTCGACGCTTAGAGATGAAATAGCAGAAAAGTGAGGAGTCTTTTTCGTGATCGGTGTCTTGGAGTTGCGGATAACAGAATGTTAACAACTAGCTAACGGCCGAATGAACTCATGTTTTTCCGAAACTCGCATCATCCAGTAGACCGGCTAGAGTCCGAATGGTGAACGGCGACTGATGATTCTCTTGGAGGAGCCTGCTTCAGATGAGATATGTCGTGCTCTTGGCTCGGAACGATCTCGTTACCACGTGACGGGTGTGACCGGACATCTTCAAGCCCAGCCACCCACTTCTCGAGCTCACTATGGAGAAAAGCAGACCTTTGAGCAACGAGCGGGCGGCAAACATCGCAACACTTCTGTTTGGAACCCTCGTCGTTGTCCAGAGAGGGCATCTCGTCGAAGAGCTCGACGAACTTACGAAAACATGAAAGCTACAGCTGGGCCGTCACAGGTCGGGCGTTGCCTCAAATGATATTCAGACGTCGTGTTCATAGTCTGCGCTTGAGGTAATTGAGCGAAAGGCGGCGTTTGGTTGCAATCGGAGGAAGCTCAAGCATCACCGTTTTGGAGCACGGGTGAGTAGAACCTCATCCAGGTCAGAAACATCACTATCCATACCTCTAGCTCCTTTCTTCGAACCCTTCTCGTGCCCTCTCACGCACTGTGGCAGCCTGTAACCGCCCATCTGCATCTTTGACTCTCCATTCCACCAGCACCGCGGTCAGTCACGAGCGCAGTAAGCGTTTCAATCTGTCGAAAACCGAGTAAAATCCCTGTTTGACCTGAACAGCACAATCAGACCCAATACCGGCCCTGCGACTAGAGGGTGAAGGCTGGCTTACAGAAGAAACGCCGTGATGCAACATCTTTCCGGAGGACGCAGGCGCTGTGGTACCGGTCACTCGCTCCTCATCCAGGATTCGATGCAACCGCGTGCGGTACTGCAGCATGGCGATATAGACGCCAATGAATGTGAGGAAAGTCCCAATGCTGCCCACGATGATCACACTTATCGCAGGACCGTTGAAAAGAGCTACATCAATCAGCGCCTGGAAAGAGGGGGGGTGTGTGGCTTACCGCGTACAGTCCGACATTTCTTCTTATGTGTGCGCCACCGGTTCGCTAAGGATCAAGAAGAGGTCAAATGTCGATATAATGCCCCAGGGTATGGGGAACAATTCAGAAGGTGAGGGAACGTAATGACAGGAACAGCCAACATTGGTCGGACTTAATATTTCTCTCATTTGTTCTTTGGTCTTTGTTTGCGTCGCTCAGCGGCGCTGTTCAGGGCGACGCAGTGCGACTGTGGCGCTTTGCTGGCCGCACATGTGCTCCATACTGTAACACGCCCTTTCTGTCGTGGAAGAGCTTCGAGATTCGCCGGGATACGACATCAATGCCTGTGAAGCCGTGCTCGATGTTTGATAATAGAGAGATGAGATGTAGTCGACCTGCGATTGGCGTAAAAGTCACGGGACAGCGCTACTTGGTGACGCCAAGTGCAGGAAGCTCAGGCGTCGCCCTTTCTATGCAAGGGCGAGCAGAGCCTCACCTAGGCGAGGCATATAGCTACGCTCTATCCCACTCTCTTCTACCATCCCTTCTCGCGCCCTCTCACGCACTTCAACAGCCTACGATCGCCGATCTGCACCTTGACATCACCCAGCCTCACCACCGCCCTTCGACGCTACTTACGCCACTCCCCACTGACTGTATCACCAAGCAGCCGCCCTACCAATCATGTCTCCGCATCAAAGCGCCCAAGGCAACCGGACAGCTGGCGTGAACGAGTGGGAGCCGTGGATGGAGCTCGTTGATTGGGACACGCTAGACCGGATTCCCAACATGCCTGCCGTAACTGGCGAAGGCAGGTAAGATTTTTTAAATGCAAAGCTGACTGAGGTCTCCCAGCCGCCGTAAGGCAGACATAAAAAGTCACAGTCTAGCTTGTCCACACGCTATCTGCAGCTATAAAGGGAGTTTCTCTCGACAATGGGAGCTACAAAGACACATTGCAGTCACGCATACAGAAGAGAAACCTTTCTCGTGTCCTGTGGTCGGGTGCATTAAGTATGGTAGGGTACCTGCTTTTGCTCGCCCAGACAAGCTTACTGCGCACATTCGAGCTGCCCATCGTAACAAAGTTGCGAAAGCAGTCTGCCCAGCTCCTAGCTGCGTCAATACACCACTCGAGCTCGATCTCCTCGCCGTACATATTAGGCTCCATCATCTCGATAGCAAGCAGGGAGGCGTGGCTGGAAAGATGAATCGCGCTATCGCAAACGCGGCGCCGATCGATCACCGCCAATGCCTCCTTCGGTCTTGCAAAAAGCAGATCGACGTCGATGGTTTCCACTCTCACCTACTTGGTCATACGAATGAAGACTTGGACGCAATTGCACCCGGGCTCGCCAAGGAAGGATACGTTGTAAGCAAGTTCGATTGTGAGCACGGAGCGGGCGATGCAGGACCGACCAACGAATGGTGGTGCGTCTGTGGAATGAATCTTGTCGAAATAGCGTGCCCTGTCTGCGGAAGCCGTCACTGGAACACACAGAGCTTGAAAGCTCACGTCGAAGAATCTCACGTTTCAGTAGGCGAGGATATAACCCTTTTCCGCCAGCAAATCCTTGCGCTTATCGGGATGGAAGCTATACAGGTCCTCGGAAGGGATTCTTGGAGCGATGTTGCGTGCCAGCTAAGACAAGACACATAGAGACAGAAGAAGAGGAGAAACGAGGATCCTGTTGCGATTGGTCTCTTTGGAGTTTATTTCGGATAACAAGCCATCAAACCCCAGCTTACGGCCGAATGAATTTACATCTCTCTCGCACACTTGCATTATAGATCAGATGCTCCAGAGCCTGAATCGTGAGCAGTGATAGGTAATGGCTTATGTCGAGCCTGCTTTAGAGGAGAGATCTCGTACTCTTGGCTCAGATCAATCACTTCTCCGTTCGAAGTATGTGACTCGATACCTTCAAGCTCAGCCGCCCAATTCTCAAGCTCACCACGGAACAGATTAGACTTTTGCGTAACGAGCGGGCGGCAAGCATCGCAGCACTTTCGTTCGGAAGCTTCATCGTTATCTAGAGAGGGTATATCGTTGCAGAACTCGATGAACTTGCGGGACATCAATGCGACAGCTGGGCCATCGCATGTCGGACGTGGTCGACTCTCTCTCCGGCACCCAGACAGTGACCCGGCTAATTGGGTCTCCGACGGTTGTGCCGAAGGTGGCGTCACGCGATCTTCTTGAGGCTGGTCAGTCGGCGAACCTAGACAGTCGCTCTCCCCATTCGAAACCTGGGTATCCTCGACCGGTTTACGGATCCTATGGTTGCGTACACGCTTGACCATCGATCGTTCACCAACCTTGACCCAAGTATCCTCCCTTTGCTCTTCGTCTTCACACTCAGCCCTCTCTTCTTCTTCGACTTCTTCTCTCCTCCTCTTTTGCGTCTTCCGAGGCCGAGATCCGATAGTGTAATTTGGTCGCGAAAGAGAAACCTTAGGCGCAGAAGATAGCACAGCCACCTCTACCCGTAGCATATCCTCCCCTACTCCTGTTGAGTACAGCGTATTGGACGTCTGTCCGTCTCTGCCTTGTTCTTCAGTCACGCGATTCACCGTGGCGACGTCGTCAGGCATAAGGTACTGTGTAACTCTCGACCTAGGCTGGCATTCACGCCGCGCCGCTGGATCGTTCCGCTTCTTGATGGCTTCCGTCCAAGACTCGACAGCTTTTTCTTGGGAGATGCCTCGCTTCACATTGCCGGCAATCTGTGCTAGTGTTCGTTTAGAACCCTCCTCTGCTCGTCTCCAAGTTGGGTTTTTCATAGTCGTCGGGATCTTGTCAAACCAATCATCACCCCAAGAAGTCGCAATAACGCGAGCACAATTCCGCTTTGTCGACTGTGCAGAGGTGCCGAGAACGATGTTTGCTTGTACGAAGTCGCTGTTACCTAGCCGGCTGATGAGATCCTCGGCGGATCGTATGTTGGGACTAGGGTGATCTGTCCATAGCTCGTGAGCCTCGATATACCGGAACACCAAAGCCGAGTCGAAGCCGGCGGTCTCGGTCTGGTCGGCGAGTTGTTCGAGGATCGAACATGCTGCTTGATACCTCGCGAGTCCATCACCGGGATCTTGTAGGTACGACAAGATCGATCGTTCGGGCTGATGCTCACAGCGACGCTTGCCGAGCGCGACTTCGGCTGATTCTGCAGTGATGAGGTCGAGCCTAGCTCTCAAGTCGCCAGTGTTTGCTTTAGCCAAACGATCTTGCTGAGACCTGGTTTCCCGAGGAGTCGGTGGTACATATCGGACCACCTCGCCCACTCTAGTATCAAGCGTAGCGTCCTCCTCTTCCGAATTTGACACCTCGTTAGACCCTTCTGCACTCTTACCGAAACTTTGGGCCGGCTCCTGTTGTGCAGCTCTGAACCTGCCATGTAGAGGGTCGACGGTCTGATTCTTGGTTAAGGACACCATTTCTCATTAGTAGCTGAGAGCAGCGGAGAGCAGTGCGTTTCGTTCCAGTAGATTCGTGGTGTCGTGCGGGTCGAGAGAAACAGCCTCGCTTAGTCATACAGTGGACAATCCAGTGTATGACTAAGCACTACTTCCAGAGACCAGTCTCGCGATCGGGCGTTGGGACTGCTCTATATCGATACGGAGACGTGAGGCTGGCAGGTATCGTACGATGCTCCAGTCGGTTGCGCAGCTGCAGGGATTCCCGTTTCAGATCATGCAATGCGGCAAAGTGGTGATATGGGGCGCTGCAAGCTGCCGAATCAAGCATCCCCGATCCCACACTTGATAGCGATACCGCCAGAACGAGTAGCGCCCGCAGATTTGTCGCGATGGCATTCTTGCCACGCCGTGGTTCCCCCTCGCTACCGACCAGGGCCTCACAGGGTTCGAGCGATGTACCGTAGGTCGTTCGTTCCGAATCGAGAAGCGCCACTCTGCGATTGACCGGGATAGAGTGATTGCCACTACATACGCAGAAACAACGTCAAGTATCGCGTTCGGCTGCGTGAAAACATGAGGAGAGAGTGCGAACCGGTGCATCCAGACTCTTCAGCGAACGTCAGAGGTAAGATGCCGGACTTTCATACCTTTTTCGAACGTTTACCGCAGTACAAGATCATCAGATGTAGACCCTGCCAGTACGCTGTGGTCCCTATTCAGACTGAACGTCACATAAGAGACCATCATCCACAGATCCCAGTAGCAGTACGGAGAACGACAGCGCAGGCCGCGTTAGACCTACCAGACATTGCACACCAACACGAGGATGTCGTCTATCCAGATATCGGTAGTGAGCCGGTTCCGGGCTTCCCCATCGTGACAAATGCGTTGAGATGCAATGGCGAAAAGGATGGACAGCCGTGCGATTACGTGTGCGCAGCTGTGAGGACTATACAGCAGCACTGCAAAGCCGAACAGGCTTGGGAGAATGACCAGAGAAGAGGAGGCAATACGAGAGTGAAGTCAAAGCATACGCCGAATCGTATGTGGAAAGAAGGTGTGCACTGCCAGCGATTCTTCGAGTACAAGCAGTGGAAGAAAGTCTTCCCCGTAAGAGGTGGTGACGGTGACGAGCGGATGAGGAGTGACCCGCGAAACGCCGTCGCAGCACAAAGACTTGTACAGGTAGCCCAGGATATCGTCAATGAGGCAGAGAAGAGGGAAGACACCACCCGTGACCATTTTGTCGCTGACCCGTGGTTGGAAATGACCGGCTGGCATCGGCATCTGCGAGGATTTGACCACCAGTCGCTACTAGCATACCTCCGTCCAGCGACAGGAGAGGAAGGCGGTTCCAAAGAAGGGGTCTCAGTGATGGCCGGTCATGCAAGCGAGTCGTTCGCGCACACTGGGAAAATGGACGGGTTGGCGGAGGCATGTAGAGGAACCAAGCGGTTGATACAACATGCGTTCACCACAATAACGCCAGAAAACATATCCAAAGCGACATTACAGCAAGTAGCCCGGGCGGAGACGGGAGGTAGCGTTCGAGACTTCAGAGAGTTCTACAGTCAGCAGAACGTGAAGACGCTGCGTGGGTACATGAGGGTATGGGTGGAGTTGTTGAGGTACATTTGGCGAACGGCAGATCAAGCGGAACGACCGAAATATCGCATCACCGAAGAACAATCGATACACTTGCAGCGGTTGCAACAAGTAACAGCGAGGCACGAAGGTAACAACGACGACAAATACAGTGGCTTGCCGAGGACGGGACGAAGGGATGCTAGGAAGACCGTCAGGAGAGATGCCATTGAAGAAGCCAGTCTTGCGTTCTGGATCGCGATGTTCGATCACGAGATCAAAGGCCATGAGTACGATAGCGCCATCGTCAGTGGATTAGCAGTCATCGGCATAAGACGCACAGGCGAAGGATTCGCCGCAGCGATCGATTACACGCCGAAGCTGTCCGCTGTCGTGACTGTGCTACGCGGGTTGGTGGTATACCGGGCATGGAAAGAGCGACAAGCCGACATCAGCCGGTACG